>CM039614.1:21191218-21308992 GCA_022457205.1 Saccharum spontaneum
AAGTGTATGCATCAGGGGATGTATGTATGGAGAGTATTTAGTTTACTGCTTTCATTGTGTGGTATGTTGGGAATTGTTGGGCTGCAATGAAATTTTCTGCAGGTACACTAACCACGAATGCGTAAGTTGAATGTAGCTGACGACTAGCTCTATATCGAGAGAATGCGTGTTATGCCACCGACATAGAACGTGATTGCCACCTTAGGCTGGCAATCTTGTGAGGACGAATAAGACGAAGCATGCATCATCATGATTGTTGCTTTGTGCATATAACTATGCTCCTCCCACATTTGTCCTAATAAATAAGTAACTTGTGATTGATGTGTATGCACTAAGTTGATTACTTTAGCATGCTTTTGTTTTAGCTAAACTTGTAGTTAGTTCTTGTTGGATAAATTCTTGTTAGGTGTGAGCCTTCTGCTTAGTATTGGATGCTTAAGCTAACTTAACTAATAATCTCAAGTGTCCGCTTAAAACTGTGAAGCTGTGTAGATGCTTGTTATATAGGTAGTGTCATAGTTGTCACCTCTTTTGTCCTCGGTGAGCATGTGAGTGTTGAAGATGCTTTATCCTAGAACAACGCTCACGTTACGTAATCGCATGGTTGTCGTCTCTAATTAGATTCTCTCGTAGGAGCCAGAGCTGTAAACGTGGTTGCTATCCCTTGAATGTTTGTGTATCCATGCCTTGCTTGAACCGTAGGCTCTAGCGTAGTCCCCTTATATGTTGCTTAGGCCTTGGACGTCCGCTACCTTTTGGAGAATGCACTTGTTCCATTGACCAACCAAGTTAAGTCCTAACGAACGTCGATCTTGACCACAGTGGTTGCTTGCCAAGTTTTGGAGACCATACCCAATTCCATGTTGGACCTCCCGATTGTCTCTCCTACAGATGATACGAGCAACGCTAATCTCTCGTCGTCTGATCTAGAAATCTTTGCTTGCGAAATCAAGTGGCTATCTTATCAACCCAATCTCTGATCGGTGTATCATTTTGTTCTAGAAGTCTGCTAAAGTCCATCTCAACTTCTAACGTCTCTCAACATTATTAATCTTGATCTCATATTGTTGTCCAACGTGACCGAGAACCCTTGCTCAGTTGTCTTCGGCAATTAAGCTATGTTCCCTTGCGCTGTGTTTTAATCTTTGGATCGCCTCCTTGTTGACTCTAAACCTTGTAACTACCCTTGCTTACTACTCCTCCCTTGTCTGGTGCTTGTTCTTACCACCCAATCGGTGTCACTTGATATTCCACTTTGTTTATGCGTTTAATAATGGTGTTACGATTAGCATTCTATGGTGCCGCGACGAAACCGAGAGCCTCCTGTGGGCGCGCACACAAGGTTGTGCTGCTCGGCACGCACTGGTATCAGGGTTGCTAGTCATGATCCATTATGAAACGACAGCCGATGTGTTAATTCTCGTGACCGTTTTCCTTGGTTATCTCCCTATATCTTATCTGAAGATTCATATCTTAGACCTGATGCTGTAAATTTTTCCCTTGAAGTTTTTAAGAGGATAACATTTGAAGAACAGTCACCGACATAAACATTAACAGACTGCAAGAGGTGGTAGACAAGTGACTCTCCCTATGTGTCCTTGTACGACGTCGATCATCGATTGAGCAATGTATGCCATCCCTGTTGAATCGAATGGGCACCTAACACTAAATGATTGGACAAGTTATCCATTGGAAAAGAACCAATCGTCACATGGTGCATATGACCTAACTATCAAAGTCTTGATCCTTGTGTGGATGACAGTCATACAGATGAAATCAACTCTCTCTGGTATGACTCCTTATCTGTAGACTTCGATGCCGACCACTTGTTTGTGCCTCGACTGCAATTATTGTGGTGGTCAAGAGTAAAGGTTAGAACTTTAAGAATTGAGAGACAAATGATTATTTACCAGTAAGAAGGTTAATCTCCAGTCAAGTAATGATTCCTCGATAGCTATGATGGTTATGTCTCAATGAACAATAGTAAGCAAAGAGGCCATGAAGCCGGTCAGCAATGCAGGTGTTGCATCTTCTCCAAATGCGCTATCAAGTTAATTCCATCTTGGACAATCATGTATATAGTACAAGATGTTGTATTAGCCATGTGAAGAACTAGAGAAAGCATGTCCATAGTTTCGATCTGCATCATTGTGCCCCTAAGTACAACGAACAGTTTTGGTTCAAGGTTCTATTGGATGAAATACCAGAAAATATTCAGAAATGGTTCCTTATCTACGTAGGGATGCCCTCCATGTGGAATAATGCTTTGTGCTCTGTGAAAACAGCCCACAACTTCAATGCTTGTGCATTGTCAAGATTGGTGACTAGATCAACGGTTGAACTTGTTCCCTGAGAAACATGTCAGGAAGACTATAGCCTCCATCCTCAGCTAGAGAAAGGCTTCTGCTACTATGAGAAAGATCAGAGAGTGCAAAACACACACCTCAACATGTGAAAAAAAAAGGGAGAACACGAAATATGTCCAGAATTTTGTGGCACTACACCGGTTATCTTCACGCCAACGGTTAGTGACCCAAACTAAGTTGGATTGACCCCAAACTTGGTAACCTCATTCCTTGCTTAGGACCCTTCAATGTCTTAAGTTGGTATGAGTATTGGTTGAGTAAAACATAGGATTTGAGAGATGTCTGGTCAGCTTGGTTTGCTGCCATTTCAGAACAGAGCTATTTTGGTGGATGGGTTGTTGCATAGTCAAATGGTGTCCGTTTGAGCTCAATTTTGGTGAGTAGTTAGAAGACTCATGGATTCTACCTGCCCACCAATATTTGTGCATATTGGAGCAGTAGTTTATGTGATATGAACAGAAAACAAAAGGATACAGAATCGGTGGTTTCTCTGTTGACTGCGATCATCCTTCGCATTGGAAGGTTATGTTTGTAATGCATGCCAAGAACTTGCAATTGATAGGTATATTGCTGTTAGACAACCCTCAATACCCTTGGAAAGACTAATTGCACCCCTATGTGCCTTTGTATAAGAAAATCTTCTTAGGTAACATTTGGCAGACATCCAGTACCGACAGAGTCAGCTATCACTTTCACTGTTCCCTTAACAGACTCAGATAATACAGTGTTGGCATCAGAGAAAGAGAACTGCACACGTGGAGCAATATGTAGTTTTCCATCAGTTGGCATCTGAGTGAGTGAATAGTCTATGACCGGTATAGACCTTGTCTATTGGTTAGACGGTTTCTGATAGCCTCAAACAATAATTATCTCGTATATGGATCCAACCCTTATCGGAAGTTGCACATGTTATGCCACTAGAAAAGTAAATGCTATGAGTAATTAGTCCATGCTCGTAGTACCCTCTGTGCACCATGAACGAAGTTCCGTATTGTCTTGGATTCCTCCCAAAGTAACAATGCTTCATGGAAGTCAGTGAAGGAAATTCTTCAGACAAAAGTTTTTGTGTAAGAGCGAGTATCAGAAAGTTGTCTTACCCAATTAGCCTCTCTGCTACTTGAAGCTAAGTAGCCTAATGCACTTGCAGGTGTTGGAATTGGAAAACATATTTCTCTTCCCTTGGAAAGTTCTTCGCACCGAATCTCGGGACGCGATTCTTTTAAGGGGGGAGGGCTGTAACACCCGAGGTGTTTGCCACCAGTTAAGCAGTGGGTTTGAGCTCAAATATGATAGATTAAGTGGAGATGAGAATGTCAAGGTCAACCTATGGACAGGAGCCCCAACCTAAACTTGGATGTTGCACCATTGCTTTACATATAGTCCATTTTCAAGATATATGCTCGGGTGGTGTTATTGCAATATCTTCATGTGTCTCACCTTAGTACCTATCTATATTAGTCACTGGCAAAGTTTCATGACGTTTGGAATCAAAAAGTCACATGAAATGATAAGTTATACGCTCGTTGGAATGCCTTTACTAAGTGCTGGAATTGTATTATTAAGTGGATGGAAATATAGATCATCACACAAATCTTGCAACCTTGCCCAAATGACTCTAGATGAACTCTACAACAAAAGTCATGAAGAGTTCATGTTGAGCAAAGGTCAAGAAATTGCCCCGATTGGCCTAAAACCCTAGTTTCAGCTTTACCGGGTTGATACTTTGACCAAAGTGGAAGTTTGACTTCTGTACCAGTTATGAGGTTTGACCTTAAACAAAAGTTATAGTTCATCTTGTGTAGAACAAACTTTATTTAATGGTCAAGAGCTAGATCAACTTGAAAATAAGTCAAACAGAGGCTCGAAGTTGGAACCTGCTGCTGATTTCAACACTTAGAATTATTCTAAGTCTGGAGTTTCACTAAGCAACGACGTTGGCATTCCGCGTTCTCCAAATTTTGTTAAGCAACTTGATTTGGTACAAAAACAAGAGTTGGAGTTTACACCTTGGTGAAGAGCATACAAAAAGTTGGATTCAGTTTGAAGAAGTTTTGACCACCGAAAGCGAGTTTCCGTGACTACCGTCAAGGTGTTGACACTGCTGTTTTGACATACATTTATCTTCTAATATGTTTTGCTAATGGCTGAACCCCCTTAATGAAAAATGTAGAGCATTAGGAGAGGAACAACTTTGCTTTTTGGCCCATTTCTAGATTCGGTCCAGAGCTAGCCCGAACTCGGCCTCCAACACGGGCACAGCGGCGCACACCACGTGTTCGCTGTTTTGCCGACGCGTCCTCCATGCACGAGTTCACGCCCTTCCATGGCTGCCGCGCGTCACGCTCCCTCTGCTGGCCGCTGCCGCGTGCCCCGCGCCCCTGCCATCAAAATGTGGACGTCCGAGCACCCCTGCATCGCCCTCCCCGCTCCTGTTCTCGCCGCGCGCGCGCACCAGAGCGCCGCCCGCCATGGCCGCGCGCCGAGCTCGCTGCCGACCGCGTTCCTCGCCACCCCTCGCCTCCCCAGCTCAAGCCATGAGCCTCAGCACCTTCACCGCCGCTTGCTGTTATGGCCGAGCCCGTCCCCGGCCTCTCCTCGCCGCCGTAGCGCATGGCCACCGGAGCCGCCTCTGCCGTGCACGCCTGTGCTCGTGGCCAGGCCGACCCGGCCTGCCTCGGGTCGAGCTGGGTTGCCCAACGGGTTTGCACAGCACCCCTCCTCCTTCCCCGCAACTCAGCCGCCGCCGACGAGCCTCCTTTGGCCGACATCAGCAAGCTCCGGCCATCCTCTGCTCTGTTCTTCCGACCAGGGACCTCGCGCAGCAATTCGACTAAAGGGAGGGGTGTAACTGCACTGTCATAGACTCAGATGAATAGTGCCGCGAGGACTGATTCGTAATTATTTTTGCAGGAACTTTGGAAAATCATAGTAAATTGTAGAAAAATCGTAAAATAGCAAATGAGGACTTTTTGGAATCCTTGTGAAATTCTCTATGCACTAGATCTATGATATTGCATGTTTTAGTTTAAAGTTTTCTCTGTAAAAATGGATTTGTGCAGCTAGGTTTTCATTGCTAGATGTATTTGTCATTTTCATAACTGTAGATCTAGGGCTCCAAATGAAGTGAAATTTTTGTGGCATGCTACTCATGTGATTATTGATGTGTGGTAAAAATTTCATGAATTTTGGTTGCCATTTGAGTGAGTTATTAGTATATCTTGCTCTCACATGAATTCTTGCAATAACCATTTGTCTTTTTCGTAGAGGTTGATATACATGTCCAAATGGCTTGAAATTTGTACAGTAGACTATTGGGTGTATGTAAGAGCTACTGTAATTTTTATAGATTTTATTATGGACTTTTGATATATGTTTATTATTTCACCTTGCTATTTAAATAAATTAAGAAATGCATTAAAAGAAATTATTTAATGATGAGCACTATGCTTTTTGGTGATCATTTAACATGCACTTTATGATGGTTACATTGGTTGTGGCCAAATGTATGTTTGAGATATAAGTTAATATTTATTCTTGCAATTGATGCTTTCCTGGACAGTTTCTGGGACTTTGGTAATTGCACCATGAAAATGATGTTTGTTGAGAAATATTCTTATAACAAAGTTGTAGATAACTTATTAATCTAGCTTGTGTTAAATTTTGGTGGCATTTGGCCTTATAGTTTGTGAGTAATGACTATTTCAAGTTGGGTTCCAGAAATAGTTGTTCTCTGGAATCTCTGGACCAGATTCTGTAATTATGCATGTTTGACTTGGTTAACTTGAGAATCATGCTAAGATGATTAAAGATAAATTATGGACAATTTCATAAGCTTTCCAGAATGTCTTGTTGCATGGCTATTGGATTTTTATAACTCCAGTTATGATCCAAACATGTAGATGTTGTTTGCAGTCCAGAAATTGTCAGATGCTAGTTATGGTTGTTTACTCCATGTGTTGCTAAGTGTGGCTTATACCCTTGATGATGGTCAAGTTAAGATACTTGTGATCTTGTCAAACTTGTGTTATGCTTAATGTGCTTGCCCTCTTTAATTGGTTGAGTGATGTTAGTTAATTAGCTTTTGGTGTCTATGTCGTAATCGTGTGTTTATATGAATGATTATGTGATGCATCTTGTGTTACCATTCATCATATTCATACGCATGCATCTTGCATCTCATTTAGGTTCGCTAGATGCATCACGTGAAGGATGAGATGTTGAAGCCAAACCTGAAGACGGTGTTTGGTGGACCTATCCCGAAGATGGAAGGACTAAACAAGTGTCGGGTTGGGAGATGCTCGCCGAGCGAGTGTCATCTGTCAATCACTAACCCAGTGTTTGATCCCAGGCAAGCCCCGGAGCATTCTAAGCCTCCTATTTTATAAAAGCAATTGAGTATATATATGTTATATATGTATTGTTGCATTAAGTTATAGGAGTTGATTGAAAACACTTGCTGCATATATATCCTTTTCCTTGTCCCGCAAATATGCCTGAAATCCTATTTTTGGTTCGGGATCGAAAATATTGCTTAGCCCTGCTTAGACCGGTAGCGATCGGTGATTTCCTGTCACCGGCAACTATAGGTGGTTACTGGAATACTTTAGCTATGGAATGGATGATATCCTGGAAATAACCAAGTGTTGATGAATAATTGGAGACCGGGCGGAATAAGTATGGGGCAACCAGACAGGGTTCTGGGGTGCTTGTAGTTTCCGCCTGTGTCGATTAAGGACCGTCCGTTGTTGGGCCTCGGGTCATGTTGAACGCATGCCTCACATTTAGCTGGCCGAATAAAGTACCTTTCGACCGCGAAGCCGGGAGATTATTCGGGCCGAGTGGATTGCCCGCAACGCACTGTACCGGAGCAGTAGTGGCAGGAAACGGGGGCGCGATGATAAGGCCAAAGAGCAGTCGGGCGGCCCCCGGGTACATGTGGTTCCTGGCAAGCTCGCGACTTTACCTGAATGGTTGACTCGGTGACCAATACCTCACTTTAGCGGGTGAGTGAGGTTTGTGTGAGGAATAAATTACCAGCTGGTCAATAATCGATTCGAATCGCCATCGCTCCTGGATAGTGAGCACTTGACTCGAGTTACTGCATCGTAGTAATGATGATGGAACACAGATGGTTATGTGGATAATGTTGAAAATGCTAAACCTGAGATGGTAACCTTTGATGTTAATGGTCAATCAAGTGATTGCTTTAGCATAGGTGCTTACCTAGATTGAATAGGTTATAATAAATATGATGCAAAAGGACTTAATTTAATTTATTCATGATAACTTATGCTTTTCGCAAATGAGTCAAGCTAGTCCACTGAAAGAAAGCCTTGCATACTCCTTGGTGTCATATTATTTCTGGTTTATGACGGGTAAGTCTAGCTGAGTACCTTCTCGTACTCAGGGTTTATTCCCACTTGTTGCAGGTTGTGATGTATCATAGCTACTGCAAGAATTGGAAGACTCCGGCTGTAGTGGCGGAGTGTGATCATGGGCATGATCCTTCTGAGCTATCTTATCTCTCATGCTTTTATGGGAAAATTGACCTTGGTACTGACATGTATTTGAATTAAGGTGATATTAATTTCAAACTACTTTGCTTCCGCTACTTTTGAACTTGAGTTGTAATAACTCTACTGAACTCCGATATATGTTGAATTACTTATAAAATGGATGTAACATATGACCTGTTATGTTGGACCACTACGATCTTGGCTTGTATGTTGGTTGGTTTGAAATCCCTCGGGATTTTATTGGACTACCGGAGTTATAAGAGCTTAAGTACGGGAATTTAATTGCTCCGGCGATTGTTTTTGTACTTTTGTTCTTATAATTTGGGCGGTTCCGTGACATTATCAGTATCCAATTTGCACCTATTCTACATCAATCACTTCATTAAGCATCTCATCTCTTCTCATATTTATAACCATAAGTAACCATGTTTCCATTGATTAACTATGATGTATGGTCAGAGGTCAAGTCTCCATAACCGAGGAGCACGATGATTCGAATAGATTTGGCCTATCTAGGGTTTCCTTACCACACGACATATGCAGGTTCGAGACCTATATCTATCAACCTTCACTCGGATCCTCCAAAACGTGAACCGGTCTGCGCTACCCGAGAGCACAGTACTTCACCTCCCTGCGTCGTTCGTCCACGACGGATTCACAGGATGTGTACATGCTACTCTCACCATTTCCCACGCCCAACGCGTAGTTGTCTTTTCACATAATAGAATAGTCGAGGTATTAGGCTTACTTACCAGAGTATGTGGCCAGTACTGCAAGGTCTCAACCACACACAGGCCTACAACGAACGGTCCTTAATCAACACAGACGGGACAAGCATGACCAGGCAACCCTGTCGGCTTAACCACCAAAGACTATTCCCATGTCCCGTCTGGTCTCCATTTAACATTATCATGATCATGGTATTCTCATGACCCATAAGCAGAGTCGAGAAGAGCAAGGTAAAACTGTTTCCCTCGAATGATGAAACCATCGTTCGGCTTCTATTGAAGTCTAAGCATTACTAAGCATCAGGGGAAACGACCTACACATACTAGAAGGGTATGACTAAGGAAACCTGAATACCAAGGTAGTCATACAACAACGGTATTTGACCAACTCCTATTTACTTAATGCACATCACACAGGACTTAAAGTGTAATAAAGATTTGTAAATACTAAAAAAGGGTTTATGCTCTGGGGCTTGCCTGCATTGCAGAGAAGGTTAGTTCCACAGAGAGATCATAGGAGTTAGACTTGACACCAAACACCACTGATGGATGGACCTTCTCCGAAACTTGATCAACATGAATCTTCTCACTCTCGTACACTACACGTAATAAATGATGCTTTGCTTAACATGATGGACTAAATGCCATGATGCATGATGAGAGACATACAAGTGCATGAATGAAACTTAACAAACTTAAGAAAGTTGAGTACAATAGATTAACATAGACCAGCAATATATTAACATTTTATTAACCCATAAACATTATAAAGAACTTATAAAACTAAACATCAATTAAGCCATTTTATTTATTATATAAACAAGTTGATTATAAGCATAACGAGGAAGGAATTAAGTTGCCAAGGAACATCAGGGGTTTGTGTGTTCCAAGGTCCACAATCAAACCTAAAATCACATCAAAGTCATTTAAGGATTTATAGAAATCATTTTGGTATTTTTATTAATCCATAAAAGGCATTTAAACACACTTAAATTAATTAACAAATTTAGAATTATCAAAACAATATCAAACTTTTTGTGGAGGTAGACATAAGCATGTAAAGCATACACAAAAAGTTCCGTGATTAAATGATTATTATTTTCATCTACAAAATGCATGCAATGTCCATTTTATAATTAAAAGAGGTAATTTTTAAGCATGGCAAAAGTACTGATTATGCCTAACTCATATTTTTCCCTGATAGAGCATGTCATAACAAGCTTATAGAATAAATTTCATAATTTTAGCATGCACAAATAATTAGTTATGAATTAAATAAGAAACTATACTTTTAATCCATTTATGAAAAAGAATAAATCATTTTAAACTTTTCTCACCCACCCCCAGTACCCACCCCTAGTGAGCGACGGTCACTGACGCACGGGCCGGTGGTCAAACCTGACCCTGCCCACCTTGACCATGAGCACGCCGGTGGGTCGGCGGCGCAGCTCGCCGGCGGCAAGTCGGTCCGTGACAGGGATAGCACCTATGTGATCCCCACGACCAGGTGAACTGATCTAGGGTACTAACTGACTAGCTAGGGTTCCATGGCAACCTCAATGCTGCCCATGGTGACCATGGCGGCTCAAGGCGTGGCGGTGCGGGCACGACGCTCCGGCGCGATTCTGGCCTGACTAGGTTTTAGGAGAGCACAATGGCGCTTTCCATGACCTTGTTGGCCTATAGGTAGAAGCAAAGGTGGCATAGGCATGGCTGTCGTCATTGATGGCATGGGTGGCAGAGTGATCCAGCGGTGAGGTCGCTGTTCCGGCGGCTCTAGCGGGCCTCTGTTAAAACAGACAGGCATATGAGCATCATGAGGTCATAAGCAACCTAAAACGGCAAACTAGGGAGCAAGATACGCATCAGAGAGGGCTAGCCACGGTGGAGTGGTCCATAGCGGCCATGGCGGTCTGCCATGACGGGTACGGCACACGCGGGTTACTCCAATGGCAAGCGGTGGCTATAGTGGTTCGGGGAGGAGCGCAAGGACTAGATGGAGTCATGATTGTGAGGAATTGGGCGGTGGTGAACTGGTGGCGGCGAATTGACTAGGGAACCAAGGAGCTCAGTGGTGAGCAGGGGAAGAAGAAAGAGGGAGATGGCCGGCGGCTTGGGCGCTTGAAGGCGAGGACGAGGCGTCTAGATGATCTAGCTGCTGCTTGCGCCGTGCCACAAAAACAGTTGTGTGCCCTGCGCGCGTTAAGGCGGTAAGCAGGGGCGGTGGTCGTCGACAGCAAGCAGGCAGCCTGCTGCTGATGTTGTGCACTGTTCATGACTGACACCCTATCTTCTCCTCACTCATTCTCTCAAATTCGAACATAAACTTGCTGAGCTCTCTTAATCAATGTTGTTCCTCAATAGAAGATCTCCGACTTTGCTTAAGGAACCAAACTCATCAACTTACTGGTTTTGAAGATTTTTGACTCAGAAGATGGGTACTTCGGAACTGAAAGTCGAATCAAATTTAGGGTTTTGCAAATTGTTTTGTTTAGCAAGTTTGAACAATTAATTTATAAGCAACAACTAATCAATCATTACAACTAATTACATGATATCATAGCCCACACATACTACCAATCAATGGAACACAAGTTGAACAAATTTTATGTGTGAAAATTCATGTAATAATTCTCCAAAGTTGGAACCGAAAACTGATATCCAGGGACTTAGGTATAAATTGACTATGAAAATCAGCCTTCAATTCAATCTTTGGGCTCAAATTTGAAAATGTTTGACTTGAAAACTCAAACAAACTTTTGTTCTATATTAAGGAGCATACTTTAAACCATAAAGTTTATCTTAGCCAAATTTTAATTGTTTAAGCAAATTCTAGTATATAAATTCACAAAAAAAATTTAATTGAAAGCAAAGATAACATTTCATGCAACATATAAGACATCACATATGCAACATGTCATTTATAATTGAAACATTTAGTGCATGTATGACATGATACTTGGTGATTATGCTTCATGATGCTCATGATCATATTTTAATACCTTTTTAACATTTGGGATGTTACACTTACTCGAAGCGTTCCTAAAAGACCAGGGAGACGCGACTTAGGAGATACATCGATGATCCGAGATAACAAGAAAGGACATGGGTGCATAGTTTATTACTGGGAACTTGGGAAGGGACATCTACTATCATGTTATTTGGTAAAAGGATTTAAACTAGTGTTGTCAACCTCATAGGTGAGCTTGCTAAGCAAACTCACACTCTCCGTGGGCTGGCGGATACTCCGTTCCTAATGACGGACACTCCGTTGTACTAGGTACCGAGGTAGGCTATTCTTAGGCTCTGTTCAGGTTGACGGACAACCCGTGGAGGTCACGAGTACTCTGGTAGGTTTCGGTCTTAGCCATTTATAGGGCTTACTGTCAACATCGGATGGTCCGATTAGTCGATGGACACTCCGGTACGAACTGGGTACTCTCGGGTTACTGGACAGCTATTCCTTATAATTCAACGAATGCTTCGCTGTGAGTGATGGATGCTCCGGTACAGATTAGTTACTCTCGGGTTACTGGATATAAGGCTTTATAATTCAACAAATACTCTGATGACTTGTCAGACACTCCGTTATTCCTACTCCGCAAGGGTATGGGTGCTTCTGTAGGGTGGTTTACTAAATTAGGAAGGTTTATCGGACGCTCCACTGTATTTGATGGACACTCCGCGAGTTGGGCAATATAACCTATGTTCTGTGTTTTAGGTTGGTTAGCTCCTAATTTTGGGTAGTAGACATCTATGCATGTGCACCAAACTTCTAGGATACTTCTAGGGATATGCTAGGCTAGGGCTAGATGGGTTTTGGGTTATGCCTAATAGAGCATCTAGTGATTTGGGTCCTATTCCTTCCCATGAACCATTTGGGACTAAGGCTTGAGATTGAGCAAAAGGAACTTAACTCCAAGATTGATAATCATGAGAGGCTAGGATCCTTGATAAGAGGTTGAGCACACCTTGCCTTCAAATATCAACATCCTTTGTGATGAATAAGATGTCACCACACTCCATGATCCATACATGCATGAGAGATTGAGATTAGGGTTTGGAAGAGATTTCCAATTAATCAAGATGAGAGCTCATGAGCTAACCATGATCATGAGGTGAGGATGAGTTGAGCTTGATGAAGTGATGATATTGGTTTGCATGTCTTCACTCCATCTTCTGCTTGTTCAAGAACAAGAAGGAGGCTTTGGAATGAGAGGATTCACCTTCGCCCAAGGTTCCACCACCGCCTGTTGCAGCTGCAATCGAAGAGGGTGCTAGTGTGTGGACACCACCAGAGGATTACTTCGACCCATACTTTGAGCACCTTAAACGTCAATTCCAGAAGTCGATTGCTCCACTCTACCAGGGGTTGGATGCGAGGTTCATCAAGCAGGAGCAATTCCTCAAGGACAACTTTGTTAATCCAATGACTGCCACGGTAAAAAGTTTGGCTGATCAGGTGGGGAGGATCACCACCAAAGAAGAGATGGGTCAGCTCCGCTCTGAGATTAATTCATAGGTCCAAGCTACTGGGTAGCTCAAGCAGTCCTTTGACACGCTATACCACCATCTCTATCGTTGCTGCCCAAAGCCATCAGTTGGCAATGTGATTGGTACACTCCTTTTTTTACTTACTTGTACTCCTTTTGTAGTATATTCATTCTCTTATAAGATTGTTCTCATTTCTGCTGATTATGCAGAGCCCATTCCACTCCAGATGCGTCCTTTATTTCTGGCCACTCAGGGAGTTGCTGCTTCTCCTGCAGGTTCTCTAGGTATGCTTGTACTTCTTGTGGCTACACCTTTTGATACCCTTATTTTTTGGCTGCCATGGTTTCTGTCCATTGCTCATGCCATGTCTTCATGCAGGTGGACAACCAATGATGATATCTCTAGGAGCCTTTCGTCCATCACCATTCTTGTAGACGTCGTCACCTCAGCAGCCCAGTCAGACTCCGCCCAACTAGTGATTGCCTTCATGCCTTGCTGCCGTCATGCTCCAAAGTTGGTTTCGCCCTGGTCCGTCATGGGAGCATTTATCAGATACTTTGAACTTTGATTTGCTTCACCGCCAAGTTGTGTTGGGCGTTCTTGGATTGTGACATACTTGATGCTATGATTTGTTCTGTGGGTCATCCATCGAGGTGACAAATTTGACATCCCATTTGAATTCCTTTAGTTGGATGCCTAAACTTGTTTGACATCTCGTCCTCCTGTTGATGCTTGATGGTTGTTGCTCTGGTTTGGATTCTTGTGCATATGATTGTCCGTATATGGGGGATAAGGCCTAAATACAGAGGAGGTTCTGCTGAAACTTCCGCCGATCCAGTAATAGTGAGTGAAGGGAACCTGATTGGGAGCTTCAGAGGTTCTAGATAAGGATGTTGGGATCAATCTAATGTTCTCTACAACTTTCGCATGACATGCTAGGTCTAGATGGGTGCTCTACCACAACCTAGTATTCACTTGGGTAAGCTATAACTATCCTTCCCAACCTTATACTGAACACTAATCGAGTCCTAAATTTTCTCTAAAAAAGATCTTTTGAACCTTTTCTTCATATCATATTGTATTGAGGGAACAGGGGCTAGATTCAACTAGAGAAGAGAGTTAAGATAACTTAGGGTTTGCCTAAAGCATAGAGCAAAATTTTAAAGTCGAAAGGTCAAGTGCATATCGAGTGGGTTGAACGATGCCTTGTATGAGGACTGTAGATGTAAGTCAATCAACTGCTCTAATACCCGTCCCCTGTCGGGGGCCGTCATGCGTGGGCGCGCGCAACACGCCTGTATAGGGTGGGGGTTGTCACTAATTTGCCACCATGAGGCCCCCAGGAGCGCATGTAGCAACTCCTCTTCAGGATCATTGCGTTGAGTTGCACCCACATTCCCGATGCAAGGCATACCGAACAACTCGATCGATTACACACTTAAGTATCGAACGCTTAAGCTGAAACATTCTTGACAAAAACATAAGATTAAGACAAGAAACTGCTACTAACACTATCTTTCTAACTATCTACTGCCCTCTACCCAAGTTACACCTCATTTCACTCTTCTACTCATCGGAAAACACGCAGCTCATCTTGGAGAACTTCCAAGGTCTACTAACCGTCGCACTCGTCGGAGATGGTTTCGGAGGAAAACCTCAACAACATGCAAAACAACTTAACAACAACGTCGTGAGTACATTTCATACTCGCAGGACTTAATTCCAACACATAGATATTTGGTGGATGCACATGTAATTTATCAGGCATTTGTGTATTTGCAGAAAAGCGCATGGCGTTTCTTAGATGGCATGCTATGATCCATTTTAGACAATTAGTATTAACAAGAGCGATATCTATAGGGATATTAAGCATATATAAGCCATATCTTCATGTTTCATCGTTATGCTACCATGGGTATAGAAAGTAGGAACAACCGAATGGTTCCGTCCTAAAGGACCTCAGGCTTTCGAACTCTATAGAGGTGTACAACTATACCCACACGGAAAATGGGACTAACCACCATACACCGGGTCCGGTAGTAAGGGTTGCCTCACGTTCTCCAACCTTTTTCTAATCCAGCCCGAGTGTCTGACAAAAGGTTCAGCTAGTGCCCGGTCAATGTCCCGGACATTCCCGACTGACGTCACCCCCTTGTCAGTTTCATGGATAAACCGGTCACAATTAGTTACTTGGCTTATCGACCCCATCCGTGACATGTGGTCTGTACGGGTGGTTACTCAAACTCACGTATCCCAATAATTGGTCCTTAGCTGCTCCACGAGCTATGTCGTTTGAGATCCCACACTCACAGCAACCTATCCCTTGCATGAGCAAAGTTACCAAAGTGGTATCCAAGTTTATAACCTTTGGTGTTATTGTGCCTTAGCCAGATTAGTGAAGTTAGTCAAGTTGTACCCTCATTGCTTTTAGTGGTTAATTATCCCGGTGTAGCATCCTACACACGCGAGAATGAGTTCCCTTCTCATACTCGACTTCTACCGAAGCTAAGCAGCTAAGCAATAAGCAATTAAGCGTTTCCATTCCCATTGTTTAGATCAAAGGCTTCTACTAGGTTGATGAGTGACTCTAAGTGTAGAGTGAACAAGATTATCATTCAAAGCTACATGTGATGCATAACTCATAATGAGACTGTTAAAGTATCCAAAATAGGGTTTATAGTAGTGGGGTGCCTGCCTGATTGTGCTACCGTCCTAACTCTCGAAGCTAACGATGACTTGTAAAATTACATGGTCCTTACTTGAAGCGTTCCTGAAAGAACAGGGGAGACGCGACTTAGGAGATACATCAATGATCCGAGATAACGAGAAAGGATATGGGTGCGTAGGTTATTACTGGGAACTTGGGAAGGGACATCTATTGTCACGCTATTTGGTAAAAGGGTTTAAACTAGTGTTGTCAACCTCATTGGTAAGCTTGCTAAGCAAACTCACACTCTCCGTGGGCTAGTGGATACTCCGTTCTTAACGATGAACACTTCGCTGTACTAGGTACTGAGGTAGGCTATTCCTGGGTTGGCTCTGTTCAGGTTGATGGGCAATCTATGGAGGTCACGGGTACTCCGATAGGTTCCGGTCTTAGCCATTTCGGTTGATGGAGACTCCGGTATAAACTGGGTACTCTCGGGTTACTAGATAGCTATTCCATTTAATTCAACGGACGCTCTGCTGTGAGTGACAGACGCTCCGGTACAGATTGGTTACTCTCGGGTTACTGGACATAAGGCTTTATAATTCAACGGATACTCTGATGACTTGTCGGACACCCCGTTGTTCCTACTCCGCAAGGGTATGGGTGCTTCTGTAGGGTGGTTTACTAAATTAGGAAGGTTTATCAGATGCTCTACCACATTTGATGGGTACTCCACGAGTTGGGTGACAGAACCTATGTTCTATGTTTTAGGTTGGTTAGATCCTAATTTGGGGTAGTAGACATCTATGCATGTGCACCAAACTTCTGGGAAACTTCTAGGGATATGCTAGGCTAGGGCTAGATGGGTTTTGGTTATGGCTAACTAGTGCATCTAGTGATTTGGGTCCTATTCCTTCCCATGAACCATTTGGGACTAAGGCTTGAGATTGAGCAAAAGGAACTTAACTCCAAGATTGATAATCATGAGAGGCTAGGATCCTTGATAAGAGGTTGAGCATACCTTGCCTTCAAATATCAACATCCTTTGTGATGAATAAGATGTCATCACACTCCATGATCCATACATGCATGAGAGATTGAGATTAGGGTTTTGCAGAGATTTCCAATGAATCATGATGAGAGCTCCTAAGCTAACCATGATCATGAGGTGAGGATGAGTTGAGCTTGATGAAGTTATGATCTTGGTTTGCATGCCTTCACTCCATCTTCCACCTTCATCTCCAATCTCCATTTTCTCTCTCTAGTTCTTCCTTGTTCTTGCTCTTTTAGAGAGAGGGAGGTGAGAAATGGGAAAATGGGTTGAGTTGGTGTTGCTTCAGCTAAGGTATGGTTCATCCAATTTCATGCATATGCCATGTGGGGTCAATGGTTGAGTTGAGGACAGCTTATTCCCCACTTACTGCATGCAGTTCAGATACTGGCGGATGGTCTAGTAGGACGTTGGACTATCCGGCATTCTCTGTTGGTTGAGAGATGGGTCCAATTACTTGGGACTTGGCATTGGGCCAATTAACTTTATTCCAAAGGTCAACAACATGATCTCTAATAATATGAACCATTGTGGTACACCTTTTTGATTGCAAGTCGCGTTACTAGGTAGGAAGCAATATATTCGCGGTTTCTGTTGTATCCAAAGGCTTGTAGGGCTCATCCAAGAGCTTCGTCGGTGATCGAAATTGAGAGCTTAGGTTGTAGTGAATTCAGATCATTACATATGGCCTCTAATTCCACCTAGTCAAAACCTATGAAAGAAAGTAATCTATCTAAATGTGCAACTACGGTTTTGCTAGGTGTGTTGCTATCTCTACCGCAAAAAGAGTTATGCAACCTAGGTTGCTATCCTATCAACTAGCCTATCAACTAAACTAGGAAAGTGAAGCAATCAACCAAGGTAGCAATGTAAATGGAGAAGGTAAAGATGAGGTAGAGATGTAAACTCCCTTTGACGACTCTGGTATTTTTACTAAGGTATCGAGAAGCTCTCAAGCTTTTCCCTAGTCCTCGTTGGAGCCCCTCGCAAGGAATCCCTCGCAAGGGCCAAGCTCCCGGTCGGCTGACTCCATGGATAGCCCTGGGCCTTCCCCACACGCAAGTGGTTCTATGGTGTGCCTTCCAGCAAGCCTCTCCTAGACCGCTCCCCGTTGTCTTCACTATCAAGCTTCTGCCTGAACCGCCACGAGCCTTGTTCCCTTCGGTACACGGTGGCGGCCACACCACAAATACGGTTGGTGTGGTCTTGCAAGACTACAAGCCCCACCGATTACAACAATGGTGCATGCAAGCACCGAGTGGTAAGAGGTGTGCAAACCTCACTAAACACTAGGCCTAAACCTAGAGCAAGCTCATAAGTGGTGGTCTAACTAACCTAAGCACTTCGCAAAGCACCTACACTAATCACCAAATATTTTGCTAAGCACTATGCAAGTGGAGATCACTAAAATGGTGTATCAAGACCCTTGGCATGTTTCCTCAACTCTCCACCCCTCAAATGGCCGGTTGGGGGTTATTTATAGCCCCACATGAGAGAACTAGCCGTTGGACCCAAGACCCAACTTTCTGCTAGTGACTGAACGCTGCATTTGTCCTGATCAGATGTGTTTGGTCCTGTTGACCATTGGAGCGCACGCGTTGATTAGACTCTGTGGCGAGTCCGGTCTCAACCAATTGGACGCGTTTGGTTGCGCTAGCGTCGCTTTGGAACCTTTCTGGACGTGATCGGACGCTGCTGCTGGTGCGTCCGGTCATGCTCCTACCTGTGTTTGATGCACACTGAATTGTTGCCGCGACGATGAACAATAGAGTCATCGTGTCCGGTCCTCTTGCCTTCTCAACATCAGGTGCATGGATTGACGCTGCGGTCGCACGGGTAACATGATCGGACGTGTCTGGTCCTTTTGGAGGCTGCGTCCGGTCCTCACTGTCGAGCTCTTCTTCACTTGTTTCTTCGTGGTCTTGGCGTCCGGCTTGGTTCCTAACCTCGTGCCTTGGACTTGCTTGATTTCTTAGGTCTTCTATTGTGCATCTAAGGTCTTGCTTGAGGTGTTGATCATTTGATCATCACGTCGCCTTTGTCCAAGTCACGTTTGCATCCTATTGAACTACAAAACAAACACTTGCAAATTCATTAGTCTAATTTGGTTGTGTTGGTCATCAAACACCAAAATCCAAAGTAAATGGTCCTAGGGTCCATTTTCCTTACACGGTCGACACAACGGAGACTAGCGTGTTGGCAAACACGTGAACCTCGAGAGAAAAATCACTGTGTCAACATTGTTCTTCCCGTTGGTTTGCATTCCCCATACACAGCTTGTATTTACTTTCATATATATTGTGGTTGTGTAGTTGCTCTTGTAATTTGTTAGCTTGTGTAGCTTGCTAGTTACCTTCTTGCTTGAGTAGCTTAGAAGTAGCTCCCTTATGTAGCTAGTTTACTTTGGTAGTAAATTAGTTGCTCTCTTGCGTGATTAATTGACTTGAGTAGCCTTGTTAGTCACATTGCTTAGTTTGTGTAGTTGAGTAATTTGCGCTCTCTAATTTGGCTTGTGTAACCTTGTTATTGAGCATTGTTAGTGAGCTTAGGAGCTTTGTGCTTTTGTTTACTAGTTTGTGTAGGAGCTACCCTGGTGCTTAAAGTACTAGTTGCATAGGTTTGTGTGACCTTGCCCATAGAATTGTTTAGGTGAGCTCTAACTAGCTCAGCACCTTTGTTGCCTAATTAGGATCTTTTATAAGGTGCTTGAGAACTTAGATAGAGGGGTGCAGTCTTGGCTAGACCGATAGTTTTAATTCTGTATTTGTTTCGGTTAGCTGACACGATTAATTTTAGAAAAGATTATTCACCCCCTCTACTCCGCCATCTTGACCTTACGGTTTCTCCACTCTAAACTTAGTAAAATTTTGCACTTGATCTTTCTCTGTCTTTCTTCCTCTTCCTCTGCAAGCATGGCCGGCCACAACTCTCTCTTGCTCTCAAACACCCAATCTCTCAACCCAACTCTTTAGATTTCCCACAAACCATACAAGCCTCACAAAAAAAGGATAGGGGAGAGATTCTTTGGCCTCTAAAAGATGTTCTCTAGGTGGAAGAAGAGCAACCACAAGAGGGGGTGAGGAAGTTTAAATACTAGCTTTCTTAGATCTATCCATTATAGTGCTGGAACGACATTTTCCAGACATCTGATCAAGACCAGGCATCCAGAAATTGCAGGCAAAAGTCAAAAAAAATCTTTTGAAGAATATTTTTGTGGAAATCTGAAAAACATTTCCAGACATCCAAAAACGTTGGCAGGAAAGAAAATGAATTTTTGAGTCAAATTTCTGGACTTCCGGAAACAAATATCAGACATCAGAAATTGCTACGAGGAAAATAGATGATTGTTGTTGTCAATTTTTGAATGTCTAGTCTATATACCGGATGCCTGGTCTTGGCTAGGACAAGTCATGACCGGATATCTGGTTAGGACCAGTTGTCCGGTATGGCCTCTCAGATTTCAGCAAGAAGACTAAAACGCCCATAACTTTTAGGATCGAACTCCAATTTTGATGATCTTGGACATTCCCAAAGGCTTATCTAGTCTATTCATCCCAATAAAAAATAAGCTCCAAGATATACATGTGAAAGTGTTGTGATATGTGTTTCTCTTATGTTAGCACTTGGGTTTGAATTAGTTTGAGCAGTTGAGACATATCAAACTATACATATTGCATCTCGCTTAATAGTACGACATATCTATACTCAAGATCCAAACGATATATTTATTTCCACCACTTGAGTTTTCAAAATCTTCATACACCATTTCTTGCAATCGTCAACATTTGAGGGTGGCAACTATCTTTGTTTCATTCTTTTTAGCAAATCCACCTTGATCTTGTGACTTAAACCATTTCCAAACATATGATTTCACTTAGTAGCATCAAGTCACTTTTCCAATGTAATTCAACAATGATTTGATTCTCCTCGTAATATGATTTCCCATAGCTTGACTTGTGCAATACTCAATGCAAGTACTCCCTCTGGCCCTAAAAGCTTCAATTCCTAGAGCAAAAATTTGTCCACGAAAGAATCGATTCCTAGAGAGGACGCAGTCCACCGGCGCCTTTAATACACCTTGTATTCCCATCGTAATTACTGCATCCCCTCCCGTCTCGCATTCACAAGTTGCTTTGACCGCACCTCCCTTCCCGTCGCCCTCTTCACCACCAACACCGCCTGCAACTCCAATCGAAGGGGCTTGGCAGCAGCTCCCAAAATCCCCAATCCTTGAGAGCAAGTTGATGGCGCCAGGTCCTTTTAATGGCTCCACCTCGCGCAGCAGATGGCCATGGCACAATGGAGCAAGGAGATCTGGGCGACGGGCTCGGCAATGTCAGCGGTGGTGGCAGTGGCGGGACCCGGGCTCGGAGGTCCCTGACTCGACAGGATCTGGGCAAGCGCGGGTTCCACGGCCGCGCCGGCCATCGTGGACGCACTGCCCTATTCCATGGCCGCAACGTCGTTGCTCCTGGACGCGGCGGCTCCGAAGGCAGCGGCGAGGTCCGGTCTGGGAGCCACGGAATCGAAGATGGCGAGGTCATGCCAGACTCGGAGGAAGAAGAAGAAGGCCATGCTGAGGTGCCAGATTCAAAGGAAGAAGAAGACCATGTTGAGGTGCCAGACTCGGAGGAAGAAGACGGCCATGTTGAGGCGCCGGACTCGGAGGAAGAACAAGGCCATGTCGAGGTGCCGGACTCAGAGGATGTTGTTGTGCGCCTGTAAAGAACTTTGGCGTCTGTAAAGATTTTTTGGCGCTTGTAAAGCTCTGTTTGCAATTGTTTTTGGCGTGTATCTTTGGAATTGTTTTTGGTGCTTGTGTATTCGGTGGAGTATGGCAAATGTGTTGGCGCGTGTCTTTGGAATTGTTTTTGGTGCGTAGGTGGCGGCTTGACGGTTCAGTTGCCCGAGCTGCCGCTAGATGAGCAGGAGTGGTCAGTGGCGGAGGCATGAATATTTTCTAGGTGTGGCGGATATCTTTCATTATGTGTTTGCTCTTTGGTGGTGCTATTTTTTATGTTGATTTGCTTTACAAAGTACTCAAACATGAGACTCATAGCCGGCTGCCCTCATATCGTACGCCCGCGTCGGCGCTGCATCTCCAGTCGCTGCCTTATGCCTCTGCACCAGCCCCGGCTACCGCTCTAGCATCGAGTTGTTGCCTCTGCACTTGACGCACCACCGTTTTTGGATTGCGATCGGTTTCGGTACTAAACATTACCGTCGGAGATTGAAGATTGGAGCATATGATCGGCCAGGAAGACCAACTAGTAACTAGTGGCTTCCTTCAGTGGACTGTGGGCTTTTGAGGTAGGCCATCGCTGCGTTAGGCCAACTAGCCACCAGACATGAGACAACGTCCCTCCCAACCATTAAATCTATCCGTACTGTATTGTATTTCAGGTATATACACATAATATACTAGTCTTTTATATAAATTTATTTATGGCGGCCGCCGGACCTTGCCAGACAGCTGCCTCCGCCCATGGGAGTAGTAAATGATAGGAGCCGAATGAGCAGAGCATCTCCAACAACTTGGTAAAATTCACTTGCCAAATCATGTGGTTTGGCAAGTTGCTATTTTTTGGCAAGTGGAAAAAAGTCCTCTCTCCAACAATTTTCTATTCCAACTTGGTAAACTTGAAAAAAGTAGGCCCACCAGGTAGGAAATCCAATCCAACTCGCGATTCTATTCTGCTCCCGCGAGGCCCACGCCCACACTCTCCTGTCGGACACGACGGACGCCCTGCGGCTGTGGCACCAACGCGGCCTTCGCCGCGACCCCCTCCACCTCTCCCTCCGCCCTACCATGCGCGAGGCCCACGCCCACGCTCTCCTGTCGGACACCCAGCTCCTCCCGTGCCTCCGAGATGGCGAGCCGCGACAAGGTCAGGTGCTCATCGGCCCCGCTGCCCCTCGACCGCATCCTGGCCGCGCTGGTTGCCAGTGCCGAGCAGCTCGGGAGGCGGTGGGAGGCCGCCGCCCGCGTCCGATGCGGGAAGGCAGCTGGAGCGGCGGCGATCGGGAAGGCGGAGGGGAAAGGGGAGGTTATAGAGATGCACACGCCGCTGTTCTACGCTACCTGCGCCCTCGGCGGCGTCCTCAGCACAGGCCTCACCCACCTCACTGTAACGCTGCTTGACCTCGTCAAGTGCAACATGCAGGTCCATCACCGTCAGCGAGCGGTTCCTTTGCTTGTTCTCCTTCTCCATGTCTGGTCTTCATCTTTTATTCGCGCGGGACGGAGGTGTTTCGCGGACGGGAGTGTTTCGCGCGTGCACGGGACGGGAGCCGGCAAGGGAGATTTCGCGCGATAGCAAGTGGAGTCCGCGCGCGGAAGAATACGCGTGCGAGGAAGGAGAATAGGAACTTGGGATAAATACCAAATTGGTTTGAGTTGTTGGAGAGAAATTTTTGTGATTTTGCCAAAGTTATAATAATAGCAACCTATTTTAAGGAGTTGTTGGAGATGCTCAGTCTCAATGGTCATTTCATGAGAGTTTTATGTACATTAAATTTAGAGAAGAGAGAGGATAATCGATTCATCACGGTAAAACCAGTCCACACCGTATCTAAGATGTTGGAAACTGGGTGAAATGCGCACTGAGGCCTTTCCGTGTCATCTTCATTGATTTCCCCGATCCGGTGTGGCTGGGCGCACGATGGTGCCGTCCTCCTGCCATTCCCTCCTCCCATGTGCCCTGCGATTTCAGTCGTTCCTTTTTCCATTGATTCATGCATGGGCCTTGTTCAGTTACCAGAATCGGTAACGTCCGATTCTGCATAGTGTGCTACTGTAGCACTATAGCACTTTTGTTTTTATTTGCTAATAATTGTCCAAATATTGATTAATTAGGCTCAAAATGTTCGTCTCGTAAAGTACAACAAAACTGTACAATTAGTTTTTGATTTCATCTACATTTAATACTCCATACATATGTCGGTATTTTGATGTGATGGGGAATCTTCTTTTTGCATAGTGAATTTTGGAGGTGAATTTAGGAATCTAAACAAGGGCATGAAGTAGATGGTGTGAGTTCGGCGGCAAAAGAAAGATTCGTGAAGGTAGACACTGCAACCAAAAGCCGGCATCCTCGCCGGCAGCCTGTGCTGCCATCGTCTGTACTAGCACGAGTGTACTACAAACCATGACTGTTCAACTAGCAAACTTCCTCTCGGTTGAAAAAACTGACCCACTGTTCGGCTGAGCTTATCAGCACGGCTTATCAGCCGTGGAACAGTGTTTTTCTCTCACAGCAAATCAGCCGCAGCCGGCTTATAAGCTAAAAAAACAGCCTGCCGAACAGGACCTGAGTAGAGAAGCAACGTTTGTGGCTCTATATTTTTGAGTTGTCGACGTTTTTGGCTGTATCTGAATGCAATAATAAAATGACTACACAGTTTGCATTGCACATTTGATCATGATATTATTTAAGAATTAAATGCTACAATTAGCCTATGAAACAGTGAAACAAACTTGTGCATTGAGAGAGATTGGCCCTGTTCGGCAGGCTGTTTTTTTTTTGTGCTTATAAGCCGGCTGTGGCTGATTTGCTGTGAGAGAAAAACACTGTTCCACGGCTGATAAGCCGTGCTGATAAGCTCAGCCGAATAGAGGGATTATTGTTTCATTCATCTGAAAAGTTGTCACGGCAATCTTGGAAACTGTGACGTGAAACTCTCATTGAGACTGGCCTAAATGATGGGACTAGCTGCAACGATTATTGTGCAACTTAATGGTGGAACTCAAATTAATTAAGGGTAATATGGTCATTTGGCAGCTATACTAATCTGTTTAAAACTTGCTAGAAATTGAAGGTTTTAGGGACGGATGTACGATTGTACTTGGAACAAAGGATTGACCAAAATCCTACAAAATTCTTATGCAATGGTTTAATCCATAGAAATTTTTATGGAAATCTAACATTTGGGTTCAACCTCTTAGAAACTTTCATTTGTGTGTCTCTCTTCTGATTCGTGTGTTTCTCCTGTATTGTATCCAAATGCTCTATTAGAAACTTTTTCTCCATTGGCCAATTCCTATAAGATTGCAAGTAACATGCAACTCTAGTACTATATTTTTTCTATTCCTATGTGTTTTGAGATCCTGTGTCCCAAACAGGCCCTAAGAATGGCCTGATCCATACGAATTTCAAAGAAATTATTAGGAAGCATTCCTTTGTTCCAAAGGGTAGCATAGGAATTTTCCTATCGAAATTGAATCCTTCAGAATTCCTTTGTTGTTTCTCCATTCCAAAAGGGGCTAAGAATATGTTCTCCCTTTGTTTCAAAGGACTTGGCTCTAGTTGGAGTCCTCATTCATCAAAACTGAAGTGGAAGGAATATCTTCCTCGGTCATCTCATGTTATTATGGGGGTGTATGGATTTCGGCCATAGCTCACCTCGCTACAGTTCGTAAGGCAGCTGTTTGGTTTACGTGTAGACGGAGGAAGCCAGAAGAACATCACACTCATTTGCTGCCACTCTTTGTGGCGAGCAATTTCGACACCACCGCCACAACTCTCCCCAACTTTAGGGCAGCGAGGCTGAAAGATCCTAATTAGCTAGAGGGGGTGAATAGCCTAATTTTAAAACTATAAACCACTAAACAAACTTGTTAGACAACTAATTGGCTATAAAGCTTTTTGCACTAGCTCTAACAAGTATTGCAAGCCTCCTACCTCAACAATGGTTAAGTCACTAAGAGCTCTCAAAACAAGCTACACTAAAGAGCTTAACTAGGTGAGAAGCTAAACTAGCAAAGGTAAGACAAGCTCTCAAAACTAGTTACACTAAAGAGCTTGTTCCAACTAGTTTGTGGGAATGTAAATGAGTGAGCAAGATGATTATACCACTGCGTAGAGGAGATGAACCAATCAATCAATCAACACAATATGAATACCGGGAGAAATTCAATAGCAAGAGACAAGTGATTTTTTCTCCCAAGATTCACATGCTTGCCAGCACGCTAGTCCCCATTGTGTCGACCAACACTTGGTGGTTCTATGGCTAAGAGATGTTGCACGAACCTTGTCTACATGTTGGACACCGCAAGAACCGACCCACAAGTGAGATAACTTAATGACACGAGCAATTTACTAGAGCTATCTTGCGGCACTTCGCCGGGGAAGGTGCAATACCCCTCACAAGATCACCGGAGCTGGCCACGAACAATCACCAACACATGCTGGACCTCCATTGCTGCTCCAAACCGTCTAGGTGGCGGCAACCACCAAGAGTAACAAGAACTCCGCAGCCACAATGATCCCCAAATGCCACTAGATGCAATCACTCAAACAAATACACTTGGAATCACTCAATCTTACTTTGAATTCGTAATCAAGCAAGAGAGATAAGTGGGAGGGAGTATGCTCAGCTCACAAGGATATCAAGAATGTCAAAAGTCCAAGAGAGATGCCTTGGGCCGACCCCCATCTATTTATAGAGCCCCCAAGTGAAAAGAGCCGTTGGATGTCGGGGGCATGACCGGACACATCCCAGCATCCGGTCAGTCAGAGTCCGGTCGTTCTCGGCCGTCCACGTGGCCTCCTTTGAATCTCGCGCGTTAGATCTCAACGGCTAACTCTCAATCACGCGAACAGTCAAGTCGTGACCGGACTCAATGCTCAAAGTGACCGAACTCACCAACACATGGCGTCTGGTCGAGTCCAGTAAGGGTCCAGAGCCACTAAAAACTGACCAGACGCGTCAGGTCAGAGGCGAACTGAAGTGCCCATGCGTCTGGTCACTCTTTCCCTCATCTCTGCACGCGACGTCAGCGTACGTCAGCGGGGTTTGCTTTACATCGGCGTGTCCGGTCGCGACAACTCACCAGAGTCCGATCACGAGGCCGAAGCACGCCCTTCACTACTGCACATGACCGGATGCACGGCTAGCGTCAGGTCACTGCGTCCGGTCACACCACCGTGCGCTCGGCCAGCGCCTAGGGTTAGTAACCGAACGTGCAGGTCAACACAGTGACCTGCGTTCTGTCAGGTACCCAAGCCTCCTTTTCTTTTTCTAAGTCCACAACCACTTCACCCTTGCTTTTAACTTGCTAGCCACATAGTGTAGAACTTGTGTGCATGTGTGTGAAAGCCCAAGTTTGGTTTTGGTAATTAATGACACCAAGTTGCTAATGCCATGTGTTAAGTGTTTTGAGTTAGGCATAAGCAACACATGTGATGAAGGTGTACGTGGCAAGAAGTGGTGGCCACAAGATCACAAAGAAATGGTGCATGGACATGAAATGATGATCATGGTGGAGATGCACATAATATGATGAACATGATGATCAAGTGAAGGAGAAGGATCTATGAGCGCAAGGCAAAGGTATAACCATAGGGTTTTCCTTTTACCGGTCTAAGATGAGTAGAGAAGGAATTGACCGGGTTTAGGATACATAGCCGACTATCAAGAGGGGCAATCACGGTTAGCTCGGGAATCAAGTGCCACTAGATCAATGTCTTGAGCATATGCATTTAGGATCTAGTAAAGAGCTAACATAACGCCTTGGAAAATGTTTGTGAAATGCTAACACACTTGCACATGATGGTGTACACTTGGTGGTGTTAGCACCTTTGCGAAGGCGGTGGAGTTTAAGCGGTAGAGAGGGGTTTGGGTTCCTCTCTCCCTCCCGCCGAGCTTGCGAGGTGGGATTCGGCGCTTTTTAGAGAAGTGAAATGCCTATTTTCTATTGCGCCGAAAGTCGGAAAAGAAACGGAGGCGAACGGAGGTCACTGCGTGCACCGGACGCTGCACCGGACGCTGCACCGGACGCGGTCACTGTATGACTGGCGCGTCCGGTCAGGCGAACAGCGGTTCACGAGGATCACTGGACGCGGTGCGCGTCCGGTCATAGGTCACCGGACGCGTCCGGTCTTCCAGGGAGCTTACTGGAGTCGCACCGGACGCGGGCACTGTGGCGTCCGGTCCGTTCTTCAGCGCGTCCGGTGGTTGTTTCGCGGTGCGCGGCTCGGGGTTGACCGGCGCGTCCGGTGGGTCACGGGACCGGCGCGTCCGGTCATGACCAGCGCGTCCGGTCGCTCGGTCGAGCGCGTCCGGTCAACGGTAACGGCTAGTTCGAACGGCACTATTCTCGTCTGTCGCGTAGTGACCGGACGCGTCCGGTCACCCGGACCGGCGCGTCCGGTGTGCGCGATTTCTGCTGCGTCGTTTCTAACGGCTAGTTGCGTACCCCTTCGTTATAAATAGATGGTGGACGGGTTTTGAGGGCATCTCTTGCACATTTTGAGACCTAGAGACATACTTTGAGCTAGAGAACAACCCCTCCACTCATCTCCTTGATTGATTGCACATCTTGAGCGAGATTGAGTGAGATTCAAGTGCATTGCTTGAGAGTTGCATTCTAGAGGCACTTGATCTTCGAGTTGCTGCGGATTTCTTGTTACTCTTCCGTGTTTCCCGACACGGTAGACGGCTTGGAGCAGCGGAGGTGATTGAGCTCGCAATTGGAGATTGTTGGAGCCTTCACCAAGTGTTGTAAGGGGTTCTTGATCCTTCCCCGCGGGAGTTCGCAAATTGGATACTCTAGTGGAGCTCGTGGCTTGGAGGATCCCCATCTTGTGTGAGGTTGTGCGGCGCCCGCCGAGGGCTCAACTCTTGATAGTTGATTAGCTCGCGAACCGACAAGTGGGTGCATCGCCACAACGAGGAGTAGCTTGCCGGGAAGCAAGTGAACCTCGGGATAAATTCTTGTGTCATTCTCTTCCCGAGGATTTCTCTTGTGTGATTGATTGATTGGTACTTCTCGTCTCTACACGGCGGTATAATCACTCGAAGCTCTTCTCTCGTATTACTTCTCGTATCTAGCTTGTTGTTGTTGTGTTTAGTGGATAGCCTTGAACTAGACTTGTGTAGGTGGCTTGCTTAGTTAGTTAGTGCTAGTGCTTTTAGCTCCGCCACCTTTTATACTAACTTGTGGTTAAGTAATTTGTATAGAAGTTTTTATTAGGCTATTCACCCCCCCCCCCTCTAGCCTTTTTGGACCTTACAAGTGGTATCAGAGCCGAGGCACCGTTTATTTGAGGCTTAACAACCTACGGTGAAAAAGAAATGGCTCAATTAAGTTTGCACATCAACAACACCAAGAAGGCACCTCACTTTGATGGCACAAATTATGCATATTGGAAGGTTAAGATGACCGCACACCTCAAGTCAATCAATAGAGAAGTGTGGAAGGTCACCGAAACAAAATTTGAGGTTGCTAATCCGGAAGCACCTACACCGGTAGAAGAGAAGAAGCTCCAATGCAATGACATTGCCATTAGTGCTCTTCATGAGGCACTAGATGACAAGACCTTTGAGCAAGTGAAGAACATTGAGATCGCTCATGATGCTTGGGCCAAGCTAGAAGAAACATTTGAGGGCACCGAAGGCACAAAGACCGCTAAAGCATATATCTTGCAAGAAAAATTTTCAAGCTTCAAGATGCAAGATGATGAGAGTGTACCGGAGATGTTTCATAGATTGCAAGTCATTGTCAATGAGCTCAAGGCACTTGGTGAGGAAGTCAAGGACAACCAATTCTCTATGAAGTTCTTGAGAAGCTTGCCCAAGAGGTTTGATACATTGATCACCGTGCTAGTGAGGACTACATTGAAGGATTCAACTCCTCAACAAATATTTCAAGAAGTAATGACCGATGATTCGTATAGAGAAGATGATGAGAAGGATGAGTTGGTCAAGAAGAAGAAGGAGAATGAGAAGAAAGATGATGAAAAGAAGAAGAGTGTGGCATTCAAAGCCACCACATCCAAGGGCAAATCCAAGATTGAATCATCAAGTGAAGAAGACTCAAGCTCTTGTGATAGTGATGACATTGATGAGAAGATGGCTCTCTTTGTCAAGCAATTTGGAAAATTCATGAAGAAGAAGGGCTATCGTGCAAGAAGGAAGAAGAACTCATCTAAGAAGAATGAGCATACCATGAGATGCTTTAGATGCCATAGCAAAGATCATCTCATTGCAAAGTGTCCTTATGATAGTGATGATGAAGATGCTATCAAGAAGGAGAGGAAGAAGCAAAAGAAGAAGCTAGAAAAGAAGGAAAGCTCTCATAAAAAGAAGAATGACTCTCATGTTGCTACATGGGATAGTGATGCTTCCTCAAGTGATGATGAGGATGACTACAAGAGCAAGAAGAAGGGACATGCTAGCATTGCTATCCAAGAGAAGGTCTCCCTCTTCGACACTCCATCGTGCTTCATGGCTAAAGCCGCTAAGGTATCATCCGATGATGAGAGTGATCATGATAATGCTAGTGATAGTGATAGTGATGAAGAAGAATTCACTAAAGATGAACTAATCACTATGCTAGAAGATTGCACTCAACATTATAAAGAATCTAGAAAGGAATGCAAGGGCTTGCTTAAGGAAAAGAAAAATCTTATGCAAGAACTTGATGAGCTTAGAGCATCTTATGAGAGTCTAAAGGTAGACCATAAGAAACTTCAAAAGTCTCACACTAAGCTTGAAGAAGCTCATTCCTCTCTAGTTGAAAAATGTGAAAACATGCCAACTAATGTTGAAAAAGCTAAAACTTGCAACATAGGCATATCTTGTGATATAATTGATGAATCTTGTCATAAGCCTATTGTTGTTGCTCCCACTAACCCTTCATGTAGCTCATCTACATCATCCTCATCTAGTAGTGATGGTTTCACTTGTGACTCCACACTTATAGTTGAGAATGAAAATCTCAAGAAGGAGGTAAAAGAGCTCAATCACACCTTAGCCAAGGCTTATGGTGGTGAGGACCGCTTGCTTATGTGCTTGGGTAGCCAAAGAGCTTCTCTCTACAAAGAGGGATTGGGCTATAACCCCAAGAAAGGCAAAGCCGCTTTTGCTCCTCACAAGACTCGTTTTGTGAAGAACAATGGTAGCTATTGCAAAAGTTGCAAGCAAGTTGGTCACATAGAGCGACATTGCATGAACAAGAAATCCAATGCTAATGTATCCTCAATTAAGTTTGACTCTTTCTATATACTTACCAAGGGTACAAATGGTGTTCATGCTAAGTTCATTGGTGCACCATGGATGGGCTCAAAGAAGAAAGCCATTTGGGTACCAAAGAGCTTGGTCACTAACCTTGGAGGACCCAAACAAGTTTGGGTACCTAAAAAGAATTGATCTTATCTTGTAGGTCAATTACAAAGCCGGAGGAAGGCATTGGGTGCTTGATAGTGGGTGCACTCAACATATGACCGGAGATTCTTGTATGTTCAAATCAATTGATACAAGTCAAAATGGTGGTTTTGATGCTATCACCTTCGGCAACAACAAGAAAGGCAAGGTCAAGGGGCTTGGTAAAATTGCTATCTCAAATGACATGAGCATATCTAATGTGTTGCTAGTTGAGAGCTTGGATTTCAATCTTTTGTCGGTGGCACAACTTTGTGATCTTGGCTTCAAGTGCATATTTGGTAGTGATGATGTTGAAGTCATAAGTGTTGATGGATCAAACTTGATATTCAAAGGATTTAGACATGGTAGCTTATACTTGGTTGACTTCAATGATAGTGAGACCAAATTGACATCATGCTTACTTAGCAAATCTAGTATGGGATGGTTGTGGCATAGAAGGCTTGGTCATGTTGGAATGAAACAATTGAACAAACTTTTGAGGCATGACTTAGTTAGAGGCTTGAAAGATGTGACTTTTGAGAAGGATAAACCTTGTAGTGCTTGTCAAGCCGGCAAACAAGTTGGAAATAAACATCCTAGTAAGAGTGAAATGAGTACATCAAAGGCATTTGAGCTATTGCACATGGACTTGTTTGGGCCAACAACATATACTAGTATTGGTGGGAACAAGTATGGCTTTGTGATAGTGGATGACTACACTAGATACACTTGGGTGTTCTTTCTCTATGACAAGAGTGATGTACATGATCTATTCAAATCTTTTGTCAAGAGAGTGCAAAATGAGTTTGAGACAACTATCAAGAAGATTAGAAGTGACAATGGTAGTGAGTTCAAGAACACAAGAATTGAGGAATTGTGTGATGATCTTGGTATTGGACATCAATTCTCTCCAACATACACTCCCCAATCCAATGGTGTAGTTGAAAGGAAGAATAGAACTTTGATTGACATGGCTAGATCAATGCTTAGTGAATACAATGTGAGTCATTCATTTTGGAGTGAAGCTATCAACACGGCTTGCTATTGTAGCAACCGTCTCTATTGTCATGGAAAGCTTGGGAAGACACCATATGAGCTAATGAATGGAAGAAAGCCCAACATTGCATACTTTAGAGTGTTTGGTTGCAAATGCTATATTCTCAAGAAAGGCACTAGATTGAGCAAGTTTGAAAAGAAATGTGATGAAGGGTTCTTACTTGGTTATTCTACCACAAGCAAAGCATATAGAGTTTGGAATCTCACAAATGGCACCTTGGAAGAAGTTCATGATGTTGAGTTTGATGAAACCCAAGGGTCTCAAAATGAAGCTCAAAACCTTGATGATGTGAGAGGAGATCAATTGTCAAATGCAATGAAGAACATGGACATTGGTGATGTTAGGCCAAGGCAAGTTGATGATGATGATATTCAAGTGATCAACCAAAGTGTGCAAATTGATACAAATCAAGCAAGCTCTAGTGGTTCTCATGATGAAGTGCAAGATCAAGGTCAAGCTAGTGGAAGCAATCAACTCCCAATACTCCAACCTACTAGTATTGCAAGAAATCATCCATTGGATCAAATCATTGGAGGAATTCAAAGTGGTGTTCAAACTAGATCAAGGCTAGCATCCTTTTGTGAGCACTACTCATTTGTGTCACTTGAAGAACCTAAGAAAATAGAAGATGCTTTGAAAGATTCCGATTGGGTAAATGCCATGCATGAAGAGCTAAACAACTTCACTAGAAATCAAGTTTGGGAACTTGTTGAAAGGCCGAAGAACTACAATGTGATTGGTACTAAGTGGGTCTTTAGAAACAAGCAAGATCAAGATGGTATGGTTGTGAGAAACAAAGCAAGATTAGTAGCACAAGGATACACTCAAGTTGAGGGTCTTGACTTTGGAGAAACATATGCACCAGTTGCAAGATTGGAGGCTATTAGAATCTTATTAGCATATGCTTGTGCACACAACATCAAGCTCTATCAAATGGATGTCAAGAGTGCATTCCTTAATGGTTACATCAATGAAGAAGTTTATGTTGAGCAACCTCCCGGTTTTGAAGATGACAAGAAACCCAACCATGTTTACAAGCTCAAGAAGGCATTGTATGGTTTGAAGCAAGCACCTATAGCATGGTATGAGAGATTGAGGGACTTTCTTCTCTCTAAAGGTTTCAAGATGGGAAAGGTTGACACCACTCTCTTCACCAAGAAAATTGGAAATGACTTGTTTGTGTTGCAAATCTATGTGGATGATATTATCTTTGGATCAACCAATCAAGACTTTTGTGAAGAGTTTGGAAATATGATGGCAAAAGAGTTTGAGATGTCTATGATTGGAGAGCTTAGTTACTTCCTTGGACTTCAAATCAAGCAAATGAAGAATGGTACTTTTGTAAGTCAAGGAAAGTACATCAAGGACATGATCAAAAAGTTTGGATTGCAAGATGCTAAGCCAATGAGTACACCAATGGGCACAAATGATCAATTGGGTATTGATGCAAGTGGCAACATGGTAGATCAAAAGCAATATCGGTCTATGATTGGAAGTTTGCTCTATGTCACCGCTTCTAGGCCGGATGTGATGTTTAGTGTGTGCAAATGTGCAAGATATCAAGCTTCACCTAGAGAAAGTCACTTGAAAGCAACCAAGAGGATATTGAGATATCTTAAGGGCACTCATGATGTTGGATTATGGTTTCCAAAGGGGTCAAGTTTTGAGTTGATTGGATATTCGGACTCCGACTATGGTGGATGCAAGATTGATAGAATGAGCACAAGTGGCACTTGTCAATTGCTTGGAAGGTCTCTTGTTTCATGGTCATCAAAGAAACAAAATAGTGTTGCACTATCTACCGCCGAGGCCGAATACATTAGTGCCGGTAGTTGTTGTGCACAATTACTTTGGATGAAGGCCACCTTGAATGATTTTGGAATCAAGTTCAAGAATGTGCCATTGTTTTGTGACAATGAAAGTGCTATCAAGATGACTCAAAATCCGGTTCAACATTCAAGAACAAAGCACATTGACATAAGGCATCACTTCATAAGAGACCATCAACAAAAGGGTGATATTTGCATTGAGAGCATTGGCACCGAAGATCAACTAGCCGACATATTCACAAAGCCACTTGATGAGAAGAGATTTTACAAGTTGAAGAATGAATTGAACATACTTAACTTCTCCAACTTGAAATGAGTGCACCCCCCACATTCCTATATGACATGCCTCTCCTCCGACTTAGCAAGGTAAAGTTGTTTGGCATATCATCCATACTTTGCTAAGGACATGTTTAGAACATATAGACATATTTGCATAACAAATAGGCTCATTCATGAAAATCAAATGAGTTTAATGTATATATGGTACCACTATTGCTTCTATGTTTTAATTGATCTAGTGGTAACATATGACATGTTTGTGGGCTTGCAAACCTAGTGTTGAATCTAGAAAATGAGCTCATGATGTGTAATTCAACATGGTCAAGATAACCCTTATACTTTATGAGGTGTGAAGAAGCTTGTCCTTGGTTCAAACCGAATTACATATTCTAGGCAAGTGATCTAGATTGAACCATAATTTGGACTCCCTCATATTGATTGACTTAACTCTCACTAAAATTAGCACCTTTTTGGTGATTGTTGACAAAGGGGGAGAGAAAAGTCACAAAGATAGAAAAGTCACAAAGGGGGAGAAAGATATAATAAGAGGGGAGAGATAAGACTTTGGAAAGGAATCAATTAAACTTAAGCACACAAGTAGGGGGAGCAAGCTCATGAATTATTTGTTGCATTTGTATGCGCATTAACATGATGACTTGTTGCATTGCAAAGCTTAAATTCATATTCATGTTTGTTTGGTGATTGCTACAATTAGAACTTGATTGATGATTTGTTAAGAGTAGCTTTTTAAGTGGTATCTAGACACCTTTGCTTATAATGTTGATCTCACGGGGTACTTTAGTGTTTGTGATCTTTACAAGTGAGGTATTACAAGTGGTGTCTAGCTACATCGATGCTAAGGATGGTATATAAAGGCAACTCCGATTGGTATCACGCTTCAAAGGTCCATTCTATATACCTTAGCATCAATTTGATAGTAGTAACTCTCCCAAAACTCAAATCCATACATATGTGCACAATTAAACCAAACTCATGGAAGCACATATGTAGGGGGAGCTAATACTATCAAAATTGAAAATTGATTTCATTTCATATCTTTGTGATGGTTGTCATCAATTACCAAAAAGGGGGAGATTGAAAGCCCAAGTTTGGTTTTGGTAATTAATGACACCAAGTTGCTAATGCCATGTGTTAAGTGTTTTGAGTTAGGCATAAGCAACACATGTGATGAAGGTGTACGTGGTAAGAAGTGGTGGCCACAAGATCACAAAGAAATGGTGCATGGACATGAAATGATGATCATGGTGGAGATGCACATAATATGATGAACATGATGATCAAGTGAAGGAGAAGGATCTATGAGCGCAAGGCAAAGGTATAACCATAGGGTTTTCCTTTTACCGGTCTAAGATGAGTAGAGAAGGAATTGACCGGGTTTAGGATACATAGCCGACTATCAAGAGGGGCAATCACGGTTAGCTCGGGAATCAAGTGCCACTAGATCAATGTCTTGAGCATATGCATTTAGGATCTAGTAAAGAGCTAACATAACGCCTTGGAAAATGTTTGTGAAATGCTAACACACTTGCACATGATGGTGTACACTTGGTGGTGTTAGCACCTTTGCGAAGGCGGTGGAGTTTAAGCGGTAGAGAGGGGTTTGGGTTCCTCTCTCCCTCCCGCCGAGCTTGCGAGGTGGGATTCGGCGCTTTTTAGAGAAGTGAAATGCCTATTTTCTATTGCGCCGAAAGTCGGAAAAGAAACGGAGGCGAACGGAGGTCACTGCGTGCACCGGACGCTGCACCGGACGCTGCACCGGACGCGGTCACTGTACGACTGGCGCGTCCGGTCAGGCGAACAGCGGTTCACGAGGATCACTGGACGCGGTGCGCGTCCGGTCATAGGTCACCGGACGCGTCCGGTCTTCCAGGGAGCTTACTGGAGTCGCACCGGACGCGGGCACTGTGGCGTCCGGTCCGTTCTTCAGCGCGTCCGGTGGTTGTTTCGTGGTGCGCGGCTCGGGGTTGACCGGCGCGTCCGGTGGGTCACGGGACCGGCGCGTCCGGTCATGACCAGCGCGTCCGGTCGCTCGGTCGAGCGCGTCCGGTCAACGGTAACGGCTAGTTCGAACGGCACTATTCTCGTCTGTCGCGTAGTGACCGGACGCGTCCGGTCACCCGGACCGGCGCGTCCGGTGTGCGCGATTTCTGCTGCGTCGTTTCTAACGGCTAGTTGCGTACCCCTTCGTTATAAATAGATGGTGGACGGGTTTTGAGGGCATCTCTTGCACATTTTGAGACCTAGAGACATACTTTGAGCTAGAGAACAACCCCTCCACTCATCTCCTTGATTGATTGCACATCTTGAGCGAGATTGAGTGAGATTCAAGTGCATTGCTTGAGAGTTGCATTCTAGAGGCACTTGATCTTCGAGTTGCTGCGGATTTCTTGTTACTCTTCCGTGTTTCCCGACACGGTAGACGGCTTGGAGCAGCGGAGGTGATTGAGCTCGCAATTGGAGATTGTTGGAGCCTTCACCAAGTGTTGTAAGGGGTTCTTGATCCTTCCCCGCGGGAGTTCGCAAATTGGATACTCTAGTGGAGCTCGTGGCTTGGAGGATCCCCATCTTGTGTGAGGTTGTGCGGCGCCCGCCGAGGGCTCAACTCTTGATAGTTGATTAGCTCGCGAACCGACAAGTGGGTGCATCGCCACAACGAGGAGTAGCTTGCCGGGAAGCAAGTGAACCTCGGGATAAATTCTTGTGTCATTCTCTTCCCGAGGATTTCTCTTGTGTGATTGATTGATTGGTACTTCTCGTCTCTACACGGCGGTATAATCACTCGAAGCTCTTCTCTCGTATTACTTCTCGTATCTAGCTTGTTGTTGTTGTGTTTAGTGGATAGCCTTGAACTAGACTTGTGTAGGTGGCTTGCTTAGTTAGTTAGTGCTAGTGCTTTTAGCTCCGCCACCTTTTATACTAACTTGTGGTTAAGTAATTTGTGTAGAAGTTTTTATTAGGCTATTCACCCCCCCTCTAGCCTTTTTGGACCTTACAGTGTGTTAGCATTTTCCAAAGCATTTTACAAGGGTCAATGTTAGCTCACACTAGGTCCTAATGCATATGCTCATATGAATTCACCTATAGGCACTTGATAACCGTTTTAACCGAGAATTTTTTTCTCTTAATAGTACGGCTATCGATCTTAAGTCACTCACACCCTCTATGATGTCTTGAGTGCAAAACAGAAATGACTCCTATCAATATACCTTTGCCTTGAGCTCATTTTTGTTTTTCTTTTTGTTCTTTTCCAAATGTGAAGCACTTGATCCATCTTTTTGTGGTCATCACCTTCATCATGACCATCATCTAGCTTCACTACTTAGATTGTATCAGTCTAGCTCATATCACCACTGATGATAAAGGTTAGTGCTACGTTTCATCAATTATCCAAAACCAAACTATGACTTTTCAGATGCCCATAACCAAACATCCCCTATATGCCTCAACATTTACTCCAAGATAGAGTCATTAGGGCACACGCCATGGTGCACCTATTCGTTCAGGAGACAGGCAACAACATCAGCAAAATAGAATAGTCCACTCCTAACCCTTCTTTTCCACTAGAGAAGCCCTTCTCGAGTTCAATAATTTTTCTAGCAATCAAAATCACTCAAATGGTGATGGTGTAACAATATGTATAGTAGTATAATATAAGCATATGAATCTGGTCCTTATGTCCTTGGCAAATTAAAAAAAAGAGCTACAAAGCATGTTTCTTTGAACTCTTAGTTTATTTCGTTACATTGGTTGACACCAAAATCCCTCGTTACATTGGTTAACACCAGCGAACTAGTTAATTACTACTAAATCCGTTCTAAATTACGGTTCTTTTGACTTTTTTTACCCCAAGTTTGACTACTCATCTTATTAAAAAAATTTATGTTAAATATCACTTTTTTTTATTGTGGCTTGCTTTATTAACAAAAGTTCTTCGAGAATGACTTAAATTTAACTAGATTTGTAATTTTTTAATAAGACGAGCGGTCAAGCGGTCAAATTTGAGATAAAAAAAAGTCAAATAAATTATAATTTAAAACGGCGGAAGTACTGCTTAAAGCAGCCATATTAGCAGTAGCAGGTTACACCTTTACATAACAGCATCGATCCCCTGTTAGGTCAGTCTCGATAAAGATTTTATGATCTAGTTTTCAACATATCTATATTTTGGAAACAGTGCAGAAGAGTTTCATCCCGTGAAACTCTCTCTACTCTCATAAAACTCTTATCATCTCTCACTTTATTAATACGGTGCCACACACATTTAATGTCCATAAAACTCTAATGAAACTCTATTGAGACCAGCCTTAAACCATCAAATCAGAGTGCCTCTAGAATCGTGCTTTCCTAGAAGGCCATTATGTTAAGCAACTGCATGCGGATTAATTAGGTAAGCAAACCACGCTACAACGAACTAATTAATCAAACCTTGGGAGCCATGGAGCCAGCAGGTACTTGTTTGCTTCCTCGTCGCCGCCGGCCGACCTAGCGCCTGCCTCCAGCGCCGGCGCCCATCATCTTCTTGAACTCGTCGAAGTTGACACTGCCGTCGCCGTCTGCGTCGACGGAGCGGATCATCCGGGAGCAGTCTGCGACGGAGCACTTGTCCCCGAGCTGGCGCAGGACGCGGTGGAGCTCCCGCGCGGAGATCAGCCCGTTGCGGTCGGCGTCGTACATGCGGAACGCCTCCCGCAGCTCGGCCTCGGTGGCGTCCTCCCTGCCCTCCCCCTCCCCGTTGCTGCAGTGGAAGGCGACGAACTCGGCGAGGTCCACGAAGCCGTCGCGGTCGGAGTCCATCTCGTCCATCATGCGCCGCACCTCCCCGGGCCCCGGCGGCGCGCCCAGCGCCCGCAGCACGGACGCCAGCTCCTCCGCCGAGATCTTGCCGTCGCCGTTGGCGTCGTAGCGCCGGAACACCTGCTCCACCTCCGCCACCGGCATCCCCCGCCCACCTCGATCCGTCGCCTTCGCCTTGGCCGAGTCCCCGCCCTTGACGCTCGCCATGGTTGGTAGCTCCCTCCCTCGCTGTGTCTCCACGAGTCTTCTCTCCTCCTTGTTCCTTCGTCTCTGGGCTCCACCTTTTTTATCCGTGCAAGCAGCCTGGTTCTTGAGTGGTGGCAGGCCGGCGTTGGCTGTTGCCTGTTGGAGTGGGGGCAGCGGGTCCCGACGCGGTTAGGAGACCGCGTGAAGCCAGCAGATGAGCCGGCGCTGCCCACCGATGGACACGGACGCAACCACGCAAAGGACGGTCGATGCGGTCGGCGCACACCTTTCGTGTCCTCCCCGCGTTCTGTCTGTCGCGGATCCCGCTCCCTGGCAAGCATGGCCCACGCAGCCAAGCACATGGCGGGCCCAGGGTCAGCCGGATTCGCACGCCCACGTGTCGGGCATCCGCGGTGTGGGCTGCCTTTTGTCCGCTGTTCCTTTTCTTTCCTCCGGACGATTCTGTCACGAGGGGCCGTATATCTCAATTTCTACCCGGCTAAAGTGGTCTCGATCTCACACAAGCGGGTCCGATACGTGCTTAAGTTTATACGGGCCCACAGGCCACGAGGGTGCGTTGCGTTGCAGATGCGTAGAGTGTACGTGTGCGTAGCTTCGCCGCGACGTGGCCTGAGCCTGCAAATGCATTTACTGTAATACTAGCAAATGTGTCCGTATGTTACGACAGAAGAGATAAAAACACTAATTCTAATAACTCATAATTGTATAGATCTTTTTTGTCAAGATAAAATGATAAATTATCAAAACTGATTTTTAATTGACTTACATGTCTGCATTGATTTATAATATCGTCAACTACTCCTTGCTTTAAGTTGTAATGATAGTGGGCAGTGGCGGATAGAAAAAATATATCGGAAGGGCTGAAAAAAGAACGCTAGGCGTAAGACCAATATAATTCTATTATGTCCCGAATTCTCAATTTCAGATACCAAAAGTTTATCCAAAATTCATCCGTAGTCTAATCACTTATTTTCACATTAAAGTTTATTGTAGGCTCAAAAGCCTATAGTGAGAACGTCTCCTCAAGTCTAGTCTAGTCTCAACTAACAACAAACGTAGGGAGAGAGCTGCACCTTCTCGTCGAGTTGTGCGAGGAGCTCGGTTTTAAAATTTCTGAGTTATTCACAAATAAATATAAATATGTTTCTTCAATAAATAAATAAATATAATATATCTTATTTAGCCATTGATCCATCGCCAAACGCTTAAGGCCCACACACACACACAAACATACACACATATATATATAAGCTAACCCTAACTCACTAACCTTATCCGGCTCCCAGGTCTCAGCCTCCTCTTCCCAGCCACGGCCGCTGCTCTAGTCCCCTGATCCCCTATCCAACTGTTCGAGCAAGAGCGACCCAACCTCCTGGTCTCATGGTCGCGGACACCACCACGAAACAGCACAACACTCCCACAGAGCCACCCCCGCGCCAGCGACGGGAGAGAAGATGGGGGCCAGCTAGATCCTTTGCGTCTTTACCTACCGACGACTGGACGCTGGAGCCAGCAACGCTGCACCGTGGCAGGCGGCTGGACAGGGCGCGCCATGCGCGACCTAGACTCCTAGCTCTGCGCTGCCTGCGAGGAGCCATGCCTTGGCTTTGTCATGCTGCTGCACAGCCAGGCGGCTGCCGAGGCGGGCAGCACGATGGCATTGCGAGCCCAGCCAACGCCCAGCGGTGCTCTGCGCGGCCAGCAGTTGGTGCGGGATGACGAGATCTGCCCCTTCCTCCTTGCAAGGTGGACGAATCGAAGTCCGCCGCGCTGGGTCTTGCCCTCCATCAAGCCAGGTGTTTGTGGATCGACAGCCAGTTAGCCGGATCAAACTCTCCTTGCGGCCACGCTTCTGTTCTTTTCCAAGGATTCAAGATGTCGTGTGATGCAGCAAGATTGATGTAAGGGTGAGCGTGATCTGCTTGGTTGAGGATTTTTCTTGTATATATTTTGGAGTGTTATTTATGATCTCCTGGACTTGAGTTTCTATCTTGGCGTATCTTTCTAGAGTTCTTTTTCTATCTCGGTTTCCTTTTATCTTGAATCCTTGAATTACTGATGATTTGGAGCCATGTGGATTTATAATTTCCTTCTCGTGCTTTCTGTTCTGGTGGACACGGGACTTCGCGAGCCGTGGCTGAAACGGAATCAGTGATTAGGCTGGACGCCTAAAATTTTGGTGACGAGCTAGAATAAAATGGTGGCAGATAGAATTTTTGAGGTGAAAACAAAAAGGAGTGCAGAAATTTTTATAATTTATTATTAGATATAGATATAGATACACAATGTTATCTGGGTAGACCTGTATGGTGTAACTTTATAAGAAAGCTCTTTCAATTGGGAAAAAAACGACGTCCTGGCCCTTCCCCTCAATTGCGCAAAGAATGACGTTCTGGAGCCGCATAAGCAAATATGGACGCGATTGCCCTTGCATGTTGCTTCTATCGCAGCACCGCGCACGTGCAGTTACTCGCCTCGCTCGATTCCCATCTACATGCGCCGCGCCCGCTCGCCTCTCGTTCGTCGCAGTTACTCCGCCTCGATTCGCAACTACGCCGCACCAGCTGGCCTCTCGTCCGCGCTCGCTTTCTTAAGCTGCGTCACGCTCGCCGCGCTCGCTCGCCGCGCCGCTCGCCTCGGCTCGCCGGACTCCATGGACGCAGAGCTGACGGACTCCATGGACGCGGCGCCGGAGTCCTTCGTGCCAGACTCCATTGACGCGGCACTGACGGACTCCATGGATGTGGTGCCGGAGTCCTTCGTGCTAGACTCCATGGACGCTGCGCTGGCAAACTCCACGGATGCGGCGAAGATGGCGTTCGGCGAGTCGGAGGAGATGGCACCAGACACTGTCGAGTCTGAGGAGATGGCGTCGGACTCCGTCGAGGCGGAGGAGATTGTGCTAGATTCCTTGCTGCCGGAGTCCCAGCCGCCTCCTTGTGATCGTTGCGCCATGATCCCCGACTACAACTACGTTGAAGCCTGTTGCCTAGCTCGCCGTCTCGCTAAGGTGTGTGCCCGTTGTGGTCTTGTTCACAGTGACTACGACCTCTCTGCAAGGATAATGGACGGCCTAGACAAATTCGATTGTGAAACCTATATTCCTGATGTGGAAAGCTTCAAATGGATGGCGACACTACACTAGTGGCCGAGCACGTTTTGAAGAACCTGGCCGAGCTCAAGAAGAAGAAGTAAGACGCAAAGAAATAACAGCGCGGTACATGTCTTATTCATTCAAGCAACTTGCTTCTTCTAATGATGCATTTGTCTCTATGGCATAAGCTAACTAGGAAAGTTTCATGCTAAAATGCATTTGTCTCTACGGCATAAGCTAACTTGCTTCTTCTACTGGTTTGATGCAGCGAGACTAGCAGTGGCTTCATCTAGCAAGCTTCACAAGGGATTTACAATGGCAGCCTATCTTCTTTCTCTAGTTTTTCTTTTTGCATGTGAGGAATCTTAATCTTGTTGCCTCCTTTAACTTTCATTGCTTCCTTCAAAACTGTCTGCAGTGTTACAAAAATTCTATTTGCTTTCCATGGAGAATACTCTAGAAATGCCTACAAAACATGTGTTCAAGAAATCAATCAATTAGTACATTAGTTGTCCAAGAAACAATGAAACAAGTGAACAATGAATTCAATGAATACCTATTGCACTACTGGAACTAGGTCTTCTATTTTTTTAGCATTCTTCTTGTATTGGATAGCTTGAATAGCTCGAAAAAAAACCCCAAGTCAAGAATGTTAAAATCTGGAGAGTTGGGTGGTTGACAAATTAGGCGAATATCAAACCCTTCTTGCTTAGCAGCCTCATAAAAAAGCAGATCATTCAAAGGTAAATGGGAAGGTGCATTGTCCTGTTGTATGAAAATTGATTTGTTCACATCTTCCCTTGGCCACTTGGCTCGGATGGCCGGCAAGACTTTGTTTATCATAAAATCTCTAATCACATTTCTTGTGATATGAGTTATGGGCTTGATAACTTGGGCTCCACGAAGACGATTGTGACTTCCTCGTATAGCTTGTTCATAAGTGACAAGCGGAAAACACCCAATTTTCCCATCAAAAATACACTCTCCATCCCTAAACCTTGACCAAGCACAAACACACAAAAACATAAGCCTAGGGATGTAATTCTTGTTCTTACAAGTGCGATGGGGTTCATCTTCCTCGGGTAGCAAGTAATATTTCTCAGATTTTTTATGGAGGTAAAACTACTTTTCATCAATGAACACAAAGTCAAAAAAATCCCTTAAACCTTGGATCACCAAGCAAATCCTTCTCAATCATGTCAACACACCACTTTAACCTAGACTTCTTATTGACATCAGTGAGGTATGGTTTGATGCTACTAGAGTGGCGCCTAAGAAACCTTTTTTTCAAATACCTTTGTATCTTCCATTTGCTCATGTTTAGTTTGGCACACACATCTTCTATGGTCATTCTTTTCTTGAGAGGAATGCTACGCAATTGTTTCAAATCAACAGGAGATGCTTTACGACCAACTCTACCCCTCTTTCGACTACCAAGGTCAACCGGAATGTTATTTGGAAGTGGTATTTTACCTCGCTGCCATAGGCGCTAAACTGCACGAATGCCTAGACCAAACTGAGCAGTAACCACTGTTGTATCTTTCTTGCCTAGTACCCCATTCTTGCTTCTTGCCAATAAACTTGTTTTCTGACTTCTTCGGGCATGTCTTTCCTTCGTTGGTTGGCTTGAACGGGAGCATTAACTGTTTGTAAAAAGAAATTAAACACTAATAGTAAGCTGCAAGAAATGAACGGGAGCATGTTCTATTTTTAGGTGAGGTGAGTTTTGTACATGCAGACGTGCTAAGCTATAGTATGAAATCATATGCGTCTAGTGACAATAAAAATCCTAGTTGTAACAATAAAAATCTTACCAGCAAGATTTTCTACAAAATCAAAATTAACCGCGCCATGTTCGTCTAGTGGCAAGTTGAGATCGAATCCTGTCAAAAAATGTAAAAACGATATGAAATCATATGCAACAAGAGATGATTTGCTTTGGTGATGGAAGGCAAGCTCATATGCTGTGAGTACGTATCCAGCAGGAAACAATGAAAGGAGAGACGATTACCGTAGCCATACCCGTCGTTGTCATCTGCAGGCTCATTAAGATCGAACCCAACGTCGCCGTCGTCGTCTTGAGGCAACGTCGGCCATGTGTAGCTAGAAGAGAAGAAGAGTGAAGAAGAGAGAAGAACCGGAGTGAAGAAGAGGAGTGGCGCTTAAATACGGACTTAGGTAACCCAAACGTCGCTCTTGATAAACCAAACGAGCGCCCAAACGTGCCCAAACGAGCCATGCTACTCAGCCTTTCGAGCGCGAAAACAATGCGCCCAAACGCGCCATGCTAATAGCCTGCAGAGCGCAACGCCGAAAATTTCAAAAAAAAAAAAAAAACGAGCGCCATCCAAGCCTCCGTCGCGCGCCAGGGCAAAATAAGCAAAAACGAACGCTGCTGTTCGTGCCTCAGCGGCTCAGGCGCTCAGCGCGCGCGCCATGCATGCATAAAACAGTGCCATGCAAAATGAAGCCACCAGAAGAAAAAAAAAAAGTTGCGTCCGCCAGGCTTTGATCTCAGCACTAATGCCTAGCAGCGCTAGCCAGTTGAGCTAATGAATGTTCTTGTAAGGGATGCATCTGCAACCATATTTAATAGGGGTAGACAGGAAAAACTCTACCCTAATTAATCATTTCTTAATATGCTAAATGCTGTCCTAAACGTCATTTTTTTCTAGTATGGAGAGAGTATATATTTGATTAGGTTATGTTATGTTTTATTTCAGTATAAGTTTTACATGTTCCTAGATCGTCTAATAAATGTGCTCACGAGCTCGTTTAAGCTTTAATTGGGACCCGGATCAGCCACATGTTTGGTTCGATCCCCTCCCTAGTTTTGTAAATGGCTTGGTGGTTCGCGATTCAGCTGGACCAAACATTAATGTTCCATAAAAAAGAGGTTAATGTCATTTTATTGTCATTTATTTATGTTTTTTGATGGAATAATTATGTTGGTCACTCGACTATAGCCGGTTTAATTGTGCCTCTAAACTTTCCAAATAACCATTTTAATACTCAATTTTTTATTTTAAACTCAGTTTCATTATAGAACTATCAAAGTAACCTTTTAGTCCTTAAACTTTATATTTTAAGCTTAATTTTATCCATGAACTATCAAGATACATTTTAGTATTTAAGGGTATGTTTGGTTTGAAGAATAAAGTGAGATGGGATGGATCAATCCCCTTTTTAAGAGTGTTCGGTTCAGACACCACTAAGAACAGAGTCATCTCCATAGAGAATATTCAGGAAAAAAAGAGGTCTCCTATGTCCCTAGAAACGAGGGGACGGGTGCGGCCTTCATCCACGTTGTTTTCTTCATCTATGCTTTTGTGGTATGTTGTGCTTGTGCTAATGGAGGGCGCGAGCTCAGGCGACCGAAGTATTGAATCGGGCAGAGGACGAGAAGGGAGAGATCAGGCACACTCGTGGTCGCCAGCCATGGCAGAACAGGGAAAGATCGAGTGCACCTGTGTTGTGGGGACGGAGAGCTCCAACGAAGCTTGGCCGTAGAAGAGGGTGAGCTTGGCCATGGGAGGAGATGAGCCGGGCTAGGGCAGAGGCGAAGAGGCCCAACTAGGGCAAAGGCAGAGAGGCCCGAGCGAGTAAAGCTGAGTCTGTTTGCGTGAAGAGTCATGTGAAGGAGACTAGATGCTGTAGAAAAAAATATATCACCCAATGAGACAATGACATGTGGGGTCTGGCATTAACTATGACTCACCGTGTTAAAAATCCGGTCATCCATATCTCTTTCAATCCCTATTACCAAATAAAAGAAAGGACGAATCTATCCCCACAACCAAACACTAGAATGGGACTATCCGTATCCTATCCTTTATGGTTCCCAAACCAAACATATGCTACCTTCATCTTTTCGCCTCAACTTCGTCCCCTGTTTTACGTGGAACACAACCACGTCACACATGGTCAGCTCCAGGACCACCCGTTATTCGAGATGGATGATCGCTATTCCTGGCATCATCCCAAGCTATGGAATCAGATATAACACACTTTCGACATTCATATCCTTTTTTGAAAATAAATATAAATATAGGTCCAAATATTCTTGAATATAGGATCATTTGAATCCGATATCATACTTTTCATTTCAATGACTAATCATGGTTTTTAGCTGTGCACAAAAACATATTATTTTTATTCGTAGTTCGTTATTATGAGTTGAGCTTGGCTCTAGAAACCAACAGAGTTTTTAGATCATCCACTAATGATGCCTTTATTCGAATATTATTTTCTTATCGCTAATTGAGGGCAAATGGCTAGGCACGATGGTGTAACATTCCAGGTGTCTCTAACGATTGAAGAATTTCATAAGTCACGTCATCCTAACATGCATTCTATTCAACATTATTCGAATAGCTCGAGTGATGGACTGTTTGGTTGGTGACCAAAACTTGTCATACCAAAAAGTTAGTCATGCCACAGTTTCTTCGGCGGCTGTTTGTTTCACTGCCACAGCTGTGGTACATCAAACTTTCTTAGCACCCTGTCTCACATGTCATAGACTCATTTTCATACTAAAGTTTGCCAGTAGTGTGACTTTGATTTTGCTCGCTACACTTTCTGTGGTAGCCACAGTTTGCTGAAGGTTAGGCATAACAAGTTTTGGTCACCAATTGTTTTGCTGCTCAATTTGTGGCCAGCATAAGCTAAAATCAGTTTCTTCCCTTTCCCTCAAGCCGATTCACAGGAATTAGGAGATGAAGTTTTTACATTCGATGTATTCCAAGCAATGTTCGTCTAAACGGCCGTTTAGTCCGTTTAAACACCGTTTAAACGGTAAACAGAAGTCAGCCGTATTGTTTAGACCCTAAATGGTGAATTAAACGGTTGTGCCGTTTAAACCCGTTTAAACCGTTCAATCCCGTCTAAACAGTCTAAACAAAATCAGATTAAACGTGATTAAATGAGTTAAACAACCATTTAATCCATAATTAAGTGAATTAAAGGACTACTTCTATCACAATCAATATGAAACTAATTAACATTGTAATTATATGAAGTGTTGTGGGATTTAGATTTCTTTCAACAAGATTATTTGGTAGAAATTTGATGTTTACATGTGTAAATATTTATGGGTTCTAGCAAATTTTATTTTTACCTACATAAATATATAAATTTTATTGTTATTGTACAAAACCGTTTAGGTCGTCTAACTCCGTTTAAACACTGTTTAAACGGTCTAAACGCTAAACGAAGGGTGACCGACTGTTTACCGTTTAACGTTTAGGAAAACATTGATTCCAAGTAAGGTCATATTTTTTATGAAATTTTGAAAAAATAGATTGTAACACCCTTGGTGTTACGACCTTGCTTAGCACATTGGTTAAGGCCTAAAAGAAATTAACTAACCAAGCTCTCGGATTTTAAAAATTTTAAACTCACGGGAAATGATAATCAAATTATATGTCTCATCTTTATGGAGAAGAGGAATCAAATGGATATTGTGAGTTAACCTAATTAATGTGTAAACGTGCTTGCGAAGGACTAATATGAAAATTAGAATCAATTGTTTAATTGTGTGGCATGAAAAACAATTTCTATGACCCAAAAAGTGCAATATAGTTTATAATTAAAAGGTACTATTTTTGGAGAATTAATTTGTGCCAATTCATGTCTACATATTTTGTTCTATGAGATAGTAGAAAGTATGAGCTTTGTGATGATATGTTGGTTAGTTGAAATCGACAAGGTTTAGACCTTTCTGAAATTAAGGTAAGAGTGCTTAGGATTGTTAGTTCAAACTAAATCCTTGATTTTTCTAAGCCTAAAAAGGATAGTAGACAATGACATTTTTGGCAATTAAATTTCAACAAAAACGTTTAAGCACTAGTTCATGTTTTTGCTATGTTGTTTGCACCTAAGTGAGTGCTTTAGCGGGGTGTGGCTCATGGGATGGTTTGGTATTGCGCTGTTGCTCCAAAAATTGCTCAAAACTTCCTTGCAACGTAATGTTGGCCTTGTCTTGGGCTCAGTTCATGAACATACGCACTTCTTGACGAACCTATTTTGGCGTGTCTGTATCTCTCTCAATAATTCATCGAAGGTTGCGTTCGAGGCTCCTCGTGATAGCCCTTAGTACCCTCTTGAGCCCTATCGAATTGGGTTGGTCTCAACCGAGCTTGTTTGGCTTTGGTCGACGTTTTAAAAACCGTGTTGGTCACCGTTCCGGCCGCTTGGCCCCTGGGGCACGGTCACCACGCGCCGGCACCACTGTCGCCCGCACGGGCCGTGGCAGGCCGGTTGCCGCTGGCCGGCTCGCGCGTTCGGAAGGTGCCGCGTTGCACCTCAGCCTGGCGTTGTCCGGCCCCAGCTGGCTGTGGCCAGGCTCCCGCCGTAGTGTGCACGCCACGCATGTGGGGCAGGCTGCTGCGCCGCGCGCAGGACCGAACCGAGGCCGTGGCGTGGTCGGCATGGTGTTTTCACCGCCTCTCATCCCAACAACCACGTCAAGCCCTTGGGCATGTGCTACTACCGCGCGGCTGGTCGAGGGCCCAGTATCAATGGCGATGGGATGCCCCTGCCTCGCTCGTCCCCGCTAGCCGACGCCGTGGGACTGCTCGGGGTTGACCGCTCCAATCCAGCACGTCACGCCAGGGCTCCCGGTCTCATCGTCTATACTCGGGTGCACGTGCTGCTGCTACTGATCGGCCCTTGCCTCGTCTTAAACCGCTCAGCTCGCCGTGTGCTGCTCCACGACATGACCACACCTGGGGCACCGCGCTCCCCACCCTTCCAATTCACTTGGCTCGAGGCCTCACCGTCCGATTCCTCACGTTAGCAAGTAACTTAGGTGGTTGTCTAGCAGCCCAACCCGCACCAAGCCTCAGGCAAGAGTGTGGTCGACCAATTTGGTGTTGGGCTCGCCGCTGGTTACGTGTGCCGCCAAGTTCGTAAGTTGGGAGGTATGGCTCATGTGATCGATAGCAATTCGATTGCTTGTGCCCTTGGACTCATTGTGACCCCCTCCTTCCATGCCCGCGTTATCTTGACTAGGCCGACCGTCGGTGATGAGGTGACGCGAGGATGCCCGGCTCGAAGCGCCGCTGCACGGTGCGGGCGCACGTGGCCGGAGTTCCTCGACCTTCCTCCGCCTCAACCAGTTGCATGGCTGTCCTCGTGGTAAGCCACTGCTGCTCCCTCGCAACCGCTACCGCCTCGTTGGCCCATAGGATCGTCGGAACGGACGCGCCGCCATGGAGGTTAGTCGCCAGCGTGGGCAACGCAGGAGGGGTCACCGTGTAGTGACCAACTGCCTCCTAGGATTCCTTTTTGGCTCCGCGGTGCTCGTCGGCTTGCTCGCCAGGCTGGGTGTCGCTCGGTAGGCCGGCGTGGCCGTGCAGTGCCGGCCGGAGCCGCGCCAGCGTGCGCAAGGCCGTCGTGGACTGCCTCATTGTGAAGACGGTAAAGTCCATGGTCTATAGTGCAAAGTTCATCTCTTGCGTAATAGTAGCTCCCAGTGTCGCTTGATTACTCAATAGTGCGGGGTCTCTTTTGCAAAACCTACACAGTGGTAGCGAAGCGGGCCTGCTGGCGTGTGGCCACGCTTCTCGCGGGCCATTTCGGCTGCTAAGCCACTTGGGTCGCCGCTGGCCCTCTTTGATTTCAAAAGCATTTCCTGATTTAGTTTGTGTAATAAAATTTCAAATTCGATATAAAATTATGTAGATGTCCAAAAATGGTGAAACTAATTTTGTTAGGATCCTAAAATCATGGTCTATCAGATAGTATATCTTGTTCATAAAGTGTTGTAATATTTTTAGGAATACTATAATTAAACCAAGATGCTTAATATTACTAGAATATAAACTTGTAGGAATTTTTATGGCAAAATGACGATAGTGTTAGCTTTGAAAATTTTACAGCAAATCCCTAACATTATTAGCTGCTCACTGTAATTTTTGTGGTTCCATAATAATTAATTTGTTAGGGTAGCTAATGAACCCTAATTTGAATACATGTGTTTAGTCGATAAAATGATGAAGCAACACCTCGGTTTGTATAGCAAAACATTTGTTGGAAGATAATGTCTCATCCGACGCCGTGGGTACGTAGCTTAGCACGTTAACCATTAGAGCTCGCTTGTTAGTTATTCCGATGATTATGTCAGGATGGAGTGCTAACTTTTGGTTGCATGTTATCCAGGCAAGCCCCGGTTCATAACCCCTAATATTCTGTACTTTATTTTATGATTGTGCATTAAGTTTAAAAGAGTTGAATGGAGCCCACTTATATATCCTTATCCTATAAGGATTACTAGTATGACAGACTCGTGTAGCTTGTCATGCTATAGGGTTAGATTTTTTAAAAATTTTAATCATTTTTAATAAATATTTTAATATTAACCGCCCCAGAAAATATTTTGCATCAGGTAGCTCTTTTGGTCGCGCTAGTCCTGCTGGCGCGACCAAATAACGTAGTCGTGCCACATACGTTGGTGTGACAAGAAACGACACGTTCGACGGTGTTTCTAACGTAGAAAAGCTTGTCATGCCACTCCCACTGGTGTGATAGTATTGTCTTGTCGTATCACCGGGAGTGGCGTGACAAGATTGAACTTTCAAAAAATCATAATTCTTCGATACGAAGTCGGATGAAGATAGTTTTTATATGAAAATTGTAGTTCTCGACGAGATCTACAACTTTCTAGTTTTTGCTTTTTCCGTTTGATGACGATAAGATGCTCAAAAAAAATTATATAAAGTTTCAGCACCAAAATGATCGCGTATTAGGGCTTATTACATTAGAAAAATAATATATTTTTGGTATGAATTCAAATAAAATTACGTTTTATATCAAAGTTGTAGTTATAAATAAGATCTATAATTTTGTAGTTTTGAGTTTTTACATTTGAGGTCGTTAAGAAGCTCAAGAAAATAATATAAAATTTTAGAAGCATAGTCACGCTGAAACTTTATATTATTTTCTCGAGCATCTTAACAATCTCAAATGTAAAAACTCAAAACTATAAAGTCGTAGATCTCATTGAGAGCTACGACTTTGATATAAATGGTATATTCATTTGAACCCATACAAAAAATATATTATTATTCTAATGCGACAAGCGCTAATACGCGATTATTTTGGTGCTGAAACTTTGTATAATTTTTTGAGCAACTTAACGTCATCAAACGAAAAAAACTCAAAACTAAAAAGTTGTAGATCTCATCGAGATCTACAATTTTCATATAAAAACCATCTTCATTTGACGTCGTATTGAAGAGTTATGATTTTTCGAAAATTCAGTCTTGTCATGCCACTCTCAGTGGCACGACAAGATAATATTGTCATGCTAGTGGGAGTGGCGCGACAAACTTTTCCACGTCGAAAATGTCGTCGAATATGTCGTATTTTGTCGCGTCAATGCATGTGGCGCGACTATGTTATTTGGTTGCGGGACTGGCGCGACCAAAGGGGCTTCTTGATACAAAATATTTTCTAGGGTGGTTAATATTAAAATATTTATTAAAAAGATTAAATTATAAAAATTCTTCTATAGGGTCCCGGTATAAGTCGAGTGATTTCTTGTCACTCGCAGGAGCTAGAAAACAAATATTAATACTTTTATTATCATGTTACTGTCACTTGAAATTTATATGAATAATAATTGAAGACCGGGAGAGACTGGGCTTGGATGGACTTAGACTTGGTTGGACAACAGAGCGGGGCTCTGGTTGCGTTTGTCCCACCTATGTCGATTGAGGACCATCCGTTGCTATGGACACTAGTCAGGTCATGGACTTATTATCCTGAGCACATACTTGCTTATAGGAGTGGGAAAACTTGTTACTCTCTTGTCATGGGTTCCGGCTCTTTTTCGGACCAACTGTTAAAGATAGATTATTAGGTAGGAGGTCTAAGCACCACACTGAGGGCGGCCCTGTAGTGTTGGAGGCTTGGAGTCCTAGTTTAGATAGGGACCTAGACCCCTTGACAGGAGTGGAACGGGTTGGTCTTGCTGGTGCCTGGGGTACAAGCAAGGCGTGTATTTTTCGGGGTACCTAGTTAGGCTACATTGATTCGCGAATCGTCGTTTCTACGTGACGGTACGACTTGGCTATGGTCTAGCACCATAGAACATGGAAAATGATAAAATAATTCTGATTGCTCAACCCTCGCTGGAAAGTAGTGTAGGTGCTTACATAGAATGGTTGGTTCATGAACTAAAAATGATTGTTAATCAAACTGGAATATAATGGTTGGTTCATGAACTAAAAATGATTGTTAATCAAACTGGAATATAAGAATGCACTTTTAGTAATGCTTCCTGCAGATGCAATAAATCCACAAGCCAAATAGCCTTGTATATCTTTTGAGTCTTTTCTTTTCTCCTGACGGATAAGTCTTGCGGAGTACAATTGAGTACTCAGGGTTTGTTCTACCCTGTTGCAGGTGACAGAAACGTTTGGAGCTAACACTTGCGTGTGGAAATCTCCTGGTGGGCTCAGCGAGAATTTCCTTTACGTTGCGGATAGAGTTTATTTAAAGTTTCCACAAAATAATTTACCAAGGAAAACTTATAAACTGTTATCATGTCATGTATATAAAATGTTCGTCTATTTAACTCGTCATTAAATGATTTTCATTCCGCTGAAACTTTGAATAATATTTTACATTCCGCTGTTATTATCAAATGATGAATTACTCTGATGTTGTATTAAAAGTGACGTAAGAAATGACTAAGATTATTGTAAGCTTTATCTCTCGTTTATAGTCCTAAGGGGAAAATATGGATTTTTGAGTTCTCTCGTTGGGTGTGGTCGACGGAACTGTATAGTTTAGTGCTCTTTCTTGGGTACTTAGACAAGTACGTTTGGGAGAACATTAGATAGGCGGTTCTGCTAATTAGATAGATTAAATTATCACAACCTTTGATGCCACTTGATGACTAAAATGACATGCATCGCCCTGTTCGGCAGGCTGTTTTTTGGCTTATAAGCCGGCTGTGGCTATTTTGCTGTGAGAGAAAAACACTATTCCACAGCTGATAAGCTCAGCCGAACAGGGGGCATATTGTAAGTGGCGTAATTCTACTTCTCATGCTACTATGATTGCAATGTCTTCTATCGGTAAGTCCAATCAACTATTAATAATGGATGATTGAGTCTATTAGGAATGTAGGTTGACATGATACTCTTAGTGGCCAATATTCTAGGATTGAACAATGCGACCATCGTGGTTCGGCCGGAACAAACTAATTCTGTTGCTAGAAAAAAATGTAATTATCAGTGATCCTAGGAAAGAGGAGAAGATATTGACCTATAAAGTTGTGCTTGAGAAGTCCATTGATAGCCGGGAAAACATCCAAATAAATTACCATCAAGTCTCCCATGCTTGGGGAGATTGGGGGGGGGGGGGGGGGGAGCAAAAACTCCCGTGGACAAGCAAAAGGAAAAAAGAATGTCGTCATTGCTGCTAGACAAGGAAAGTCGACTAAGCCGATTTCAGACGTTGGCCACGCTGACCTTGACATTGCTGAGTAGCCAAACCTGCTAGGCCAAGTTCATAGGTGAAGCAAGTCGGTTTTAGTAGAGGCACCTATAAACATTCAAACCAAGCGTAAGAGATTTGGTACTTGGAAGACTAATGAAGCTAAAGTCTCTGGAAGAGAAATAAAGCCTAAGTCGATATCTAAGTGGCTCTTGAACAAGTATGCCAAGCAAGGGATGATTCACTGAATCGACCCATAGAAAAGGAGTCAGGTCGCCTCCAAAGTAAGTTGGGCAAATGGAGGCAACGAAGCATATTTATGTATCTAAGACTAAGAAGAAGGAAAAAGTTCTTGCTGCACCTGTGATGAAGGCCGATGAGGAGGTGTTCATCAAAACAGCTCTGCAGATGTCCTGGTCAAAGAAATTGAAGGACCAGTTACAATTGAGAATCCAACCCAAGCTATTACGAAGGAAGTACATATGGGCGCTGATGATCATAAATCCAAGAATAGCAAGACAAACTCTAAATACTTTCAATTGAAGTGGTGTCCTTTTGGTTTGACCTGGCAGAAACTCCAACACGCTAGATACCATGTGAAAAATATTGATTTGATAGAAAACCCTATTGATTTGTTATTGATCTATCGTTGATTGCATTGACCCTCTAGGGATATTTATAGATACATATGGGAGAGACTTGGAACACAAGCCAAGTTGTACTACGCCTAATCATATTCCATCTCTAGGATTATATCTTTATCTTTTAGGCCTTGTTTAGATGGCAAACTTTGGAGGCAAAGTTTGCATAGTAAGTGTCCCGTCACACTGTAGCAATTTTGTTTTTATTTGGTAATAATTGTCCAAATATTGATTAATTAGACTTAAAATGTTCGTCTCGTAAAGTACAACAAAACTGTATAATTAGTTTTTGATTTCATCTATATTTAGTACTCCATATATGTACTGATATTTTGATGTGACGGAAAATAGGAATTCTGCATAGTGAATTTGGGAGGCAAACTTTGGAATCTAAACGAGGCCTTACAGTTTGTCCATCTCCAAATATCTTTAATCATACATATCTTTATTTTCAACAACCCTAGGCTACAAATTTTCACCTAGTTTAGTGAAGGTAGTATATTAGGGTCTTTTATGTTACTAATTAGTTTTGCCCAATGTTATGAATTTTAGTGGTCACAGCATGTTCAACCCCCTTCTAGTCGGTTCCATCATACAATTGTTCTTCTTTTATAACCAAATTTAAACCTCACTAGGTTTTATTCCTATATAAATTCACTTTTCCATGGTTGGGGCTAGTGACAAAGAAAAGAATGATTAAAGATGACAAGTGATAAATAAATGGTATAGCTCCGTTTATTAAAAAGCAAGAAGTGAAAAAGAATATAGCTGTCGGTCTAGAGGAAACAATATAAGTAGAAGTGTTTAAAGACTTCCATATTAGCAATAGGATCATCAACAATTCAACATAAAATTCAAGGTCCAAAAAGGAGCACCATATTTCAAGATAATCAAACACTTTCACCCTGTTCGGCTGAGCTTATCAGCACGGCTTATCAGCCATGATACATTGTTTTTCTCTCACAACAAAACAACCACAGCCGACTTATAAGCCGTAGAAACAGCCTGCCGAACAAGGTGTTTGTAAATAAAACAAAAATAACCATGACCTGTCGGATCGTAAGGCCTATTTAACTTTGTTCACGGCTAATAAGAAGATAGCAATTAGAGATAAGTAAAGCAATTATCTGGTATAGTCAAGTAAAACTGGGTAATTGTGACAGCCCAGCCCAGCAGCCAGCCGTTGGCGTTTGAAAAGCCCCGAAGCGGCAGCCGCACCCGCCGCCCGGATGGCTCAGATCCACCGGTTCCTCGGGTTCCCGACATCCCAACCGTCCTTGCCACTCCGCTCCGTGCTGGTTCCTCTCTCACCCCACCCCCGTTCGTTGGCCTCCGCTCCCCGAAATTTAAAACCTCCCAAGCAGAGCCAAGCCCGGAGAAGCCAAGACCCCTTTTGCCCCCTATTATTATTAATAAAAATTCGGTGGAAAAAGCCTTCGCTTTTGGTCTGCGCGATTCGAGATTCCGGAGCACCGCGGCGGCGGCCGGATCGGGGTGGCGGCGCGGTTCGGTCGCCGCTGGAGCGGAGCGGATGCGCCGCGCCCCCTGTGAGGTGAGACTTCTTTCATGCGCTCCCCTTCTCGCCTGCCCTGCTGCCTCGATCCGGTTGCTCCCAAGGCCCACCGGCGGCGCACCGCGGCGCGGCGTTCTGATACCCGGCTTCGCGCTCGGCGCGGCAGCGGAAGGGGTGACCGACGCGTTCATTCTGGAGCCGCTCTAGAGGAAGCGGCCGTGGCGATGGGTTTGCCGTGGCGGATTTGTGGGTGGGTGTGGGGCTGCGCAATGGTGATAGCGCCGGCGGTGCGCCAGCAGAGCCTTATAGAGGGATTGATGTCCTGTGAGGACTGTGAGGTTGTGGGGGGATTTTGAAAGACTATATTTGTTCTTCCTTTGTAGATGTTTATTATCTTGTTCTCGTCTGTGTTCTAGAATTCTCAAATCTAGCCAATTTTACTCGGATTTGTTAATTTCTCACTGCAAAAAGTTCATGTCTTGTGGTTGACTTTGAGTGCATGTCTATCTTGGCAAAATCATACCATATCTTCATAGCTGTGTATTTCTGTAACTATTTGTTTAAATTATTCAATTTTGTTCCTTTTTTTCCCTCTTGACAGACTGTGACCACTTCTCCCCCCAGCGAAAAAAACTCCTAGAAGACCTTAGAGGGGTTTAACATTGGGATGACTCTTTGGGCCCTTATCTTGCTTTTAAGTGGAGATTCAGTTTTCTGTTTTCACTTATGATAACGAGTGAAAAGCAAATGACTTCGAAGGGCACAGAGTCTTCATCTTCTTCTGTTCCTCCTGATGGAGGAGTCAGCAGGGAACCTCAAAAAGGGGGGAGATTACCCAATGGGTGAATTTCTATCTATTTATTAGAACCACTCATCAGGTTTTACATTATGCATATTCCTTCTTAATTCTTATATATACATGTATATTTATCTCCTGCTTCAGGAGGACAACTGGTCCAGCACGTCGCTCATCCAAGGGAAATTGGACTCCAGAAGAGGTAAAGTTGGCACTCTGGTTTCCTAAATATGTTAATAGCATGCATTTTCAATAAAGCATTTGAACAATGAGGTAAATAACCTATCTTAGGTAGCTTAGAGGAATGCTATGCTAAACGCCCATTCTCAATAAGATAATATTTTCTCTACATAGTGAAGATAAATATCATACAGATATATAACTTTTCACCATGCTTTTCTTCTACTGTAGTTGATACTATAGTTGATAATAGGCAGGGATCACTGTTTTGATTCTCTTGCTGCATTTATTTTCATTTGCAACAAACATTACATACAGTAACACTGTTCAGTGACATGCCTACATCAGTGCCAAAGATTTATTTGATGCCAATGTTCTTTTTATATGCTAAGCATTTCATCATGAAACCGTGTTGAAGATGGCCTTATTTGTGCTTAGACCATATTTTGCCTATCTACTGGTGTGGTCTGATGGGCATGCTACTCAATTGTAGGATGACATACTTCGCGAAGCTGTTGAAACTTACAAGGGAAAAAATTGGAAAAAGATAGGTACTTTCTTTAGCTGATACAAAGTTGATATGTTGTCTTTTCTCAATTTGTGTAGCACAGGCTGTTAATTTCTTTTTGAAGCATCATATATCCAAATTTAAACTAACCATATACAATGACACTTCACTTATTTTGCTAACATGCATCTTGTTTGCTTGCGATTTGCATTACAAATCCTGATCTTAAAAAATGGAGTGTTGTATTATGTGTTGGAGTATAGGCCCATTAGAGGCCCATGTATGATACAATATACAGCCACTCTAAGGGTAGGCCCAATGCAAGAGTGAAACACAATTCCATCATGGTATCAAGCTAGGGTTTTCTTTCCTCCTCCCCTCCCCTGCCGCCAGCCGCCTGGGCCACCGCCGCCACCAGGCGCGCCGCCGCGGCTGCCATGGCCGGCCAGCCTCCTTCTCCCCCTCCTACATATTTCTCTCTCTTGCCTCCCCTGCTCCCTTTTCCCGGCGGCTCAGCCGCCGCCGCCGCGCCGCCGCGCCGCCCCTGCACTGCCAGGCGCCGCCGTCGCCGACCGCAATGGCTGGCCACAGCTGGCCGCAGGTTGCGGGCGCCGCCGCCCCCCAGCGCGGCCCCAGCGCCACCGCCGCCGGTCCAGGCGCTCCCAGCGCCGCCACCATTCTGGCCGCGGGCGCGGGAGGCACAAACGCGGGTGTGCGCGGCCCACGCGCGAGCGCGGGCGTGCGCGGCACCAGCGCCGGCGCGACCTGCCCGCAGGTTGCAGGCGCCGTCGTCCCCCAGCGTGGCCCCAGCGCCGCCCCCGCCGGTCCAGGCGCTCCCAGCGCCACCGCCATTCTGGCCGCGGGCGCGGGCGTGCGCGGCACCAGCGCCGGCCCGACCGCCACTGCCCCTCGTGCCACGCGCTGGCGCTGCATTGCGCGCAGGGCCTCGTCGGCTCCCTACCCTCCGCGATCGGTTAAGTCTCCTCCGCCGCCGCAGTCGGGCCATCTTCCAGGCGCCGCCGCCACCATGGCTGCGGGCGCCGGCGGCAAAGCCGCCGCCGCCGCCCTCCTACTGGCGTCGGGCGCGGCTGCCGTGACCGCTGCAGCCGGGCCTGGCCTGCCGCTGCCACCCACCTCCTCCCTCCACGCAGCGGGTCCCGACTCCGCCCTCGCCGACGCATTTGTCGCTGCCCGGGCGACCGCTGTGGATAGCCAGGCCCGGGTCCGTGCGGCCGCCCTCGCTTGGGAGCGCGAGCGCGATGCGACCGATGCGCTGGCCCGCCAACTCGCCGAGACGGAGCAGCTCCTCCACCTCCCTGCCTCACACGGTATCGTGGCCAGGCCGTCGGTGCTTCCACAGGGTGAGCTTCACCCGTCGGCGGCAATGCTCACTGGTGCTCCCTCGGGGTTTCACCCCACATTCTCGTGGGCTACACCTCCCGGTGTCTCGCCCGGGCTTGTCGGTTAGGATCCGGCTGCCTTGGCCTACTCCTTCAGCACCACCGCCAGCCCTCCGCCCGCAGTTCCTCCTGCCGCAGGGCTGCGATCAGCCAGTCCTGATTGGATCGCTGACTCGGATGCCACTTTCCACACCACGCTCGATGCGAGTCTATTTTCTTCTCTTCGTCCTCCCCACCCTTCCTGTCCCTCTTCCATCATGGTCGCCAATGGCACTTGCATTCCTGTCTCCTCCGTGGGCTCTGCCGGTTCCCACGACTCCTTTTATATCCCTGATGTTCTTGTGGCTCCCAGTATAGTTCACAACCTTCTCTCTATTCGCCGTTTCACAACTGACAACTCTTGTTCGGTTGAGTTTGACCCCTCTGGCCTCACCGTGAGGGATTTGGCCTCCCGGTGTCCTCTGCTTCGTTGTAACAGCACTGGGCCCCTCTACACCCTTCGGTTTCCGGCGTCTGTTTCACCTTCTTCGCTCCCCATTTCCTCAGCCGCTTTCGCCGCTACTACTTCCTCCACCACTTGGCACCGCCGCCTCGGTCATCCTGGCCAGGATGCCCTGATGCAGCTTAGTCGTAGTTCAGACATTCGGTGCCCTCGGGCTCATGATGAGCACTTGTGTCATGTGTGCCAGCTGGGCCGTCACGTTCGCCTTCCCTTTCAGTCTTCTTCCTCACATGCCACTTGTGTGTTTGATCTTATCCATTGCGACTTGTGGACTTCTCCTGTTCTCAGCATGTCTGGCTATAAGTACTACTTGGTGGTAGTCGATGATTTCTCCCATTACTCCTGGACTTTTCCCCTGTGTGCCAAGTCCGAGGCGTTCCCCACTCTCAGCCACTTCTTCGCTTGGGTATCCACTCAGTTCGGCCTCATCATCAAGGCTGTCCAGTGCGACAATGGCCGTGAGTTCGATAAATCAACCTCACGTGCCTTCTTCCTCTCTCACGGTGTCCAGATGCGCATGTCTTGTCCGTATACCTCCTCTCAAAACGGCAAGGCAGAGCGCATGATCTGCACAACCAATGACACCATGCACACCCTTCTGCTCCAGGCATCCCTTCCCGCTCGCTTCTGGGCTGAATATCTGCACACCTCCACCTATCTCCTTAACCGTCTTCCTTCTACTGCCTGCCTAGCTCCCACACCTCACCACGCTCTATTCGGTACCCCTCCTCGATACGACCACCTTCGAGTCTTCGGGTTGTGCGTGTTACCCTAACACCGTCGCCACCGCTCCCTATAAGCTGGTCCCCCCGGTCGACCCTCTGTGTCTTTCTCGGATACTCTCCGGATCACAAGGGTTACCGATGCTTTGACCTTACCTCTCGCCGTGTCCTCATCTCTCGCCATGTCGTGTTTGATGAGTCGGCATTCCCTTACTCCACCACCTCTACCTCCACACCTCCTGCTGACCCTGCGGAGGCTTCCTTTTTTCCCACTGACCCGGTGATTCTGCCACCCTTCTCCCTCTACCTTGCAGGTCCTGCTCCGGCGCGCTCTCCTGGTGGTCCCACCTCGCCCCTGCCGGCCTCGCACCAGGACTTTCCTCCAGTACCTGACACGGCCGAGGCCGCCCTGGAGCTTCCACCATCGCTCCCTGTGGCTTTGCTGCCTCCCATTGTGCCCGACGCTGCTGTTCCGATCGTGGGACCGAGCGCACTGACCCCACCTCCTCCCGGGCGCTTCGGCCTCGTCTACCAGCGCTGGCGGGAGCCGGGTCCGCCCTCACCTCCTCCCGGGCGCTTCGGCATCGTCTACCAGCGGCGGCGGGAGCCGGCTCCGCCGTTGCCGCCGGCGTCGCAGCCTTCGCCACCAACGCCGTCATCACCAGTGCGTGCTCTGCCGGCCCCGCCACGCTCTCGCGCCGAGCCGCCGGTGTACCACCCGCCTCTTCTTCACCGGGACCTTCGTCACACCCACCCGATGGTGACGAGGCAGGCGTCCCGCCCGCAGGCCCTCACCGCCGCTGCCTGCGAGACGGGATCTCTCCGGTACCCTCTTCCGTCCGCGCGGCCTTGGCGGATCCTCACTGGCGCTGCGCGATGGAAGAGGAGTACGCGGCCCTCCTTGCCAACCAGACGTGGGACTTAGTGCCCCGTCCGCCGGGCTCCAACATTGTCACCGACAAGTGGATCTGGACGCATAAGCGGTGTGCTGATGGTTCCTTGGAGCGCTACAAGACTCGCTGGGTCCTCCGCGGCTTCACTCAGCGGCCCGACATTGACTATGATGAAACCTTCAGTCCAGTGGTGAAACCAGCTACAGTCCGCACCGTCCTCTCACTGGCTCTCGAGCGCTCCTGGCCTGTGCATCAGCTGGATGTCAAGAATGCCTTCCTCCATGGCACTCTGACTGAGACGGTCTACTGCAGTCAGCTGGCCGGTTTCGTGGATTCTTCTTGTCCTGACTTGGTCTGCCGGCTCAACATATCTCTCTACGGTGCACTCCGGGCTTGGTACTCTCGGTTTGCTACCTTCCTGCAGACTCTTGGGTTCACGGAGGCCAAGTCTGACACCTCCCTGTTCATATACCACTATGGGGGTGAGACTGCTTACCTGCTCCTCTATGTGGATGACATTGTTCTCACCGCCTCCAGCGAGTCTCTGCTCCACTGCATCATTGCTTCTCTCCAGAAGGAATTTGCTATGAAGGATCTTGGGGTGCTCCACCACTTCCTCGGCGTCACTGTTGAGCCCCGACCTTCAGGCCTGTTCCTCCACCAGCGGTAGTTCACTTGTGACATTCTGGAGCGAGCAGCGATGACTGACTGCAAGTCCTGCTCTACCCCAGTTGACACCCAGGGCAAGCTATCAGAGGCTAGGGGTCCGATGCTTGGGCCAGCGGACTCTACCGCCTACCGAAGTCTTGCTGGCGCGCTCTAGTACCTCACCTTCACATGGCCGGACATCACTTACGCCGTACAGCAGCTCTGCCTCTACATGCATGCTCCGCTGGAGCCCCACCTGGCGGCTATGAAGCGGCTTCTTCGGTACCTCCGTGGCACCCTCGGCTACGGGCTGCTCCTCGGCCGGTCCTCCACTGCCGAGCTGGTTGTCTACACCGATGCTGACTGGGCGGGCTGTCCGGACACCCGCAGGTCCACCTCCGGCTACGCTGTCTTCCTCGGCGGCAACCTTGTCTCTTGGTCGTCCAAGCGCCAGCTGGTGGTCTCACGCTCCAGTGCCGAGGCGGAGTATCGTGCCGTTGCCAACGGCGTGGCCGAGGCTGCCTGGCTACGCCAGCTCCTGGCTGAGCTTCACCGCCCTCTCGCCAGGAGCACGCTCATCTACTGCGACAACGTCAGCGCGGTCTACCTCTCCACTAACCCCGTGCAGCACCAGCGGACCAAGCATGTGGAGATCGATCTACACTTCGTCCGCGACCGTGTGGCCATCGGCGACGTCCGGGTACTTCACGTCCCGACCACCTCATAGTTTGCAGACATCTTCACCAAAGGCCTCCCTTCCTCGACCTTCTCCGAGTTTCGCTCCAGCCTCAACGTCTCCAGTGGCTAGTTGTGGTTGCGGAGGGGTCTTGTGTGCTGTGCACTTACTTGTTTTCTTTCTTGCCTAGTCTTGAACTTCGCTGCGCCGGTAGTCCAGACTGCGGGGGGGGGGGTGTTGGAGTATAGGCCCATTAGAGGCCCATGTATGATACAATATACAGCCACCCTAAGGGTAGGCCCAATGCAAGAGTGAAACACAATTCCATCATTATGGAATGTAGTACCACCTTTCTTTTTAGAACTGTCAACTTAGTTTGATGCACTAGCTCGAAGCTAGCACTTTAGCACCCGTCTTGTTAATGTTTATAGTGTAATAATTTGAATATGTACAACAACAACAACAACAACATAGCCTTTTGTCCCAAGCAAGTTGGGGTAGGCTAGAGATGAAACCCAAAAGAGACGAGAAACAGGGAGACACAAAAAAGGACATAAAGGGAGACAAAAGAGGTCACGGTTCCGGCACGTTGATTGCCAATCTCCAAGCGCTCCTATCCATAGCTAAATCCTTAGAGATATTCCACTCCTTAAGATCTCTCTTAACGGACTCGTCCCAAGTTAGTTTAGGTCGACCTCTACCGCTCTTTACATGAATATGTGATATAAAGAATTGCCCCTGGTGCTCATAAATTGTGTACATGCTACATACCTTTTTTTTTTATTTCGCTGTTATTGCATAACTCCGTTTTACCGCGGATATACTTCAAGAAATTGACATCAGGTGCACCCATCATTCTTTGAATTTTGTGGTTGTATCATTTCTGCTCATGCCAATGACTGTACTGCATCCTTAATTGCTTACAATAATGTGACTGAAACTCAATTTTCATGCTACTATTCCATCCTTTTCCCCTTGCTTGTCAATGAGAATCTTTATCTGAAACTAATACTTGATAAACTACTTTCTTTTCCCCAGCTGAATCTTTTCCAGGTAGGACTGATGTTCAATGTTTGCATAGGTGGCAGAAGGTTTTGAACCCTGAACTTGTTAAAGGGCCATGGTCCAAAGAAGTAAGTTCTACAGTTTTCCATTTGGGGTTTATTTCACTTTTCTTAAAATAAACTAATCCCATTTATGTTATTTTACTGCATTATATTACATGCCGCATGATTCTTCTATTATTTTCTTTTTTCCCAGGAAGATGAGGTCATTATTCAGATGGTAAACAAACATGGGCCAAAGAAATGGTCGACCATAGCCCAAGCTCTTCCTGGACGTATTGGAAAGCAATGTCGGGAAAGGTATGCCATGAAAGATACTTGTAGTAGTGTTACATGATGATATCAGGTGCTGGGGAGATATTTATTAATTTGTGGTTTGGCTTCTATGGAAAATAGGAGTCATGATTTTGGGCATTTGATCAGAGTACCACACTAACTAGAGGAAACTTTCCTACTTCAAAATTACAAATACAATACTAAGTGTAGCTATTGTTTTCCACTCTTCTCGTGATGATTACTATGCAGATAAATTCTCTGAAGCCTGAACAGTAACCAATGAAATATATTCATTTGCATATACACTACTCATTATGTGCAATTACTCTTGAAAATGCATGGCAATTGATTTGAGAAAAGGTTTCATGTATCAAATATCATGAAATGGCATGCCTAAAATTTGTTTCTCTGTGGGCTTGGTTTGGGGGCATATGTAATGCAAATTGTTAGTTAGCTGCCAACATGCAAACCATATTAATTTGGAGATAAATACTGATGTGAAACATTTTGATGTGACATCTTCATTTAGATGGCACAACCATCTAAATCCTGGGATCAATAAGGACGCATGGACACAAGACGAGGAAATCAGGCTCATCCATGCTCATCAAACTTATGGAAACAAATGGGCTGAATTGACAAAGTTTTTACCAGGAAGGTACAGATTCTTTCCCCAGCTTCTTTTAAACTAGCAAGAGTAATAGATAATGTCAAATGGAAAAAACATAATATTCTATGCATTAGTGATACTCCATTGCAGTATGACATATATATCGCATTGTAACATCCTGATATATTATTCGGTTAATTAAAAAGTGCATCACTAAATCAGCCTGTTAGAGAATATTGAGCTATATTAGAATACATAGAAATTGATGAGTAAGTTTGTATATTATCCTATCAGGACAGACAATGCAATTAAAAATCATTGGCACAGCTCGGTGAAGAAGAAAGTTGATTCATACAGATCATCTGGTTTACTGGCTCAATTCCAGGGTCTCACACCTGTTGAATACACTCCTGGTGGTTTAAATGTTGATTCTTCATCTGCCATGGCCAATCAAATTAGCGAAGACAGTGGTTTTAATGTTTTTCGGGAGGCTGAAGATTCGATGGAGTTAAGTCAATCATCGTTTGCCAAGGGTTCTTGCTCTCAGGAGGAGCAAACTGATGTGACTTTGGGATCTCATTTGCATGTGCATGAATCTTTGTGTCAAGATGGTTTCACTAATGTACCTGACATGCATCACCACTTACCCACTTCTGACATGGATCAAGATAAACACTTGCAGGAAGGAATAGATTTGGATAAACACTTGCAGCAAGAGGTTTTTCAAGGAATAGATTTGCATCTTGATATAGATGAAGTGCCAAACAACTTTGTGATAAGAGATAGCCAGGCATCCAATGAGCTTGCAGTTCAATTTCAGGACACACAGATTATGAATAGTTCAGAAAATGGAGTATCTTTGATACCATATGCTGTAACACCATGTGTTCCCATCTTACCTAGTGTTTCTGGATGTGAGCATAACATAAATGTGATGTCCGAAGTGGACATTAAAAATGATAATTGTTTCCAATCTGAAAAGTGGCAGGATATTTCCATTCAATCAGGTGCATATTCTTCTGAAGCTGCAAGCAACTTTTCAGCACCACTTTACCCATTGCAGACAGCTGAACCAGCAACAATGATGGGTGGCCCTGTGTATCATCAGAGTTCTGTAATGTCATTACCACCGGGCTTCATTTCTTCAGATGGTGCTTCTAATGCATCTGGTGTCAAATTTGAGACAAGTCACAATCCTGTTTCTCGCCAAGATTTGGAGATTAAAACTTGCCACAATCCTTCCGGTGATCCTGATCAAAATTCATATATTAGCAGCGAAGATGACAGAAACAGGACTTCTGAACCAATGGACAGCATACCAGAATCTGAAAAGAAACAGCAGGTTGATGTTGAACAATCATGTTTGGAGCCTGCAACCTACAGTGGAAAGGAACCATTATCAAGTCATGGTGACACCATATTAAGTGAAAAGGAGGATGCTGGAGCTCTATGCTATGAACCTCCTTGCTTTCCGAGTTTTGAAGTTCCCTTTGTCAGCTGTGAGCTTGTAAACTCCAGCGATCTCCCAGAATATAGTCCTCTTGGCATTCGAGAGTTGATGAGGACATCCTTGAACTTCCCTACCCCAGTAAGATTGTGGGGCTCCCCTCCTAGGGATGGTAGTCCTGATGCTGTGCTAAAGAATGCTGCCAAAAGATTCGTGTGCACGCCGTCCATAATGAAAAAAAGGCCTAGAGACCTATCATTTCCTGGTCCTGATATAAGAAACGAAAAGAAATCAAATACTGAAAAGGATTGTAGGAGCTCAGGCATGTCCTCTACAAGAGTTGGGAAATCTTGCATAGATAGCCCTGATGATTCAGCTGATTTAGTTTCACCGAAAGAGAGAACTGCATTTCAAAAGAAGCTCAAGCTTTCTCACGATAACAAAGAAAATTTGAATGAAATTACTGATCAAGAAGAAAATGAAGGCAATGCAAAGGTAAACAATTTGGCTGAAGCCAAGGGATGTTTCACTGTGTACAGTGATTGTACGAACAGTTTACTAGGACTTTCAATCTTCTACTTGTTATTTTTTATACTCAATAATTATTTATTCATGGATTTAAAAAAACTAAAAATCTTTGGCTCGAGGAGTGGTGGATCTCCTTTATTGGAAGTGCACATTGCCTATCAATAACGATGTAGCAGGGAAACTAGAGATGTAACGGATCATGTAACGCCTGTGGGGGGATCTTGATGCTTGTATGAAGGGTGGGCTGGTGGCAAAAGTTCACTTATTAGCAATAAAGTTTATAGAATGAAATGCAATTAATCTTACTCTTGAAATATAATTTGCATTGTGTCTTTGCACGTTTCTTATCTTGTTCCTCTATATATGGTCTGGTCCAGCATTCTACAGGGATTCTTACTCAGAGCAGTGTTGACAACCACAATACACCTAAGCATGGTCCAAATTTTCAAAGTAAGGGGCTAAATACCAGTGCGCAGGCTTTGTCTAACTCTAAAGACATAATATTTTCTAGATCAAAGCCATCAGAGCTTCTTGTTGATAAATCTGCAACCTGCATTGATGCAGATTACGAGTATGTGAACATGTAAGTTGGATGCTCTTCTACGCTTTACTTAGAAATTTCCATGCAAGTTTGTTTCACAAATCCTGAAGCTGTGCTGTTAGTATATATAGCTGGTAGTTGTAAATCAACCATCAAATCCATGCCCTTTAAAATTATGTTTAATTTTCTGGGATACTGGCCAGAAACCATGTGGTTCTCCCCAGTAGAGCAAAAACTGCTTGGTACTTTTGCTCCAAAATTTATACAAAGTGCACTGAGTTGGGAGAATATTCCCCGACTTAAATAGAGCCACACTACTGGTATGGTACTTCATGGTTTTAAGACAACTCAAATCACAATTACATCATGATCGAGTCAGCTATTAATTATGGTATGGTACTCTTTTAAAATGCTGTCCTGAAAATCTTCTCAGATTTCATTTGTCAAGGGTGTTGGTGCTCAAGGTAGCTGGCCCTTCTATGAAGCTCGTAGCTTGGGTTGGTAATGGCGTGGGGTTTATCCCCTGGACGCCATATGCTGAAGGGGATGAGATTAAGATGAAGGGGATGAGATTAAGAGAGAACAGGGAGATTAGGAATAGGTTTGTTCTTGCTTGATTCAATCTCAGCACGTTACAGGATATAAATAGGAGTTTGGCTCCTTGATAACTGCCCAGCCATAACTACTAATCCCCAACCAACTCCTAAATGCCATTGATCACAGCCGCCTGGCCTCCTCGGGCTCCTGCTTTGCAGCTGGCTGCGCATGCACCTCCCTGGATATTTAGGAGTTGATTGACTGCAATGCTCCTTAACTGCCATTGATTACCGTCTAAGCCTGCTCCTCCTTGGGTGGCAGCATCTCGAGCCCTGGGCCGATGCTGGTACTGTCGGTCCCACATGACATCATTATTTTCATTTCAACTATAACCAGTTGATCTGTGGTTAATTTAATGATGGTACAGATCAAAATTTAGAATTCGTCCAGTCAATGATACTTAGTATTGCTAACTTAACAATTGACCCTTGTTTCACTTGAGTTAAGAGCTCCTGCCCAGGTTGCTGGCCCTTGGTTTTTAGGCTATGGGATCGCTGTTTGTTTTTTTCTTGTAGCCCTGTGGCGCAACTCTAACCTATTTCCTGGGGTGTTGGTGTGTGTGGTGTTCTTGTACTCAGGTTTGGGTCTTTCACTCATGTACTCTTTTTTCTACCTTAATGAAATGACCCTGCATCAGGGGTCAGCTTTGAGCCCTTATTTATTTGCTTTGGTGATGGATGAGGTCACAAGGGACATACAAGGTGATATCCCTTGGTGTATGCTCTTTGCTGATGATGTGGTGCTAGTTGACGACAGTAGGGCAGAGGTTAATAGGAAGTTAGAACTATGGAGGCACACGTTAGAGTCGAAAGGGTTCAGACTTAGTAGGACTAAGACCGAGTACATGAGGTGCGATTTTAGCGCGATTAGGCATGAGGAGGGAGACGTTAGCCTCGATGGGCAAGTGGTGGCCAAGAAGAATACTTTTCGGTATTTAGGGTCGATGCTATAAAAGGATGGAGACATTGATGAAGATGTTAGGCATAGAATTTCAGCCGGCTGGTTGAAATGGCGTCAAGCTTCTGGCGTCCTCTGTGACAAAAGGGTGTCTCAGAAGCTGAAAGGTAAGTTCTATAGGATAGCGATTCGTCCGGCGATGTTATACGGTGCTGAGTGTTGGCCTACAAAAAGGCGACATGTCCAGCAATTGAGTGTAGCAGAGATGCGTACGTTGCGTTGGTGTTGTGGGCACACAAGGAGGGATAGAGTCCAGAACAACAATATTCGGGATAGGGTTGGGGTGGCACCAATTGAGGAGAAATTGATTCAACATCGGTTGAGATGATTTGGACATGTCCAACGGAGGCCTCCTGAGGCGCCGGTGCGTAGTGGAGTTCTAAAGCGGGCCGATAATGTAAAGAGCGGTAGAGGTCAACCTAAACTATCTTGGGACGAGTCCGTTAAGAGAGATCTTAAGGAGTGGAATATCTCCAAGGATTTAGCTATGGATATGAGCGCTTGGAGATTGGCAATCAACGTGCCTGAACCGTGACCTCTTTTTGTCTTGTGCCCTTTATGTCCCTTTATGTGTCTCCCTGTTTCTCGTCTCTTTTGGGTTTCATCTCTAGCCTACCCCAACTTGCTTGGGACAAAAGGCTAGTTGTTGTTGCTGTTGTTGAATGAAATGACGCAAGCTCTCTTGCGTAGTTTGAGAAAAAAATTGACACAGTAAAAAAATGCACTATTCCTTTCCAACTATCCTGTGACAATGTCAATTATCCATGATAGTATGAGTACAATCATGATTCTGATTTGCTGTTATTGTCAGATTGGCTGATACTCCAGGTATTAAAAGGGGCTTAGAATCTCCTTCTGCATGGAAGTCTCCTTTCTTCACACCATTCCAGGTAATTATTTTATTTGGAGAGTTTTTGGACTAGGGTTTTGCTTTAGGATTTCCAATTCAAACTATAGTCTGTAGCTCGGGGTTTCATCCAAATATTCTCTTCCTAATCATTGTTCTCAGTTTTCATGGCAAACAAAATGCCAATACTTGTAGGAAAATTTTGGTATCTTCTTTTTTTGGGTGCCTTTTATTCTAGTGATGCTAACTTCATATGGATCAGAGAAAAGACTCGCTTGTCTGGATTATTAACTGTGTGCTTGAAAGTATTATTATTCGTCACATTAAGCAGACTGCTTTATTTTGTTTTGTTCTTTTAGGATGCATACTTCATGAGCCCAGCAAGCAGAGCTTTTGATGCCTTAGGATTGGTGAAGCAGATTAATGAGCAGAGTGCTGCTGCTGTGGAGGAAGCACATGAAGTTCTGGCAAGTGGAAGCCCATGGAAACGACATAACAAGGAAAGCTCTGACAAAGAAAATATAGAAAATACAGCTTTGAAGCATGAACATGTAACAAGCAAACCTCCATCTATACTCATGGTATGTAAAGCTTCGTACTGATACTCCCTATTTCTCATTATTGCCAAATAAAAATTCTCACAATACACCATCGGTTAGAAGTTAGAACCTATTCATCTGAGCCTTAAACTTATATAAAACTTAAATTTTCTCTTGTTCAAAATCATAACATACTCTGTAATTATCTGAAACTTGAATTTTATCTGAAACCCATGAACCATCTATAAATTATTTGTCTTCTCGTGTTTTCCTTGTATTCCTTTATTTTCACATCCTGTAATTGAATACAACATCTCAATACTTTGATGGTCGCATCCAAATCTCTGAGTTGAGGTTCAGAGGTATGGAGCAACCAAGGCACTTCATTCTGCAACCATTGACTTTTCTTTTTAGAAAAGCGAATTTTTATTCCTGCCTCTACACGAGTTATGCAATCAGCCTAGTTCCAGTCTCTGGCTGTTTGAAATAAGCAACATGGATTATGGATGCTAATGCAAACTCCAGTGGCAATAATCTAATCTTGGACATGGATCAATTAGTTCAGTTGGCTAATTAATGTGGCTTATGATACCTGAACTTATGTGGAAGATGAATGAAATTGAGATTCTGGGGAAATGGAAAACCATGTGGCTTGTGAGAGTTCATGGATTTCCCTTTGATTGGGAAGCATATAAGGAACTGATTGAAACCGAATGCTCAATCTCAACCAGGGGGGCATCTCTTTTGTTTATATTCAAAAGCTTTTCAATTTATTCTGCAGGCAGAGGCACGGGTGCTTGATTTCAATGAATGCTCCACACCTGTGAGGAAGAAAGAAGATAAGAAATTGGAAATAGCTTTAGGAGGATCTGCAAGCTCCCCTGTTACTTCCTCGTATCTTCGGATGAATGTGCGGTAGCTCTTTGAGGGATGCTGTTGTTCAGTATGTACATGTCTGTTGTTCCCATAAATTCCACCGTTTTGAAATACACATTCCAATTAGTACCTTATTCTTTGTGCTTTGGCACCCCAAATGTCAATTCTAAAAGGAAACATTTTTTTGTAATGTTAAGATTTGTCATGTGTCACTTGAATTAAGTTATATCTTAAATAAGGCAATATATTTAAATTCTGAGTATATTATGAAATCTTCTTCTCATAGTTGTATACTAGCGTTGGTTAGATGTATATGTAATTATGTATGCCTTCTCTCTAAAGCTGAGTTGGCGATTGGAAAGCAAATAACAACTCATAAATTAAGGAGATGTACACTAGAGAACATCAAATTAGAAAAATAGAAGTACCTTGTAAGGCTCTGTTCGCTTGTCTTATAATCCGTACTTTTCAGCTTATTTTTTCAACTGGAACAATATTTCTCTTCTAACAAATCAGTGGACAGTACTTTCAGTCATGCTTTTCAGCAAAGCGAACGGGCTCTAACTTGTAAGGATTGACAATGTTACCGTACAGTGTAATATAGCTGGCAGCTGGTTGCTTCCAGTAATGGTTGGCAGAATGGAATATGCTTCATATTGTTACTAACCTTGGACAAATCAAAGATGATCACTCCATTAGTGAAGATGATATTATATAGACAGCCTCATGTGCCATGGGCCTATAATATAGACCTTGATATACACTTAATACCCCCTTTAAACTCAAGTTGAAAGCGGATGATCTGAATCATTGCGCTTGAGCAAGTCAAGTCAATGCTACTCTCCGGTTTGTGCTTTTAGTGGAAAAATCTGCCACTTGCAGTTTTGAGGGAACATACTGAAGAGCAATTGTTTTATCATGACAATGAGTGAGTAAAGAAGGCTTCAACACCAATATGCTAAGGCCTTGTTCACTTGACTGAAAAGTCATGGCTGAAAGTACTGTTCGCTGATTTATTGTGAGAGAAAAACACTGTTCGTTGGCTGAAAAAGTACGGCTTATAAGACAGTTCTTATTTCCTAGGAGCATTAGTGATCTACATGGCTCTAGTATTATGACAGATGAGGCATGGGGGCATCACAAGAAATACCAAAATCAACTAACAACTATCGAGGCCATACAATCTTTGTAGTGGTAGTAGTAAGTGCTCGAAGTTCTGCCTCTGTACTAGAACGAGATACAATTGCTTGTTTCTTGGACTTCCATGCGACAGAAGAAGAACCAAGAATGCAATAGCCTATGATGGAGCAGACATCCGTGAGATCACTTGCCCAAGTAGAGTCCGAGTAAGCATGAGTTGAAACAAACTATCATAAGTATAGAACAAACCGGAGATATCGAGAAGGATCCTCAGAGGTATACCATCAGTAGCACAAAGCTACAAGCGCAAATCCATAGGCATTGCAGTGGTGGGATGACCAACAATGTCTGAACAAACAACAAGGTCTTGATGTATCCCTTGATAGAATGGAAAACTTCAATATGTAAGACAAAAAGAGAGGACCCAAATCAGACATTTGAGATTGCTCACCAAGCTCTTCTCATGAGGAATGTGTTTGGCATCATCTTCGGTAATCAACATGCCATCAACATATAAGAGAAGCAAAGAACGACCACTTGGAGAGAGGTGAATAAATAGAACACGATCATGAGAGCTAGGTGAAACATAGCAACCCGTATCATAGAAACAAAGCGCTCAAACCAAGCGCGAGGAGCTTGTTTAAGACCATGTAAATCAGGACAAAGACGACAAACATATCTAGAGGGAGCATCTACACCCAAAGGTGGCTGCATATAATTATTTTGTTCAAAACACCACGAAGAAAAGGCAATCTTGACATCCATACGAGGGATGTGAAGGGACCCTGACGCCTAAGAGGGGGGTGGGCACTACTACAGAGTTGGCCTTTTGTCCCGGGCCTAAACAACCTTTCGTCCCGGCTCCGGAGCCGAGACTAAGGGTTCGAGACTAAATGTCCCATCTTTAGTCCCGGCTTCGCGGCCTGGGACTAAAGGGCCACCTTTAGTCCCGGTTGGTATTACCAACCGGCATTACCAACCGGGACTAAAGGTTATTTTTTCGTTTTTTGTTTCCAATTCAAATCATTATTGATTTTGGTTTTTCAATTACAATAGGTTTTCAAATGTATTCTTCGCTGCTAATATACGTATACGCTAGACCTATAATTTAGTTCGAGCGTTATTACACATAAATATACTACGAAATTATATATATTATAGAGCTATACTTATGTATAATATATGTACATGCACATAAAATTTACAACATTGTACAGTTAAGTGTTCGTCCGCCACTTAAAGGTCATACATGCATGTTTTTCCGCCACTTAACTAATGTCATACAAGCTTTCGTCCTGGTTTGGTCTCAATGGCAACGCAGGGTTGTAGTAGAACTCGGCGCCTTTCGGGAGGACATGGTCGTTGATGAATCCGGCGATTGTCTCTTGGATTCCTTTGAGCAGGACCATCTCCAACACCTGATCCTTCACATAATTCTCCTTCAATTTGCATTAATTAAAGGAAAAAGGTATTAATATATATAAGATTTATTTAATAGCAACAAATAAACAAGATATGGATTTATTATATATACATGCATGTTACTTACTTTCTCTGTCTCTTTACGAGTTCTTTTGAGGTACACCCCATGTACTCGCAAACATAGTATCCACATAAATTGGTACCTTTTGGCTGCACGGCCACCCACTGTCATCGAAGCCGTCAGGGTTCTCATCGGCTCCGTCATATTATACTTCATTGCCATCGTTGATTATGTCCATCATGACATCGTCCATGTTGTCATCTCTCGGGTCGGCCATTTCTGCAAATATATGTGTAGGACGTTAGAACTAAATCCTCCTAAACCCTAAGGATTCCCAATCAGAAAGAATGAACCCTAAGGATTTCCAGCATAGTTAAAAGGTAGTATATAAATATCTAGGAAACATATCATATTAGATGCATAGTTATTTTTTTTTGTAGATATATAAAACTATATCATTACACTTGTATCGAGGTTCTTGAACTAGATGATACGTCATACTTCCCTCTCATCTGGATCTTTATAAGAATTAATTAAGTTGTTAAAACAATATATAAATATTTAGAGAATACACATGGTGTTAGTATCGCATTCTTTAATTCGTAATACGTAATAATACATATATACATGTATGCCCATGCACTATACATTGTTCCTTTACAAATAAGAAAAATGGAAAGCGGTGTACGCTCTCCCTTCGTCTCGGCCCAACCTGGCGTAGCCCAGGCAGCACAGCAACAGCAGCAGGCCCATCGGCCCAAGCCGAACACACACACAGCAACGCGTCTTCCACGTGATAGCCCTGGCAGGAGTCGAGACCGCCGCCCTGCTCTCCCCTGTTTCCTCTCCGCATCACCCTTTCTCTGTCGGAGCCGAGGCCACCTCGGCGCCCTCCCGTAGCCCGGCCTCCACCGGTGACCGAGGCCGTGGCCGGCAAAACGTCATAGCGACGCGCGGACAAAACAGAGAGGAGATAGGGCACGAGAGTATACCGACGGTTTCCTTACCCTTGTATCGAGGTTCTTGAACTAGATGATACGTCATACTTCCCTCTCATCTGGATCTTTATAAGAATTAATTAAGTTGTTAAAACAATATATAAATATTTAGAGAATACACATGGTGCTAGTATCGCATTCTTTAATTCGTAATACATAATAATACATATATACATGTATGCCCATGCACTATACATTGTTCCTTTACAAATAAGAAAAATGGAAAGCGGTGTACGCTCTCCCTTCGTCTCGGCCCAACCTGGCGCAGCCCAGGCAGCACAGCAACAGCAGCAGGCCCATCGGCCCAAGCCGAACACACACACAGCAACGCGTCTTCCACGCGATAGCCCTGGCAGGAGTTGAGACCGCCGCCCTGCTCTCCCCTGTTTCCTCTCCGCATCGCCCTTTCTCTGTCGGAGCCGAGGCCACCTCGGCGCCCTCCGCAGCCCGGCCACCACCGGTGACCGAGGCCGTGGCCGGCAAAACGTCGGAGCGACGCGCGGACAAAACAGAGAGGAGATAGGGCACGAGAGTATACCGACTATTTCCTTACCCTTCTGCGATGCTTGGAGCGAGGGGTCGTTGCAGCGTGGGAGAGCAGCAACAGCGGAGATGCACGGCGGCTTCCTGGAGCGCGGCGGAGATGGTGGCCGGGCCGTCGGCAAATGCGGGCTCGATGGCGGAGGAGGCCGGTGGCATCGGGGTGCGGGGAGCCGACCGTGGGCCGGTGGGGTGACGGCGCGTGCGGGGTCACCGACGGCATCGATCGGGGTGGCGCGGAGATGGCGGCCACGGCGTGCTCGAGGGCGTGGAGTGAGAGAGATCAGAGGAGGAAGAAGGGAAAAGGGCAGCAGTTATATGCCGGTGGCACCTTTAGTCCCGGGTGGCTCGATAGCCCGGGACCAAAGGACCTTTAGTCCCGGTGCTCAATACCAACTGGGACTAAAGGTAGGTCCCGGGCCGTCAAGCCACCCGGGACTAAAGGTGGCCTGATCACATCATGTTTTTGGCGGGCCGCGAAAATGCAACCCACCTTTAGTCCTGGTGCTAGCCACAGACCGGGACTAAATGGTGGGCTGCAGTTTCACTTCCCGCGTGTTTGCCCCACCTTTTTTTGTTGAATCTTTTTTATTTCCCTTTTATAAAAATGCTGAGTCTTGTTAAATTCACAGTAAATTGAATATTTGTGATAATGTTTTTTTTAAATATGACTTTTCTTTTTGCTTTCTCGTACACATGGAAAATATGTAACCTAAATTATTTTGTTTTTTCTTTGAGAGTGTAGCAACTCCAGTGTTGTACCTAACTTTTTCTGCCCATCTTTGGCGGACGGGTACAGTAATTTCTTGTGATCCTCTAGCATGCGGTCAAACTTAGCCTTCTCCTTGTCACTTTCGCAATCTCTTTGTGCATCACGAATGACATCACCAAGAGCACCATCATCTTCAGCGAGTGCGTGTTCTGCACCTGCCTCTTCTTCAGCTTCCCCATTGCAGTATCAGGGAAGTCACAATATTGAGCAAGAATGTCGTCAGGGTCCAATTGTTCTTCTTCTTCGTCTTCTTCCATTATAACACCGCTTTCTCCATGCTTGGTCCAATAAATATAGTTTGGCATGAAACCCGACCTATACAGGTGTGAGTGAATAATCCTTGAGGTAGCATATTCCCTCGAATTCTTACATTCAGCACATGGACAACGCATGAAACCGTCCCGCTTGTTTGCCTCGGCCACACTAAGGAAATAATGCATGCCATCAATGAACTCTTGGGAGCGGCGATCGGCGTTGTACATCAAATGTCGTTTCATCTGCATTACAAGACATACCATATATATATATGAAAATCTTGAACTTATTTAGTTAACTACACAAGTACAACTCGCATGACACCACTACTCAACCGATTAATTTAAGGAAGCCTCATTAGAATGTAGAGAGTCCCAACTAGCACTAAAAAAGTAACACTAAAATAATGCACTTCAGTAGCACAACGACTTCACGACCAATCCCAACTAAAACAGACATATCATTCATGATGTGTCCAACATCGACGGGCTTCGGCTCGCTCACTGCCTCATCTGCTGTCGCTGCCACCTTTGCAAGAGATATTTGCATGTGTTCCTCATACTCTTCCTCCCAGTACTAGCCTTCACATCCAGTGCCATCCCACTGAAATTAGAACAAAAAAAGATAAAACTTTAATTACAAAAAATTGGTGCAAACTAACCATAGCCATCAAATATATGCGACAAAATAACTCACATTGCGATCCGGACACTTGAAGAAGATACGCCCCTTGTTGGGACACTTCTTCTTTACTCAGTACTCCTGCACAATCTTCCCACACTCGCCGCACCCAATGAGAGGGAGGTATGGCCTATGTCGCTTTGGAGCCCGATGAGAGGCTGAGGACCCGAAAACAATTGCCATCTACTCTCTAAATATATACTCATTTTTGTAAACTACTGTAAATTCATCTTTTTCTAGAAAAAATAAAACTAAAAAAACTAAAATTCTATATATTTATAAACCATGAAATGTTGTAGGCATACTAAGAATGAAAAGTATATATACTAATTTTAATGAACTAATTGACCCGGCCACACAATTTTGTAAATTGAAGTATTACAAATTTATAATTTTCATAAGCAAATTGAAAGAACTTAATAAAATACCCTAAATTCTCTATTTCTCTAACTAAACCATGAAATGTGGTAGACATACTAGCAATGAAAGGTATATACTAGTTTTCATTCACTAATTTTAGCTTCCTTCATCAAAATATTCAAACTATCAAGAGAATAGATCTTAAATTGGCCTAGAAATCATAAAATAAAAAACCACATATATATACACCACGAAATGACAAGTGCTCTTGCTAAAACATGAAAGGATGAAGCTAATTACCTTTAAAGAAGTCGCCGACAGAGTAAAAGCCTTGAGATGGATCAATGGCCGGAGATGAAAGCAAGAACAAGCAAGAACACAACAAAGAAGAAGCAGAGAAGTGAGCTCTCGGGCTCGGGCTGGGGGAGGAAGAAGAGTTGAAATAGGTGGGAGGCACTTTTAGTCCCGATTCCTATAACATCCCGGGACTAAAGGCCAACCTTTAGTCCCGGTTTGTGCCACGGCTTGGGACAAAACATTTAGTCCCGGGTGGTAACACCAACCGGGACTAAAGGTTAGCCTTTAGTCTCAGTTTGTAACACCACCCGGGACTAAAAGTCTCCCTTGACATGGCCTGGCACCAGAGCCGTTGGGCGGGAGACTTTTAGTCCCAGTTGGTGTTACCAACCTGGACTAAAGTTGTTTTTTTGTCCCGGATACAAATTTCGTCAGGACTAATGCCCATTTTAGACATCGACGAAAGGTCTGTTCTCTAGTAGTGGGGGTGAATTAGGTAACTTAAAACTCTATTTCTAACTATGGCCTCTTTTTCTAAACCTTAGCAAAACCTATGCAATTAAGTAAACTATCTAAATGTGCAACTATGGTTTTGCTAGTGTGTTGCCATCTCTACCGCAAAAGGAGTTATGCAACCTAGGTTCTATCAACTTGCCTATCAACTAAACTAGGAAAGTAAATCACACAACTAAGGTAGCAATATAAATGCGGAAGCTAAATATGAGGTAGAGATGCAAACTCTCGTCATCGACTCTGGTATTTTTGCTGAGGTATTGAGAAGTGCTCAGGCTTTCCCTAGTCCTCATTAGAACCCCTCGTAAGGAATCCCTCGCAAGGGCCAAGCTCCCAGTCGGTGATGAGATCCTAACATATGGGCATATTAAGCATTGGGTCCAATGGTTCCCGAAACGATGAAGACCCCCCGACCGACCCCTCCAGGATCGCCCGGGGGCTCGGGGGCTATACCCATCCGGTACGTTCGCGCGCACCCTCAGAGAAGAAACCCGGCCGAGCCTGACTCTGCCGCAACCTCCGCTTGGGGCTCGGGGGCTTGCCCAAGCCTTGAGGCTCCCGATCTACGATGAAACTTTGGCCCAGCCCTTGGCTCCTGCCCCGCCAACGACGCCAACCAAGGCCCAGGCGCAAGAAGACACGCCCTGAGCTGTCGAGGCTCGAGGGCTCCCCGGCGCTTCCCCTTGGGCATGGCATTGCCGACCACTTTCTCGACAAGGTCACGCACAGGGCATAACATAAGAAAACAAAGCTTCCCTATGGCCTCCAGGGGCTCGGAGGCCCTTGGGCCCGTGCATCAGCCCCTGGAGCTGACCTCCTTCACTGGCAAGTAGACTCTAGAAGGTCCACCTGGGTTGAGGTCGGTCCAAGCCGACACAGCCTGACACACAGAGTGTTAGAACAGAGCAATCGGACGACGCCCAAGGCTTCTTCGGCTCCATGACACCACCACGGTCCATAGCGTGTCATTGCAAGGCCCTCCTAGACTCTGGCGCATGTAGACCATAGACTAGTTCCCCTAAACCACCATGTACCCGACCTATCTCGGTATATGAGGGATAAGGTCGGACCTAGAGGGGGGGACGATCATCAGAAGACAAATCATTCCATTCCCTTGAAAGGTCTTGATGGCTAGAGGGGGGTGAATAGCCTTTTAAAATTTTCTACAAAGGCAAGCTAAACACGTTTATCAATACAACAAATAGCGAGATGCGAGTTTTGCTTAGCCTATGGGGTGTTTGCAAGCCACCTATCCAATTCACAATTCTAGTATAATGGCACTCAACCGCACAAGTCAAACCGAGAAGGTAACTACAACTAGCAAGCTACACAAAAGAGCTACTCTAGCAAAGCTAACTAGCTAGCAAAGATAACTAAGAAAGTAATGCGGAGTTGAGTTAGGAGAGTTTCACCGAGGGGCGAAGTATTGAGCCAACCAATATGATCAACAATGAATACCAAGACAACCGAACACCGGGATCAATCAATCACAATATGAAAGTGATGACACGAAGATTTATCCCGAGGTTCACGTGCTTGCCGGCACGCTAGTCCCCGTTGTGTCCCTCTTCACCACGTGGTTCGGTGGCTAATCGGTCTCACACCGAGCCTCTCAAAAGGCGCCACAAGAACCTACCAAATGGCAAAAGGTTGCAATGACACGAGCAATTTACTAATGTTGCCTTTGGCGCTTCGCCGAGGTAGGCACAAACCCCTCACAATCACCGGAGGTGGCCAAGAACAATCACCAACTCTTGCCAATGCCTCCAAGCTGCTCCAAGCCGTCTAGGTGGCGGCAACCACCAAGAGAAACAAGAATCCCGCAGCAAATCAACCACCAAGTGCCAACTAGATGCAATCTCACAATGCAAATGCACTTGGATCACTCAATCTCACTTCGAATATGCAAAGAAGCAAGAGAGATGAGTGGGAGGGGAGTTGCTTAGCTCAAAGTGCTCACAAGTATGTCAAATGTTCAAGAGTTAGAGCCTTGAGCCGGCCAACGAGTATTTATAGATGTACCCCTTCAAATATAGCTGTTACTCACTTGAAACAGCTGCAGTCGCGCTGACCGGACGCGCTGGTCCAACTGACCGGACGCGCCGATCACACAACGGCTACTCACGAAACACTGACCGGACGCGCTCTACGCAACGACCGGATGCGCTGGGCTCGACCGAACGCGCTGGTCCCGTAACTGATCGGACGCGCTGGTCAAGCCTGAGCAGCGCACAACGAAACAGCGACCGGACGCGCTGGAGAACTGACCGGACGCCACAGTGCCCGCGTCCGGTTGGAGTCTAGTAAGCTCCCTCAATGACCAGACGCGTTCGGTCGGTCATGACCGGACGCACCGCGCGTCCGATCAACAAACTGAAACTCGCACAGACGCTAAACGCTGACTGGACGCGTCCGGTCAAACAGAGACCGCGTCCGGTCCAACGTCCGGTCACCACTGTGACCTCTGTTCGCTTCCGACTTTTTGGCGTAGTGGAAAATAGTCGTTTCAACTCCTCGAAAACGCCTGAATCCCGCCTCGCAAGCTCGGCGGGAGGGAGAGAGGACCCCAAACCCTCTCTACCGCTCAAACTCCACCGCCTTCGCAAATGTGCTAACACCACCAAGTGATCACGTCATGTGCGAGTGTGTTAGCGTTTTCACAATCATTTATCGAGGCGTTATTAGTTCTATCCAAATGCATATGATTATAAAATGCACACCTAGAGGCACTTAGGATTTCAATAGCCGCGTCATTCCCCTCTTTATAGTACGGCTATCTATCCTATAATGTAACCACACCCACTAGGTGTCTTGGTTACTAAAACACAACCCTTAAGCATATACCTTTGCCTTGATCACGTAGGGTTGCATCCAAATCCAAGTGTGGCCATCATGATCACCATGCCCATCTTGCCACCAACCTTGGAATGTACTAATCCTCATATGCTACATACAACTTAGGCATAGGATTAGTACTTAGGCATTGTCACTAATTACCAACACCAAACATAGAGCTTTCAATCTCCCCCTTGTTGGTAATTGGTGACAACCCTTTCACAAAGATATTATGATAAAATTTTGATTGAACCCATGTCACATTGTCCAAGTATATTACCATGTGTAAGAATTATGGACATGTGATCATGAATTCAAATTGATAGCAATGGCTCCCCTACATGTATGCTATATGTTTGGATTTTGGAAGCATACATGTTAGATAGGAAAGATTAGGAGTATTGACTACCAATAGATGCTAAGTGTTTTAGATTATAGACCTTTGAAGCGTGATACCATCGGAGTAGCGATAAACACCATCTTAGCACCTTGTGTAGTTAGATACCACTTTGAAAAGCACAAACATAACTAGAAACCTCGTGAGATTATAAGCAAGGCTCTAGTACCACTTTGGAAGACATGAAGCAAGAAAAATCTAACTACTTCCTATTCATGCTAGTACCTCAATATACCATTCAAATTATACTAGCAAGTCACCACACAAGCAATGTATCAGAGAAAAAGAAATGCATAACTATGCATCATACATATGAAGTGCACATGGAAATGCAACATTCATGTTTAAGAGCTTGCTCCCCCTACTTGTGTGCTCAAAATTTTAGTTGATCCCCTTCTTTTATCAATTCTCCCCTTTAGGTATACTCCCCCTTTAGAGTCTATCTTTGTGAACAACATTTTCTCCCCCTTTGGCACCAATGACCACAAGGGACCAATCTTAGATAGATTATCATGTCGAATTATGGGGTGAGGGTCAAGTTTGTGATTCAACCTAGATTGCTTGCATAAATAAAATGCTTCGGTTTGATCCAAGGGCAAGCTTCTTCACACCTCACTAGAAGGGTTATCATACACCATGTTGAAGCAAATATTTAGACAAGAGATCTAGATTAAACACTTAGGATCACAAGCTACTTAAACAAGTTATATGCTACCACTAGATCATACAAGTCATGGAAACAATAGTGGCACCATATAAACTTCAAATTCATTTGATTTTCATGAATGAGCCTAGAACATGTAAATTATGACTAGATGCACTAAACAAGTCCTTAGTATAGAATGTATGATATGTCAACCAATTGTACCTTGGGGCTTGAAGGAGAGGCATGCCATATCATGGAGGTGCATCAACTCATATTGGAGAAGTCAAGTATGTTCAACTCATTCTTTAGCTTGTGAAATCTCTTCTCATCAAGTGGCTTGGTGAGTAGATCGGCTAGTTGATCTTCGGTGCCCACACTCTCAATAGCAATGTCACCCTTTTGTTGATGATCTCTAATAAAATGATGACGAACATCAATATGCTTTGTTCTTTGATGTTGAACAGGATTGTTGGTTAGCTTCACGGCACTTTCATTATCACATAGCAATGGCACATTCTTGAAATTGATTCCAAAATCCTTCAATGTTGCCTTCATCCACAAGATTTGTGCACAACAACTACCCGCGGCGATGTATTTGGCTTCGGTGGTAGATAGTGCAATACTATTTTGCTTCTTGGATGACCATGAGACAAGTGATCTTCCCAACAATTGACAAGTCCCGGAAGTGCTCTTTCTCTCCACTTTGTCACCGGCATAGTCGGAATCCGAATATCCAACTAGCTCAAAGCTTGCACCTTTGGGACACCATAATCCAACATCTTGTGTATGCTTTAAGAACCTCAATATTCTCTTTGTTGCCTTCAAATGACTTTCTCTTGGTGAGGCTTGAAATCTTGCACACATACATACACTAAATATTACATCGGGCCTTGATGCCGTCACATAGAGTAGGCTACCAATCATTGATCTATATAGCTTTTGATCCACCATGTTGCCACTCTTGTCACTATCCAAACTTCCACTAGTGCCCATTGGGGTTGTAATGCCCTTTGAATCTTCCATGCCAAACTTCTTGAGCATATCTTTGATGTACTTGGTTTGGCTCACAAATGTTCCTTCCTTCATTTGTTTGATTTGAAGTCCAAGAAAGAAACTAAGTTCACCAATCATTGACATTTCAAATTCCTTTGCCATCATTTTCCCAAACTCATCACAATAATTTTGATTGGTTGAACCGAAGATGATATCATCAACATATATTTGCAATACAAACAAGTCTTTCCCAATCTTCTTGGTGAATAGAGTAGTATCCACTTTGCCCATGACAAATCCTTTGGTTAGCAAGAAGTCCCTCAATCTTTCATACCATGCTCTAGGTGCTTGCTTCAATCCATACAAAGCTTTTCTCAATTTGTAAACATGATTTGGTTTCTTGTCATCTTCAAAACTGGGAGGTTGCTCCACATACACCTCCTCTTGGATATACCCATTGAGAAATGCACTCTTCACATCCATTTGATATAGCTTGATATTGTGAGCACAAGCATAGGCAAGCAAGATCCTAATTGCTTCCAATCTTGCAACCGGGGCATAAGTTTCACCAAAGTCAAGACCCTCTATTTGTGTGTAACCTTGAGCCACAAGTCTTGCTTTGTTTCTTACTACTATTCCATCTTGATCTTGTTTGTTGAGAAAGACCCATCTTGTTCCAATGACATTGTGATCCTTAGGCCTCTCAACTAGTTCCCATACTTCATTTCTCTTAAAGTTGTTGAGCTCTTCATGCATTGCATTTACCCAATCCAGATCTCTCAATGCTTTATCAATGTCCTTTGGTTCTTCCATTGACACAAAAGAAGAGTGAGCACAAAATGATGCCAATCTTGATCTAGTTTGAACTCCCCTTTGTATGTCACCAATGATGGAATCTAATGGATGGTCTCTAGCAATGTTGGTTGGTTGAAGCACTTGTACTTGATTGCTTGGATGTTGATGTTGATCATGAGTTGGAGATGATGAACTAGCCACTTGTTGATCTTGTTGCACTTGAGATGATGTACTAGCTTGATTTGGCATTAGAGACCCACTAGCTTGTGTAATTGGACTTTGGAGCACTTGATCTTTGTTGTCATCCACATCAATCACTTGCTTTGGCCTAATATCACCAATATCCATTTCTTTCATAGCATTGGTCAATTGAGTTCCTCTCACATCATCCAAGTTATTTTCCTCATCTTGAGAGCCATTTGTTTCATCAAACTCAACATCATGAACTTACTCAAGTAAACCACTAGCCAAATTCCAAACTCTATAAGCTTTGCTAGTAGTGGAGTAACCAAGTAAGAATCCTTCATCACATTTCTTCTCAAACTTGCTCAATCTAGTGCCCTTCTTCAAGATGTAGCATTTGCAACCAAATACCCGAAAGTATGCAATGTTGGGCTTTCTTCCATTTAAGATCTCATATGGTGTCTTCTCTAAGAACTTGTGGCAATAGAGGCGGTTACTATAGAAGCAAGCCGTGTTGATTGCTTCGGCCCAAAATGAATGACTCACATTATACTCATTCAACATTGATCTTGCCATATCAATTAAGGTTCTATTCTTCCTCTCAACTAAACCATTTGATTGAGGTGTATACTTGGCCGAGAATTGATGTTTGATTCCAAGCTCATCACATAGCTTATCAATTCTTGTATTTCTAAACTCACTTCCATTGTCACTTCTCACTTTCTTGATTGTGGTCTCAAATTCATTTTGCACTCTCTTGATGAACTTCTTGAATATGTCAAAAACATCACTCTTGTCCCCAAAAAAGAATACCCATGTATATCTAGTGAAATCATCCACAATCACAAAGCCATACTTGTTGCCACCAATGCTTGTATATGTAGTTGGCCCAAATAGATCCATGTGCAACAACTCAAATGTCTTGGAAGTACTCATGATGCTTTTCAAAGGATGAGTGTTGCCTACTTGCTTTCCGGCTTGACATGCACTACATAGCTTATCTTTCTCAAATGTGACATCCTTCAAGCCTCTAATTAAGTCATGTTTCACTAACTTGTTCAATTGCTTCATGCCAACATGACCAAGTCTTCTATGCCATAACCAATCTATACTTGATTTGGTGAGCAAGCATGTTGAAAGTTGAGTGTCACTAGCATTGAAATCAACCAGTATAGATTCTCATATCTAAAGCCCTTGAAGATCAAGTTGGAGCCATCAACACTAACTATCTCCACATCATCAACACCAAATATGCACTTGAAACCGAGATCACACAATTGAGCAACCGAGAGAAGATTGAAGTTCAACATTTCAACTAGGAGCACATTGGAAATGCTATGATCATTTGAGATTGCAATCCTTCCAAGAGCCTTCACATCACCCTTGCTATTGTCACCAAATGTGATACTATCAATGCCACTATCATTTGATTTGAGAGAGTTGAACATTCTTGAATCACCGGTCATATGTTGAGAGCACCCACTATCAAGCACCCAATGCCTTCCTCCGGCCTTGTAATTTACCTACAAAATAAATTAATGTTTCTTAGGTACCCATACTTGTTTGGGTCCTTGGAGGTTAGTAACTAAGCTCTTTGGTACCCAAATGGCCTTCTTCTTTGGACCCACAATTGGTGTACCAACAAACCTAGCATGCACACCTTTCTCACCCTTGGTAAGCACATAACAAGAATCAAAAGGAATGTAATCCATTTTAGCATGAAACTTGTTGTTGTTCTTGTTCATTTTATTACAATTAATCTCTAGATGTCCAACTTGCTTGCATCTATTGCAATAACGACCATTGCTCTTCACAAAGCGAGGCTTTGGAGTAGCAAAGGCCACCTTGCCCTTCTTGAGAGTGTAGCCCAAACCCTCTTTGTTAAGAGAGAACCTTTGGCTACCCAAGCATTTTAGCAAGTGGGCATCCCCACCATAGGCATTGCCTAATGCGCGGGTGAGATCATCCACCTCTTTCTTGAGAGTCTCATTCTCAACCACAAGTGATGAATCACTAGTAGTAGAGGTAGAGTTGGTTGTGGTGGATGATGATGAGCTACATGAAGCATTAGTAGGACCAACAAATAAAAAATCATCAATAATATCACATGTTAGTCCAATATCACAAGTGACAATCACTTGCTCCTCCTTAGCTTCCTTCATGAACTTCTCCAACTTGAGGTCCTTTTCCTTGATGAGCTCAAGTAGAGTGGAGTGGGCTTCCTTAAGCCTAGTGTGAGCAACTTCAAGGTCCTCGTGGTCTTCCTTTAGACACTCACGAGAGGCCTCTAGCTCATCAAAGGATTTCCTAAGAGCTTTGAGCTCTTGTTCAATTCCTTTGCACTCCTTACTCTTTTTGAGAGCAACAAGCTCCTCCATCAAGGCATCATTTTCATTGCTCTTGGCAATGAGCTCTTGTTCCAAGATTTTATATTTCTTGGTGGTCCTCTTGTATCCTTTGCTCATTTGATCTATTATGCCCAATAGATCATCCTTGGAGTAGTCCTCATCCTCCTCATCATCACTCCTACAAGCATCACTAGCACAAGAATCATCATCACTATCATCATATTTTACCTTGGTAGGCTTGGCCATAAGGCATGTCGATGTAGTGTCGAAGATGGATGGCTTGTTGGAGAGGACGATGCTTGCAATGGCTCGCCGAGTGGTCCTCTCATCATCACTAGAGCTTTCATCATCATCACTATCGGAGTTGTCACTATCCCAAGTGACCACATAACCACCACCCTTCTTCTTGTTGATAGTGAAGCTCTTCTTCTCTTTCTTCTCCTTCTTGTCCTTCTTGTTCTTCTTCAACTTCAACTTCCCATCATGATATCTTTTGTCTTCATAGGGACACTTTGCCACTACATGATCGGGGCTATTGCAATTGTAGCAAAGCACCTCCTTTGCCTTCATGAAGTCCCTTCTCTTTCTTGCACCATATCCTTTCTTCTTCATGAACCTCCCCATCTTGTGCACTAGGAGGGCCATGGTCTCATCATCGAATGGATCATCATCATCATCACTCTCCGCCTTGCTCTTGCCCTTAGAAGATGAAGCCTTGAATGCAATGGGCTTCTCTTGCTTGACCTTGGTCTCCTCCTTCTCTTCTACCTCATCTTCATCATCATTGTATTGAGCATCGGTCATTATATCTCCAAGCACATCGGTTGGTTTGACCTTGTCCAATCCCTCTCTAAAGATCATTCTTCTCAAGGTGGCAAACTTCGTGGGTAAGCACATCAAGAACTTGTGTGAGAAGTCCTTGTCCTCAACCTTCTCTCCAAGCCCCTTGAGATCATTGACAATGACTTGGAGCCTATAGAACATCTCTGGGATGGATTCATCATCCTTCATCTTGAAAGTGGAGAACTTGTCCTTGAGCATATATAGCTTGGCACTTTTTACCGTTGAAGTGCCTTCATATGTTTCTTCAAGTCTTATCCAAAGCTCATTTGCCTTTTCAAGATCTTCGATTTGCTCAAATACTTTGTCATCAATGGCACGGTAGATTGTGTCAAGTGCCGCCGTGTTGCATTGCTTGTTGATGCGGTCATTTGGAGTGAGATTTTCCTCATCAAGAATGATGTATCCTTCTTTGGTTACATCCCAAACCTTCTCATGTATATTGCCTAGATATTGCTTCATCTTCCTTTTCCAATGATCAAAGGAAGAGACGCCATCAAAGAATGGAGGCTTGCCATTAACATGATTAAACATAACTTGAGCCATCTTGCACCGAGGTTGTTAAGCCTTGCAAACGGTGACCACGGCTCCGATACCACTTGAATAGCCTTTTAAAATTTTCTACAAAGGCAAGCTAAACACGTTTATCAATACAACAAATAGCGAGATACGAGTTTTGCTTAGCCTACGGGGTGTTTGCAAGCCACCTATCCAATTCACAATTCTAGTATAATGGCACTCAACCGCACAAGTCAAACCGAGAAGGTAACTACAACTACAACTAGCAAGCTACACAAAAGAGCTACTCTAGCAAAGCTAACTAGCTAGCAAAGATAACAAAGAAAGTAATGCAGAGTTGAGTTAGGAGAGTTTCACCGAGGGGCGAAGTATTGAGCCAACCAATATGATCAACAATGAATACCAAGACAACCGAACACCGGGATCAATCAATCATAATATGAAAGTGATGACACGAAGATTTATCCCGAGGTTCACGTGCTTGCCGGCACGCTAGTCCCCGTTGTGTCCCTCTTCACCACGTGGTTCGGTGGCTAATCGGTCTCACACCGAGCCTCTCAAAAGGCGCCACAAGAACCTACCAAATGGCAAAAGGTTGCAATGACATGAGCAATTTACTAATGTTGCCTTTGGCGCTTCGCCGAGGTAGGCACAAACCCCTCACAATCACCGGAGGTGGCCAAGAACAATCACCAACGCCTCCAAGCTGCTCCAAGCCGTCTAGGTGGCGGCAACCACCAAGAGAAACAAGAATCCCGCAGCAAATCAACCACCAAGTGCCAACTAGATGCAATCTCACAATGCAAATGCACTTGGATCACTCAATCTCACTTTGAATATGCAAAGAAGCAAGAGAGATGAGTGGGAGGGGAGTTGCTTAGCTCAAAGTGCTCACAAGTATGTCAAATGTTCAATAGTTAGAGCCTTGAGCCGGCCAACGAGTATTTATAGACGTACCCCTTCAAATATAGCCGTTACTCACTTGAAACAGCTGCAGTCGCGCTGACCGGACGCGCTGGTCCAACTGACCGGACGCGCCGATCACACAACGGCTACTCACGAAACACTGACCGGACGCGCTCTACGCAACGACCGGACGCGCTGGGCTCGACCAAACGCGCTGGTCCCGTAACTGACCGGACGCGCCGGTCAAGCCTGAGCAGCGCACAACGAAACAACGACCGGACGCGCTGGAGAACTGACCGGACGCCACAGTGCCCACGTCCGGTTGGAGTCCAGTAAGCTCCCTCAATGACCGGACGCGTCCGGTCGGTCATGACTGGACGCACCGCGCGTCCGATCAACAAACTGAAACTCACACAGACGCTAAACGCTGACCGGATGCGTCCGGTTAAACAGAGACCGCGTCCGGTCCAGCATCCGGTCACCACTGTGACCTCCGTTCGCTTCCGACTTTTCGGCGTAGTGGAAAATAGTCGTTTCAACTCCTCGAAAACGCCTGAATCCCGCCTCGCAAGCTCGGCGGGAGGGAGAGAGGACCCCAAACCCTCTCTACCGCTCAAACTCCACCGCCTTCGCAAATGTGCTAACACCACCAAGTGATCACGTCATGTGCGAGTGTGTTAGCGTTTTCACAATCATTTATCGAGGCGTTATTAGTTCTATCCAAATGCATATGATTATAAAATGCACACCTAGAGGCACTTAGGATTTCAATAGCCGCGTCATTCCCCTCTTTATAGTACAGCTATCTATCCTATAATGTAACCACACCCACTAGGTGTCTTGGTTACTAAAACACAACCTTTAAGCATATACCTTTGCCTTGATCACGTAGGGTTGCATCCAAATCCAAGTGTGGCCATCATGATCACCATGCCCATCTTGCCACCAACCTTGGAATGTACTAATCCTCATATGCTACATACAACTTAGGCATAGGATTAGTACTTAGGCATTGTCACTAATTACCAACACCAAACATAGAGCTTTCATCCCTTCCATCCTTTGGCCTCCGCTCTGCACCGAGAGCAAGGCAACCCGGAGAGGGGGCACCGAGAGCTCCTCCACCGCATACCATCGTCTTCCTCCTCTTTGACGAGGAAATGAATCCACCAGTGGTGAGACATCCTTAGGATTAGCACCGAGCTAATATCCTACCAAATCTCTCTACAACCCTGTTGTAACCACCCGATTTTGGGTGCTTTTGAGTATAAGGATCATCAGCTGCTGGACATAGGGCATCGATTGCCCTGAACCAGGATAAACCGTTGTGTCCTCTCTGTGATTCTTGCGTTCTTAAGTCCACCTGTGCCACCAGAGACATGTACTCTGACACCGACTCGAACAACAATGCTTGTCGTGGTTCTGACCCCGTGACAGTCGCGTAACTCCGTGGATAGCTTCAGTCCTTCCTCTCACGCAAGTAGGTCACCGATGTGCCTTTCGGCAAGCCTCTCCGAGACTTCGATGGGCCTTCCAGTAAGCCTCTCCCGAACCGCTCTCCGCCGTCTTCACTATTAAGCTTCTGGCCAAAACGCCACGGGCCTTGTTCCCTTCGGTACATGGTGGCAGCCACACTACAAACGTGGTTGGTGTGGTCTCGCAAGACTTACAAGACCCGCTGAGCACAACAATGGTGTGCACAAGCACGGAGTGGTAAGAGGTATGCAAACCCCACTAAACACTAGGTTTAAACCTAGAGCAAGCGCGTATGAGAATGGACTAACGAACCCTAAGCACTTTGCAAAAGCACCTACACTCACCGAGCGAATCTTTATGCCCTATGCTTGTGGAGAGCACCAAAGTGGAGTATCACCTCCCTACTACCTTTCCCTTGCTCCCTCTATCTTCATTTGGCTGGTTGGGGGCATATTTCACCAAACTAGCCATTGGAGCACACCTAGAATTTCTGCTTATACACCTGCGTGGTAGGTGCTCACACCCGACATGTCAGGTGCTTAGCCACATCGACTAGTTGTTAGACTCAGCAAATCTGGCCGTTGGAGACTTCGTATCCGGTGCTTTATCTGGTGCAACACCTTACATATTTGGTGTATTGTGGGCTTCTCCAACTTCGTTGCAAACCTCTCTATGTGTCGTGTCTGGTGCACTTTAGCCAGTGCACACCTATATGGTAGGTGCTCTCAGGTTGCTGAACCTTGTTGCACGTTTGCTGAACCGTATCCGGTGCCCTCTAGTTGCCGAGCTTCTTTGCTGCAGCGGTTGCCCCACCTATATGACCAGTGCTCACACCTATATGGCCGGTGCCCACACCTATATGGTAGGTGCTGCTGTTGCAGCCCCTTTTCTTCATTTCCTTGCGTGTCTTGGTCCGGGCTTCTTCTTTCTTTGCGTCTTGGGTTCTTGTATCTTCTTATAGGTTGACAATGCACCTTATAGGATATTCTTTTCGGTGTTCATCAGACTCTTCTCTACCTAAATAAATCCAAGTCCGCCATGCAACCTATTGGACTACAAAATAAATACTTGCAAACACATTAGTCCAATTTGGTTATGTTGATCATCAAATACCAAAATCCAAACTAAATGGGCCAAGGGTCCATTTTCCTTATAGGATGGTCCAAGATGAAGTAGTCGTCTACAATCAAAAACCTATTCAAAGTTGAGCAAGAGTACCCTTAGGGTCAAAACTAGCAAAATGTATTAGATAAATACTATTAGTGTAATGATACCCTAGGTATCTCAGGACACTGATTAGTTGGCCGCTCGGGTGGCCCACGACGACTAAGCAAGCAAAAGCCCAGCAACCATGGCCTATCTAAGCCATGCGGACCTAGGCCAAGCACCAAGTCACGAGGTCCATCATGACCTCTTCGGCCTCCTTCTACTGCAAGCAACACAGCAGCGCACGACCTCTCCTCCATCTTGACCCCTGGAAAGGAATAGGGAGATGTTGAATCTCATCGAGTACGCCAGCCCTGACAAGGGCAGGCACACCCCACTCACTCTGCTAGAACTGAGGGGACATCTGTCCCCTCAACCTAGATAGACGCCAACTCCCTCACTATCGCCACAACGCCATCGGAAGAACAGGAGACAATGATGAAGGCCACGGCGAGCTCACACCGCACAGGACAGCTGGCGAAGCATCACTGTGCCAACAGTGCCATCACGACTGGCACTGTAGCATCACGCCATGCCATGCTGCGACATGGGCACAAGACCATGACGACAACCACGCCTGGACGTGCGATGATGCCAGGACAAGACAGCCTTCCTTGAAGGCCAAGCTAGCTAGTTTCTCCCTCCCTCAGGCTCACGACCACTCGGTCGGGAGAACCTCTCTCTCTGTATGTAACCTGGCCCCTGAACTCTATATAAGGACGGCTAGGCCTCTCTTCCAAGGGGACGGACTCTCAAGACTTCATTTGGGCAGTCCTCTACCTAGCTTCTCCTACATCTTCCCCTCTTCTTACACACCCCATTGTAAGAACTTTAGAGCATTCAACCGAGGAACACGCACTCAAACTCTCTTTGAGACTGGACGTAGGGCTCCGGCCTGAACCAGTATAATTCTTTGTCTTTGGGTGCTACTATCGTCTTCCTAGAGCAGCGCGACACATGTATAAATTCACTCATCAGTTGACAAAACACTGACAAATACTGACCACCAGAGTCAACAAAATCTCTGATAGGAGTAGGAAACTGAATGTGAACCATGTGTTCAAAAGATTGATAAATATAAGACAATTGAGAGTGATGTTTCATGAAATAAATCCAGGTATAACATGAATGATCATAAAAAATGACATAATATTTGTGACCACCCTTTGTAGGAAAAGGTGTAGGAGCCCATACATCTAAATGAATAAGATCAAAAAGTCTAGTAGAATGAGAAACACTAGATAAACATGAAAGTTGTATTTGTTTTACAAGCTTGTAGCCCTTGCAATGAAAGCTAGACTCTACTGTTGTATGACCAAAACAACCTCTATTTATTAACATGGTCAAATTGACCCACATTAAGTCGATGATGCCGCTTGGAGAATGATGAGGTGGATGACAATGCAACGAATGACACACATGCTATGGAGGTTGTGGAGGATGCGCACAAGGTGATGGCCAATCCCAATCACAGCACCACTACGATGACCCTGAATAAAACAAGATGAGTCATCAAAACCAACAAAATAATTTTGATCGGTGACTTAGCCTACCGAAAGAAGATTCATCGACAACTAAGGTACAAGAGAAACATCATGGAGAAAGATGTGAATTATAAAGAGAACCTTGATGAGTAGTGAGAAGCCTAGACATCAAGGGAACACTAACGGGTGAGGCAACAACAATAGAAAACGAAATTCTAGGAGTGGAATGTGCATGATACTTAGCTAATTTCTTTGGATGTTTGTCAAAATAATTCTCTAGAAGATGACTAGTCCTGCCACAATTCTTGCAAGGCTCTGAAGAGGTACCTTTTGGTGCACTAGTCCTCTGTGAAGCTGTCAAAACACTATGAGGCATAGATATAGAAGAAGTAGGCATGGACTAGAGATGTGTTTGTTCTACAAGTAAATCAGCCAAGGCATGTGCTACAATGATATTAGAGGAATTGTGAAGCAATCGAGTGTGAATGGAGTCATATTCTGCCCAAACTCCCATAACAAATCTAGTGTAAGGAACTATTCAATGAAAGTAAGGATTATAAGTCTATTTGGGTTAAGGTCTCATGTAAGAATCCTAGCCAAATTGGGGAACTTCAGATGTATTCATTAACAAGCAAGGTAGAAAGATCTCCTGGTTTTTCTTAGATAAGCTTAAGAAAACTCCTCTTACCAAGCCAGATGAAGATCCTGATTTAGATGATGATGAGGTGACAGATGAAGAGGACCCAGAATCTTAGGAAAGCCATGGTTAGCTTGAGTTAGGTAAACCCCCTACATAAGATCCACCCAAACCAAGTGAAGTTGGTACCTTTAATTACCAGGGCAAGAAGAAAGATAGTGGTGATGCTACTGTCTTGGAGGATGAGGATACTGCTGCTATAGAGAATTCCCTACCCAATAATAGAGGTCTCCAGAATTGTGAAGTGCTATCAGAGCTACCTGATGCTTTTCAGAACATAAATGATATGGGAGTTGAACTATATCCTATAGAGGTGACTGGCAATCTGATATCTGGTGTGTGTTCTCCATCAGACTCACTAAAGGTGATTGAAGTTGAGCCCCTTGATTCTCAGAGGAAGTTGAATGATCCTGTTAATGCAGATGTCATCTATGAGGCTGCTCATGATACTGATGAAGCTTTCCTACCTAATGATAGAGGTATCCATGACTGCTAGAAACTGTTGGGCTTTTTATATATCTTTCAGGAAATGAATGATATGGCAATTAAGTTAAACTCCATACAGATAAATGGTAGAGTTGAAAGTGATAACACTAATACCCAGCTTCATGAGCTGGTGTAAGATGCTTTTGGGATGACCACTGTGATTTTGGACTCTGGGCACCCTACTGGCTCTCCCATAGACCTGAACTTCCTAGATCTAGGGGTTTTGGAAAATGCAGCTGATCTGGTAGAGTTTGAGGTAGCCAAAGAGCCTCATACTGAATAGATGGCTGAACACTCTAAGGAGCAAGTGAATGATCATCAGATTAACAAGGAAGCTAAAGAGGAGGTGACAGAACTGCACAGAGCTAATTCCAAGAGGGCCAATGTCCCTGATATCCCCAACAAGACTAGACAAAGCTCAAGAGTCCAAGATGCTGATGCATATATCCAGGAGAAGGCCATTGCTAGGAAATCTAATGCTAACGGTGCACTATGGTCGATTTGGAAGACTCGAAATGATGTGGTGTTTAACAAGAAAGTTATGACATCGCCAGTGGCGCTAATTTACAAGACATTGATGTTGTCCAAGACCTGGCACCCTCTCCTCAAGCCGAAGCTGAAACAATGGCAGATGAGATGATAAATCTGATTTTAGCAAATGCGTCTACTGTGATGTAGCCTATGACCCTTGGGGGTTCATGCATTTTTGAGTTGCTTTCTGTTAGGCCCGTATGAGTTGGGTGTTCTGTGGTGCAAGTTTTTGTCGAGCTACTCCCTCAAGTCGAGTTTGCTTTTAGATACTCATGCACTGTCATTGTAAGCTGGAATCCCCAGTGTCAGATCAGGGTATTCGATACTCTTTCTAATAAAGCTGGGTGAATGCCTTTGGTCTAAAAAAGTATGGATTGTAAACTTCTCTACAACTGTACATTGGGGTACCATGGAGATCAAAGAGCCTATAAGGAAAATGGACCCCAAGGCCATTTAATTTAGATTTTGATGTTTGATGATCAATATGACCATTTGGACTAATATTGTTTGCTAATATTTTTTAATATAGTTCAAAGGATGCAAAGTAGACTTGGACTTAGGCAAGGTGGTGATCCGAATGATGATCAACACCTCAAGAAAGACATTAGAAGACATGTTGAAGATCCATAAGTACATGCAAGAGCCCAAGAAAGAGGATGGAAGAAGCCTGGACAAAGACACATGAAGAAACAAAGTCCAGCGGGCAGCTGCAATAGCAGCACAAGACATGCCCGGCGTGGGCAGCTAGAGCACACTGGACACCATGGTGTGCATGGAGCACAACCACAGGTGTTCACTGAATGTATCCGATGAAGCACCGGACATGGCTTGTAGAGAGGTTGCAACATAGGTTGGAGGTGCCATCGAGGCATCAGATGTGTTCGTCCCACATTGGACGAAGCACCAGACTACTAGAGTCTCCAACGGTCGGCAACGGCTATGTCCCAACCGCTAGCTGATGTGGACACACCGGACATGTCTAGTGGGTGTGCCGAACATGTCTGGTGCCTACGCAGAATGGTTGTGCAGCCTTCAACGGCTAGTTTGCATTGGGGGGATATATATGCATGCCCCAACCGGCCATTTGAGGAAAGTGAGAGTTGGGAACATACCAAGTGTGTTGCTACACCATTCTAGTGCTCTCCACATGCATAGTGCTTATTGAATCACTTGGTAATTAGTGTAGGTGCTTTGTGAAGTGCTTAGGCTAGTTAGACCACCGCTTATGCGCTTGCTCTAGGTTTAAGCCTAGTGTTTAGTAAGGTTTGCATACCTCTTGCAATTAGGTGCTTGTGTGCACCACTGTAGTACACTGGAGGGCCTTTTAGTCTTGTGGAATGACACCAACCATGCCTATGTTGTACCTACTATCGTGTAACAGCGGGAATGAGGTCTACGGCGGTTTGGCCCGAAGCTCGATAGTGAAGACAATGGTGAGCGGTCCTGGAGAGGCCATCTTGGAGACCCACTTGCACTTAGGGAAGGCCCGAGGGCTATTCATGGAGTTACCTAATCGGGAGCTTGGCCCTTGTGAGGTATCGAGATGCGTGCAAGCTTCCCCCTAGTCCTTGTTGGAGCCCTCACAAGGAAGCCCTCGCAAGGGTGTAAGGTCCAAATGGCTAGAGGGGGGGTGAATAGCCTATTTAAAATTCTATAAGCTTCACTAAACAAACACGTTAGTATAAAAGATGGCTAAGCTAATTCTAGCACTAGCTCAACTACACTATGCAAGCCACCTATACAATTCTAGTGAAGCAAGGCTATGATCTCTAATACACACCAACAAGGCTAAGTCACTAAGCTACTTACTCCTATGTGATAAAAGCTACACTAGGCAAACTACACTAGAACTAGTACAAGAAAGTAAAGAGCAAGTGACTTGATTCTTATACCAAGAATGAAGAGAAGTAATACACTCGAAGAATCAATCACAATGATCAACCACAAGAGAAATCCTCGGCAAAGAGATGACACAAGATTTTTACCGAGGTTCACTTGCTTCCCGGCAAGCTACTCCTCGTTGTGGCGATGCACCCACTTGTCGGTTCGCGAGCTAATCGACTATCAAGAGTCGAGCCCTCGGCGGGTGCCGCACAACCGCACACAAGATGGGGATCCTCCAAGCCACGAGCTCCACTAGAGTATACAAATTGCGAACTCCCGCGGGGAAGGATCAAGAACGCCTTACAACACTTGGTGAGGGCTCCAACAATCTCCAATTGCGAGCTCAATCACCTCCGCTGCTCCAAGCCATCTACCGTGTCGGGAAACACGGAAGAGTAACAAGAAATCCGCAGCAACTCGAAGGTCAAGTGCCTCTAGAATGCAACTCTCAAGCAATGCACTTGAATCTCACTCAATCTCACTCAAGATGTGCAACTATGCAAAGAGATGAGTGGAGGGGTTGTTCTCTAGCTCAAAGGATGTCTCTAGGTCTCAAAATATGCAAGAGATACCCTCAAACCCCGGACACCCACTATTTATAACGAAGGGGTACGCGGCTAGCCGTTACGGACGACGCAGCGAAAAACGCGCTGACTGGACGCTCCGGTCAGGGTGACCGGACACGTCCGGTCACTACAGGACAAGCGTGAACAGCGCGCGTCAGAACTAGCCGTTGCCCTGACCGGACGCGCTCAACCGTTTGACCGGATGCGCCGTGCGTCCGATCGGCACTCCGCTGCGCTCTGTCCCTCTGGATGTCTGACCGGACGCTCCGGTTCCGTGAGGGACCGGACGCTCCGGTCGCGCGCTCTACTTCTGTGTCAGGTGAACTGACCGGACGCGCTGGTCAGGCCAGACTAGCGTCCGGTCACAAACCCTAGTGCCCGTGCCACGTTGAACTGACCGGACGCGTCCGGTCAAACCGTGACCGCGTCCGGTGCAGCGTCCGATCGCCATTTTTTAGTGAAAAACAATTTCGGACTTTCGCCACCTTTTCTCGCCTCCGGCGCAATAGAAAATAGGCATTTCATTTCCTCGAAAATGCCTGAATCCCGCGCTCGCAAGCTCGGCGGGAGGGAGAGTGAACCCCAAACCCCTTACTACCGCTCAAACACCACCGCCTTCGCAAATGTGCTAACACAACCAAGTGTACACCACCATGTGCATGTGTGTTAGCATTTCACAAATATTTTCCAAGGGTTATGTTAGCTCTCAACTAGATCCTAATGCATATGCTCAAGACATTGATCTAGTGGCACTTGATTCCCGAGCTAACCGTGATTGCCCCTCTTGATAGTCGACTATGTATCCTAAATCCGGTCAATCACTTCTCTACTCATGTTAGACCGGCAAAAGGAAAACCCTATGGTTATACCTTTGCCTTGCGCTCCTAGATCCTTCTCTTCCACTTGATCATCATGTCCATCATTTTATGTGCATTCCATCGTGATCAACATTTCATGTCCATGCACCATCTCTTTGTGATCTTGTGGCCACCACTCCTTGCCACGTACACCTTCATCACATGTGTTGCTTATGCCTAACTCAAAACACTTAACACATGGCATTAGCAACTTGGTGTCATTAATTACCAAAACCAAACTTGGGCTTTCAATCTCCCCCTTTTTGGTAATTGATGACAACCATCACAAAGATATGAAATGAAATCAATTTTGAATTTCGATAGTATTAGCTCCCCCTACATATGTGTTTCCATGAGTTTGGTTCAATTGTGCACATATGTATGGATTAGAATTTTGGGAGAGTTACTACTATCAAATTGATGCTAAGGTATATAGAATGGACCTTTGAAGTGTGATACCAATCGGAGTTGCCTTTATATACCATCCTTAGCATCAATGTAGCTAGACACCACTTGTAATACATCACTTGTAAAGATCACAAACACTAAAGTACCCCGTGAGATCAATATTATAAGCAAAGGTGTCTAGATACCACTCGTAAAGCTACTCTCAACAAATCATCATTCAAGTTCTATTTCTAGCAAACACCGTACAATCATGAATATGAATTAAAGCTTTGCAATGCAACAATTCATCATGTTAATGCACATACAAATGCAACAAATAATTCATGAGCTTGCTCCCCCTACTCGTGTGCTCAATTTTTAATTTCTCTCCCCTTACTATATCTTTCTCCCCCTTTGTGACTTTTCTATCTTTGTGACTTTTCTCTCTTTGTGACTTTTCTCTCCCCCTTTGTCAACAATCACCAAAAAGGTGCCAATTTTAGTGAGAGATAAGTCAATCAATATGAGGGAGTCCAAATTATGATTCAATCTAGATCACTTGCCTAGAATATGTAATTCGGTTTGATCCAAGGGCAAGCTTCTTCACACCTCATAAAGTATAAGGGTTATCTTGACCATGTTGAATTACACATCATGAGCTTATTTTCTAGATTCAATACTAGGTTTGCAAGCTCACAAACATGTCATATGCTACCACTAGATCAATCAAAACATAGAAACAATAGTGGTACCATATATACATCAAAATCATTTGATTTTCATGAATGAGCCTATTTGTCATGCAAACATGTCTATATGTACTAAACATGTCCTTAGCAAAGTATGAATGATATGCCAAACAACTTTACCTTGCATTGTCGAAGGGGAGGCATGTCATATAAGAAAGTGGGGTTGCACTCATTTCAAGTTGGAGAAGTCAAGTATGTTCAATTCATTCTTCAACTTGTAAAATCTTTTCTCATCAAGTGGCTTTGTGAATATGTCGGCTAGTTGATCTTCGGTACCAATGCTCTCAATGCTAATATCACCCTTTTGTTGATGGTCTCTTATGAAGTGATGCCTTATGTCAATGTGCTTCGTTCTTGAATGTTGAACCGGATTTTGTGTCATCTTGATTGCACTTTCATTGTCACAAAACAATGGCACATTCTTGAACTTAATTCCAAAATCGTTCAAAGTTGCTTTCATCCAAAGCAATTGTGCACAACAACTACCGGCACTAATGTATTCGGCCTCGGCGGTAGATAGTGCAACACTATTTTGTTTCTTTGATGACCATGAAACAAGAGACCTTCCAAGCAATTGACAAGTGCCACTTGTGCTCATTCTATCAATCTTGCAACCACCATAGTCGGAATCCGAATATCCAATCAACTCAAAATTTGACCCCTTTGGAAACCATAATCCAACATCATGAGTGCCCTTAAGATATCTCAATATCCTCTTAGTTGCTTTTAAGTGACTTTCTTTAGGTGAAGCTTGATATCTTGCACACTTGCACACACTAAACATCACATCCGGCCTAGAAGCGGTGACATAGAGCAAACTTCCAATCATAGACCGATATTGCTTTTGATCTACCCTGTTGCCACTAGCATCAACAGCCAATTGATCATTTGTGCCCATTGGTGTACTCATTTGCTTGGCATCTTGCAATCCAAACTTCTTGATCATGTCCTTGATGTACTTTCCTTGACTTACAAAAGTGCCATTCTTCATTTGCTTGATTTGAAGTCCAAGAAAGTAACTAAGCTCTCCAATCATAGACATCTCAAACTCTTTTGCCATCATATTTCCAAACTCTTCACAAAAATCTTGATTGGTTGATCCAAAGATAATGTCATCCACATAGATTTGCAACACAAATAAGTCATTTCCAAGCTTCTTGGTGAAGAGAGTGGTGTCAACCTTTCCCATCTTGAACCCTTTAGAGAGAAGAAAGTCCCTCAACCTCTCATACCAAGCTCTAGGTGCTTGCTTCAAACCATACAATGCCTTCTTGAGCTTGTAGACATGGTTGGGCTTCTTGTCATCTTCAAAACCGGGAGGTTGCTCAACATAAACTTCTTCATTGATGTAACCATTGAGAAATGCACTCTTGACATCCATTTGATAGAGCTTGATGTTGTGTGCACAAGCATATGCTAATAAGATTCTAATTGCCTCCAATCTTGCAACCGGTGCATATGTCTCTCCAAAGTCAAGACCCTCAACTTGAGTGTATCCTTGCGCTACTAATCTTGCTTTGTTCCTTACAACCATGCCATCTTGATCTTGCTTGTTTCTAAAGACCCACTTAGTACCAATCACATTGTAGTTCTTCGGCCTTTCAACAAGTTCCCAAACTTGATTTCTAGTGAAGTTGTTTAGTTCTTCATGCATGGCATTTATCCAATCGGAATCCTTCAATGCATCTTCTATCTTCTTTGGTTCTTCAAGTGACACAAATGAGTAGTGCTCACAAAAGGATGCTAGCCTTGATCTAGTTTGAACACCACTTTGAATTCCACCAATGATTTGGTCCAATGGATGATCTCTTGCAATACTAGTAGGTTGGAGTATTGGGAGTTGATTGCTTCCACTTGTTTGACCTTGATCTTGAGCTTCATCATGAGTACCACTAGAGCTTGCTTGATTTGTATCAATTTGCACACTTTGGTTGATCACATGAATATCATCATCATCATCAACTTGCATCGGCCTTATGTCACCAATATCCATGTTCTTCATTGCATTTGACAATTGATCTCCTCTCACATCATCAAGGTTTTGAGCTTCATTTTGAGACCCTTGGGTTTCATCAAACTCAACATCATGAACTTCTTCCAAGGTGCCATTTGTGAGATTCCAAACTCTATATGCTTTGCTTGTGGTAGAATAACCAAGTAAGAACCCTTCATCACATTTCTTTTCAAACTTGCTCAATCTAGTGCCTTTCTTGAGAATATAGCATTTGCAACCAAACACTCTAAAGTATGCAATGTTGGGCTTTCTTTCATTCAATAGCTCATATGGTGTCTTCCCAAGCTTCCTATGGCAATAGAGACGGTTGCTACAATAGCAAGCCGTGTTGATGGCTTCACTCCAAAATGAATGACTCACATTGTATTCACTGAGCATTGATCTAGCCATGTCAATCAAAGTTCTATTCTTTCTTTCAACTACACCATTGGATTGAGGAGTGTAAGTTGGTGAAAATTGATGTCCAATACCAAGATCATCACATAAATCTTCAATTCTTGTGTTCTTGAACTCACTACCATTGTCACTTCTAATCTTCTTGATGGTAGTCTCAAACTCATTTTGCACCCTCTTGACAAAAGATTTGAATAGATCATAAACATCACTCTTGTCATAGAGAAAGAACACCCAAGTGTATCTAGTGTAGTCATCAACAATCACAAAACCATACTTGTTTCCACCAATGCTAGTGTATGTTGTTGGCCCAAACAAGTCCATGTGCAATAGCTCAAATGACTTTGATGTGCTCATTTCACTCTTACTTGGATGTGTATTTCCAACTTGTTTGCCGGCTTGACAAGCACTACAAGGTTTATCCTTCTCAAAGGTGACATCCTTCAAGCCTCTAACTAAGTCATGCCTCAAAAGTTTGTTCAATTATTTCATTCCAACATGACCAAGCCTTCTATGCCATAACCAACCCATACTAGATTTGCTAAGCAAGCATGATGTCAATTGTGTCTCACTATCATTGAAGTCAACCAAGTATAAGCTACCATGTCTAAATCCTTTGAATATCAAATTTGATCCATCAACACTTATGACTTCAACATCATCACTACCAAATATGCACTTAAAGCCAAGATCACAAAGTTGTGCTACCGACAAAAGATTGAAATCCAAGCTTTCAACTAGCAACACATTTGATATGCTCATGTCATTTGAGATAGCAATTTTACCAAGCCCCTTGACCTTGCCTTTCTTGTTGTTGCCGAAAGTGATAGCATCAAAACCACCATTTTAACTTGTATCAATTGATTTGAACATACAAGAATCCCCGGTCATATGTTGAGTGCACCCACTATCAAGCACCCAATGCCTTCCTCCGGCTTTGTAATTGACCTACAAGATAAGATCAATTCTTTTTAGGTACCCAAACTTGTTTGGGTCCTCCAAGGTTAGTGACCAAGCTCTTTGGTACCCAAATGGCTTTCTTCTTTGAGCCCATCCATGGTGCACCAATGAACTTAGCATGAACACCATTTGTACCCTTGGTAAGTATATAGAAAGAATCAAACTTAATTGAGGATACATTAGCATTGGATTTCTTGTTCATGCAATGTTTCTCTATGTGACCAACTTGCTTGCAATATTTGCAATAGCTACCATTGTTCTTCACAAAACGAGTCTTGTGAGGAGCAAAAGCGGCCTTGCCTTTCTTGGGGTTATAGCCCAATCCCTCTTTGTAGAGAGAAGCTCTTTGGCTACCCAAGCACATAAGCAAGCGGTCCTCACCACCATAAGCCTTGGCTAAGGTGTGATTGAGCTCTTTTACCTCCTTCTTGAGATTTTCATTCTCAACTATTAGTGCGGAGTCACAAGTGAAACCGTCACTACTAGATGAGGATGATGTAGATGAGCTACATGAAGGGTTAGTGGGAGCAACAACAATAGGCTTATGACAAGAGTCATCAATTATATCACAAGATATGCCTATGTTGCAAGTTTTAGCTTTCTCAACATTAGTTGGCATGTTTTCACATTTTTCAACTAGAGAGGAATGGGCTTCTTCAAGCTTAGTGTGAGACTTTTGAAGCTTCTTATGGTCTACCTTTAGACTCTCATAAGATGCCCTAAGCTCATCAAGTTCTTGCATAAGGTTTTTCTTTTCCTTAAGCAAGCTCTTGCACTCCTTTCTAGATTCTTTAAAATGTTGAGTGCAATCTTCTAGCATAGTGATTAGTTCATCTTTAGTGAATTCTTCTTCATCACTATCACTATCACTAGCATTATCATGATCACTCTCATCATCGGATGATACCTTAGCGGCCTTAGCCATGAAGCACGATGGAGTGTCGAAGAGGGAGACCTTCTCTTGAATAGCAATGCTAGCATGTCCCTTCTTCTTGCTTTTGTTGTCATCCTCATCATCACTTGAGGAATCATCACTATCCCATGTAGCAACATGAGAATCATTCTTCTTCTTATGAGAGCTCTCCTTCTTTTCTTGCTTCTTCTTTTGCTTCTTCCTCTCCTTCTTGATAGCATCTTCATCATCACTATCATAAGGACACTTTGCAATGAGATGATCCTTGCTATGGCATCTAAAACATCTCATGGTATGCTCATTCTTCTTGGATGAGTTCTTCCTCCTTCTTGCACGAAAGCCCTTCTTCTTCATGAATTTGCCAAATTGCTTGACAAAAAGAGCCATCTTCTCATCAATGTCATCACTATCACAAGAGCTTGAGTCTTCATCACTTGATGATTCAATCTTGGATTTTCCCTTGGATGTGGTGGCTTTGAATGCCACACTCTTCTTCTTCTCATCATCCTTCTTCTCATTTTCCTTCTTCTTCTTCTTAACCAATTCATCCTTCTCATCATCTTCTCTATATGAATCATCGGTCATCACTTCTTGAAATATTTGTTGAGGAGTTGAATCCTTCAATGTAGTCCTCACTAGCACGGTGATCAATGTATCAAATCTCTTGGGCAAGCTTCTCAAGAACTTCATAGAGAATTGGTTGTCCTTGACCTCCTCACCAAGTGCCTTGAGCTCATTGACAATGACTTGCAATCGATGAAACATTTCCGGTACACTTTCATCATCTTGCATCTTGAAGCTTGAAAATTTTTCTTGCAAGATATATGCTTTAGCGGTCTTTGTGCCTTCGGTGCCCTCAAATGTTTCTTCAAGCTTGGCCCAAGCATCATGTGCAACTTCTATATTCTTCACTTGCTCAAATGTCTTATCATCTAATGCCTCATGAAGAGCACTAATTGCAATGTCATTGCATTGGAGCTTCTTCTCTTCCACCGGTGTAGGTGCTTCCGGATTAGCAACCTCAAATTTTGTTTCGGTGACCTTCCACACTTCTCTATTGATTGACTTGAGGTGTGCGGTCATCTTAACCTTCCAATAAGCATAATTTGTCCCATCAAAGTGAGGTGCCTTCTTGGTGTTGTTGATGTGCAAGCTTAATTGAGCCATTTCTTTTTCACCGTAGGTTGTTAAGCCTCAAATAAACGGTGCCTCGGCTCCGATACCACTTGTAAGGTCCAAATGGCTAGAGGGGGGGTGAATAGCCTATTTAAAATTCTATAAGCTTCACTAAACAAACACGTTAGTATAAAAGATGGCTAAGCTAATTCTAGCACTAGCTCAACTACACTATGCAAGCCACCTATACAATTCTAGTGAAGCAAGGCTATGATCTCTAATACACACCAACAAGGCTAAGTCACTAAGCTACTTACTCCTATGTGATAAAAGCTACACTAGGCAAACTACACTAGAACTAGTACAAGAAAGTAAAGAGCAAGTGACTTGATTCTTATACCAACGATGAAGAGAAGTAATACACTCGAAGAATCAATCACAATGATCAACCACAAGAGAAATCCTCGGCAAAGAGATGACACAAGATTTTTACCGAGGTTCACTTGCTTCCCGGCAAGCTACTCCTCGTTGTGGCGATGCACCCACTTGTCGGTTTGCGAGCTAATCGACTATCAAGAGTCGAGCCCTCGGCGGGTGCCGCACAACCGCACACAAGATGGGGATCCTCCAAGCCACGAGCTCCACTAGAGTATACAAATTGCGAACTCCCACGGGGAAGGATCAAGAACCCCTTACAACACTTGGTGAGGGCTCCAACAATCTCCAATTGCGAGCTCAATCACCTCCGCTGCTCCAAGCCGTCTACCGTGTCGGGAAACACGGAAGAGTAACAAGAAATCCGCAGCAACTCGAAGGTCAAGTGCCTCTAGAATGCAACTCTCAAGCAATGCACTTGAATCTCACTCAATCTCACTTAAGATGTGCAACTATGCAAAGAGATGAGTGGAGGGGTTGTTCTCTAGCTCAAAGGATGTCTCTAGGTCTCAAAATATGCAAGAGATACCCTCAAACCTCGGACACCCACTATTTATAACGAAGGGGTACGCAGCTAGCCATTACGGACGACGCAGCGAAAAACGCGCTGACCGGACGCTCCGGTCAGGGTGACCGGACGCGTCCGGTCACTACAGGACAAGCGTGAACAGCACGCGTCAGAACTAGCCATTGCCCTGACCGGACGCGCTCAACCGTTTGACCGGACGCGACAGTGCCAGCGTCCGGTCGCGTTCCAGTAAGCTCCCGTCGAGACCGGACGCGTCCGATCGCACGTGACCGGACACGCCGTGCGTCTGATCGGCACTCCGCTGCGCTCTGTCCCTCTGGACGTCTGACCGGACGCTCCGGTTCCGTGAGGGACCGGACGCTCCGGTCGCGCGCTCTACTTCTGCGTCAGGTGAACTGACCGGACGCGCTGGTCAGGCCAGACCGGCGTCCGGTCACAAACCCTAGTGCCCGCGCCACGTTGAACTGACCGGACGCGTCCGGTCAAACCGTGACCGCGTCCGGTGCAGCGTCCGATCGCCATTTTTTAGTGAAAAACAATTTCGGACTTTCGCCACCTTTTCTCGCCTCCGGCGCAATAGAAAATAGGCATTTCATTTCCTCGAAAACGCCTGAATCCCGCGCTCGCAAGCTCGGCGGGAGGGAGAGTGAACCCCAAACCCCTTACTACCGCTCAAACACCACCGCCTTCGCAAATGTGCTAACACAACCAAGTGTACACCACCATGTGCATGTGTGTTAGCATTTCACAAATATTTTCCAAGGGTTATGTTAGCTCTCAACTAGATCCTAATGCATATGCTCAAGACATTGATCTAGTGGCACTTGATTCCCGAGCTAACCGTGATTGCCCCTCTTGATAGTCGACTATGTATCCTAAATCCGGTCAATCACTTCTCTACTCATGTTAGACCGGCAAAAGGAAAACCCTATGGTTATACCTTTGCCTTGCGCTCCTAGATCCTTCTCTTCCACTTGATCATCATGTCCATCATTTTATGTGCATTCCATCGTGATCAACATTTCATGTCCATGCACCATCTCTTTGTGATCTTGTGGCCACCACTCCTTGCCACGTACACCTTCATCACATGTGTTGCTTATGCCTAACTCAAAACACTTAACACATGGCATTAGCAACTTGGTGTCATTAATTACCAAAACCAAACTTGGGCTTTCAAAGGGCCAAGCTCCCGATCGGGTAACTCCATGGATAGCTTTTGGTCTTCTCCATGTGCAAGTGGATCTCCGGTTAATCCTCCTCAGCAAAGCCTCTCCTGAACCGCTCCATGTTGTCTTAACTATCAAGCATCCGGCCGAAACTCCGCGGGCCTTGTCCCTCCGGTATAAGGTGGCGGCCACACCACAAACACGGATGGTGTGGTCTTGCAAGACTACAAGCCCTGCCGAGTACGATAATGGTGCACGCAAGCACTTAAGATCACAAGGTATGCAAACCTCACTAAACACTAGGCCTAACACCTAGAGCAAGCGCATAAGCACGGTCTAACTAACCTAAGCACTTCACAAAAGCACCTATGCTAATCATCGAGTGATTCCTTAAACACTTATGTGGGCAAGAGCACTAGAATGGAGTAGCACCTCCATTGGTATGTTCCTCAACTCCTACACACTTCAAATGGCTGGTTGGGGTCATATATATATATAGCCCCCCATGCCAAAACTAGATGTTGCGGCAACCACAAAATTTCTGCGTATGCATCGGATGCCATGGTGCTTTGCACCGGACATGGCAGGTGCCACCATGTGGACTAGCTATTAGGCATCTGACAGCCGACTATTGGAGCATAGTGATTTGACCGGTGCACCAGACCGGTCAAAGTGCGTGGTGTCCGGTACGACACCAGTGATGACTGCTGCATTCTGGCTACTCCAATCCTCGCTGCAACCCTCTCTAGACCCCATATCTAGTGCACTCGTATCTGGTGCAAACCAGAGTGGCAAGTGCCCTCTGGTTGCTTAAACTCACGCTGCAGGCCCTCTGGAACCCCAATCCAGTGCGGGTATCCAGTGCATCACCGCACACGTCCGGTGCTACTGATGCAGCTGCCCGATCTCTGTTTCTTCGTTTGTTGATCGTGTGGGCTTCTCCATCTTTGCATCTTGGATTCTTGTCTTCTTTTCTAGGTTGACAACGCATCTTCTAGGGTCTTCTTTTTAGTGTTCATCGACAACTTCTTGTTCCAAACCAATCCAAGTTCGCCATGAATCCTATTGAACTACAAAACAAACACTTACAAATTCATTAGTCCAACTTGGTCATGTTGATCATCAAACACAAAATCCAAACTAAATGGGCCAAGGGTCCATTTTCCTTACAATCTCCCCCTTTTTGGTGATTGATGACAACACGACCAAAGCAAGCAAATAATAATAGATACCAAATGAAAAACCTATCTACTTGCTAGGATGCAACACAAAAGCAAGTTTATATGATGCTAAAAGATACCAAATGAAAGGAATTTTTACAATTTATCTTGCCCTTGTAAATGTCCCTTTGTGGTATTGTGGACTTAAGCCTCCCCTAACTCCATAATCCACTTTATCCTCCCTTTCTTGGACCATTCCCAATTAGGGCTCTCCCCTTTGATCTTCTCAACATCCCATAACCAAAACCACATGTGGCTTGACACCTATTGAAGAATGTCACCACTTGTATCTTGATACCATTTGAAATCTTCCAAAAATTTTAAATTTGTGGATTTTGGTATTATTATGGGTTGGGCTTGCTTTTGGTCCTACAACTTATCTCCCTTTGGAATCAAACACCGAAAAGGAAGACATTAGTGGTACAAGGGATTGTCAATTTTTGTGATCTTTTGTATGTGGTATGGAATTGATCACAAAACTTGACTCTCACATTACATAGACTAAACTCCCTTGAGTGTATGCATACATATGGTGTAAGTCAAGGCATATGCATAACCGACAAATCAATGAGAGTTTAATCTATATAATGCATGGAGAAAGCATAAATAGCATTCACCGGTGCTATCTGGTGTGCTCTAAACGGTTAGTTTTGACAACTAGTCATTGGAGCCTCATTGGATGTGTTCGATGATGAGACCAAGACTGCACCTGCTCATGTTTTGTGTGAGTAGTGGGGCAATGACTAGTTCCTTGGCTTTGGGCTATAAATACCCCCATCTCATGCATTGAGGCTCTCTTGGCATTCTAAAGTTCCACCTAACACCCTTGTGTGTCCAAGAGAGAGTCTATTGGAGTGATTTGCATTTGCTAATTCAAGATTAAGGACTCCATTAGTGCTTAGAGAGTAGCAAGTATGTATCCACTCTTCTCATAGGCTTGGTTAGGTGAAGTGAGAGTTTGTGCTTGTTACTTTTGATGATCGACATCACCTAGACGGCTTGATGGTAATTGGAAGCTTGGTGATCTCTCAGTGGTGATTGTGGGAGGCCCAAGTGATGTTGTGAGCGGTTGTGGGCGATTCACCATAACGGAGTGGCGAAGAATCAGCCCATAGAGAGCATTTGGTCCTTGCTTGAATCAAAGGGGAGCTATACCCTTGCGCGGATGCTCCAATGAGGACTAGTGGGGAGTGTCGACTCTCCAATACCTCGGAAAACATCACTATATTGCTATCCCTCTCTTTACATTAAGCATTTATATTTGCAATTTACTTCCATGTCTTTACATTACTAGAATTTATTCTAGTGTAGGATTGGAGCTAGGTTGCAAAACTCTTGTGCGTATATATGGGCATGCAGCCCGAGGCCTGGCAACCCGGCACGAGGCCCGCAATTTTGGCCCGCCCTGAGCACGGTCTAGCCCGGTGTTGAGCGGGCTTGGGCTGGCCCAACCTGATGCTTAGGTCCATGCTTGGGCCGTTGTTTAGGCATGTCAGGCGGCACGGACCAGCCCGCTAAATAGACATGGCCTGGTATTTGGCCCGCTAACAGACTACTATATATCCACACCACAGCCCAACATCTTATCTCTAACCGTAGGCTTGCTCATTGAGTCATTGACTACCTTGGCCACGATACAAATATCCCATTCCCCACCATGACTCGCAAGTCCACTCCTCCTTCCCCGCTTCGCCACATGAACTCGCTCGCCCTATCTCGCGACTCCTCTTCCTTCGCTCGGCCGCCCGCGACACCAGCTCGCCCCGTCTCATGCTGCTCTCCTCTTCGACCAGTGCATTGCGGGTGGCCTGACCCGCATCTGGGATCTTTCTTCTCCCACTGACCTCCATGTCGTAGATCTGATGCAACCATCGCTGAGTGGCTGCCACCTCCACGTCGACTCACGTCGTCGCCACCTCCCCCGACTCGCGTCACTACCTCCTCTTCCCTCTCTCCCTCACATGGCATCGACCCTCGGCTCCTCTGTGTGGCCGACGGCAGCGCTCCCCCACGGCTCCACTACGACGCGGGCCTCGGGCTGGCCCGTCATGCTCCGCAGGCCGTGCTTTCTAGGCCAGCCTAGCCCAAAAATTGGCCCAGCAGGACGTGCCTGGGCCACTGGTTAGACACGAGGCCTGCTTGGGCACGGTCCGGGAGGCACGACGTGCCGTGCCGGCCCGGGCGGGGCGGCCCATTGCCCATCTATACTTGTGCATATTATAGAAACACTATTAGGCAGAAGGGGTGAAATGAGCTAAATTTTAGGTTTTAATTTCGTGAGAATTTTAGATTAGCCCAATTCATCTCATCTCTTGGGCATCTTGATTGTTTAAGTCACAACACATGGTTATCTTTTTGCTTTTGGCTAGATGCTTTTAGCCAATGTTTGTGTCCCCACCCTGTACTTTGTAAGTATGTATTTACACCCTTTTAATAAAAAATTGACATACAGTGGGAAACTCCCCCATAGTTTTCACCTTTAAAAAACATAGAGGGGCAGTTACACTAGGACTCTAGAAAATTTCCTCAGTGCCAACAAAACTTAAAATCATTCCTTATATGCCACTAGAAAATATGGATTTCCTTGTTGCTATCAATATAGATTTTGAATCCCTTGTGTGCCATTGCCATGAGTTTTAAGGGTCCCGTCGTTAAAAACTTGTGAGCTACTATATATATCTTCTATCTTTACCTGTGTACCATTATAAAAGATGGTCATGACCTACGTACCACTAAAAAGTTCAAGCACACCTAGGTGCCAATTTCTAGAACTTTTTTTTTATCACACAAGCTATTTCATCCACTTTTTTATCTAACGGGGTCAAACTGCGTTGGAAAAAGTCTAAACTACCCTCGGTTCTACTAGTATAAGTGCATGGGATCTTTTAATCTTGGTCACAGATCCAGAGATGAACGGTGGAGGTCCATTGCTAGTATAAGTGTTTCAGAAGTATTTTAAATTTATTTTTCTAAAGGAAAAGAGTATTCAAGTATATCTCAAGGAAGTATTTCTGAAGGCCGTCCATGGAGGCGCCACTTCCTATCTCCCGTGTCGCGTCCAATCTCCCGTCTCCCTCCCACTCCCTTCCTGAATCCTGCACGCATGGAGCAGCGGAGGCTGCGTGGGCCCATCTCGTGCGGCAACGATGGCTGGCTGCATAGTGGCAGCTGGGTCGCGTGCACGGCGTCTGCGATGGGGGCACGTGCCTAGCTGTGCGCCGAGCAGAGGCACCATGATGGCGGCGCGGGCGCACAGCGGCGGCAGCAGCACTCGGTTGGGAGCTCGCCCTCTCAGCAGTAGCGTGCGGCAAGGGAGGCGGCCATGGCTCGATGGCGGCAGCGCGCTAGACCGGGAGAGCTCTGCCTCAGCTACCGCGACGGCACACGAGCGAGCTCTGCCCCAGCCACCGCGGGCGAGCTCCGCCCTGGCCACCGCGACGACGCGCGGGCAATAAGCTCTGCCTCGGCCACTGCAACGGCGTGTGGATGAGCTCCCCCTGGCTGCGTGGTCCCCTTCGCTGGCGTCAACTCCAGCACCCCGAACATTATCTTCGGCATTGCCGCGGGTGACGAGGTGCAGATCGCTCTCCCCTTGCACTGTCGTGCTATTCCCAGCCATCTGGTCCCCTCACGCTCCTCTTCTCGAGGAGGAAGAAGGTGCTGGGTCACTTATAACTTGGCCCCACCGGGCAGAGAGAGAAAGAAGTGAGAGGACAGGGTTGTGAGAGAAGGGTATTTTGGATATTGTTATTTGCTAGGCCCACATGTCATGGCTGTCAAACGGTGGAAACCTAACAGAAGGTGGACGGAATGGCTTATGCGATAAAAAAAAGTTTCATCTAGTGGCACCTGGGTGCGCTCGAACTTTTGAGTGGCTCGTAGGTCACGACCATCTTTTATAATGGGACACGAGTAAAAGACTCCTATTTTTACCCTTGGCATTATTTATTAAAACAAGAGTTTTTTAATCCAAAAATCGACCTCTCCCCAAACTCAAGTCGGCACTCTGCATGGTCGATCCACCAGCATGCACCCACTCCCGATTTCTACCCTCTCCACTTGATCTGGCCTCGTGCACCTCGATTCCATGCATAGAGGTTGGGTTCCAGTAGATCGAATATGCGAGCATGACCACGCCCTACAGGCTACAGCCACTCCGAACCCGCCCCTACGGTCACATCAGCGTGCCCTCGTACCGCTCGTTCTCTCCCAGTAGGTCCTTCTCATGCACATCTTTGGCTTCCTCCGCCACCTCTAAACCGTTGTTAACCCGCTTCTGCACTGTGCCAGGTGCGGAGAGGCAAGGCATCTAGAGATGGCGTGCGTGCGCGGATAGCGAGTGCGGTCATGACACGGTACGCGTGAGCGACGAGTGATCGGTGGCATTGAGTGTGAGGGAGGCTGGCCATGGCGCACATGCATAGACGACCAATGTGGCCTAGCATTCGAGGAGCACATGCGCAAATGGCGAGTGCGGCCGGACATATGTGGCATGCGTGGGCGGTGGCGGATAGAGCGAGGGAGGCTGGCGATGGAGCGCAGGCACGGACGGCGAGCGTGACCCTACGTTCGTGTCACTCTTGGGTGGTCATGAGGCAGGACTGCGAGCACGACCTGGCGTTCGCAGCATGCGTGCACAGACGATGAGTCGCCCGGCATTTGTGACATGCGCGGGTGGTGCGGATAGATTGGGGAAGGCCGGCGATGGGCGAGTGTGGCCTGCTGTCGTGGCACGCACGGGTGCCGACCGCTCAGTGGTGTCGAGCGTGGGGGAGACTGAAAGGTCTTAAATGGCTAGAGGGGGTAAATAGCCTATAAAAATTAACTACAAAATCACTAGAGCAAAGGATTAGATACCTAAATGGCGAAATACAATTTTTCTCTAGCTTTACAGGGGTTGCAAACCACCCATACCACAATTCTAGTCCTATACAATCTCTAGGCACAATCAAAAGGCTATGTCACTGCTCTTACTCTAGTTAAGCTAGCTAGCTAACAACTAACAAGAGGCAAAACAAGCTTCTCAACTAAGCTAGCAAGAGAGCTACTCTATTCAACTACAACAAGTATAAAACAAAGTAATACCCGGGAGATGAGTAGGGTGATTATACTGCATGTGGCAAGAGACAATCAATCACAATATGAACACCAAAGATGATACCAAGATTTATCTCGAGGTTCACTTGCTTGCCAATAAGCTACGTCCTCGTTGTGTCGACCGTTCACTTGGTGGTTCGTGAGCTAATTGGCACCACGCCAAGCCCACACCAGAGCACCGCCAGAACCTACCCAAAGTGAGCATAACTCAATGACACGAGCAATCCAATATAGTAACCTTTTGGCTCTCCGCTGGGAAAAGGTCAAGAATCCCTCACAATCACCACCAGGATGGCCACGAACAATCACCAACTTATGCCGATCACTGAGAGCTGCTCCAAGCCATCTAGGTCGTGGCAAACCACCAAAAGTAACAAGAAATCCGCGGCCACAACGATTCCCAAGTGCCACTAAATGCAATCACTCAAGCAAATGAATTAGGAATCATCGCTGATCTCACTTTGATGATGAATCAATGGAGGAGATGAGTGGGAGGTGTTTGTTTAGCTCACAAGGATATATCACTGATGAAAATGTGCAAGAGAGTGAGCCCAAGCCGTGCCTCTTCTATTTATAGAGTCCCCTTGGCTCAAAGAGCCGTTGGCAGCTCGCAGGCGTGACCGGACCCGTTGACCGGACGCACCCCAATGTCCAATCGGCCGAGTCCGGTCCTCGGATGACCGCCACGTGTCCCTACGTTTAAAGATAGCCGCCCGATCCCAATGGTCACTAAACGTTCTCGCGCTTGGTTAAGTAATGACCGGACTCGACGAAGAAACGACCGGACTCACAAACACATGACGTCTGGTCAAGTCCAGCAAGCATCCAGAGACGATTTTTGTCGACCGGATGTGTCCTATCAAACGTGACCTGGTGCGCCCCATAGTCCGATCCCTTCTACTCAGCACCGTGCGCGCCACTGCACCAAGATCGGACACAGGAATAGTGTTCCCCGCTCGTCCGGTCACGCATCGCCACCAGGGTCCGATCGCCGAGCCGAGCTGCGCCTTCTCTGCTCACCATGACCGGACTCGCCACAGCGGGTCTGGTCTTTCCTCCATGCAGGGTCCCGTCGAGCCACTGAGGCTAGCCGAGACCCAAGGTCAGTGACCAGACTCGCTCCTCCTGGGTTCAGTCAGCCCGACACCTGGGTCTGGTCCTGCAAAACCTTATCCTTTTCTTTCTCTATCACTTCAAAACATTTCACCCTTGCTTCTAACTTGCTAACCACAGTGTGTATAACCCATGTGCACGCGTGTTAATATTTTTCCATGTATTTTTCAAGGGTTAATTTGTCAGCATATAAGGTCCTAATGCATATGCAATTATGACTTCACCTAGTGGCACTCGATAACCGCTTAACGAAAGATTTTTCCTCTTAATAGTATGACTATTGATCCTAAACACACTCATATCCTCTATGATGTCTTAAGTGTCAAAACAAAAATCTATGTGATACCTTTGCCTTGATCAACATTTGGTTTTTTTTGTTTTTCTCTTTCTTCTTTTCCAAGTTGGAGCACTTGATCATCTCTTTTGGTCACCTCCATCACCGTGACCATCATCTAGCTCCACCACTTGGTGTGTACCACCCTATCTCAATCATAACACTTAATGACAAGGGTTAATACAGTAGGTTTCATCAATTATCCAACTAAACTAGGGCTTTCAGAGGCGAGGTTGTCTGCTGCCGATGATGGCGCGCGTGCGAGGAGAGCCCAACGGTTGTGGATGCGTGGGCGGCGAGCGCTCGGTGGCAATAGGTGCGAGGCTAGGCAGGTGACAGGCGCCGAGCGCCAGGGAGACTAGGCGGCCATGGTTCTAACAATGTGCATGGTGGAGACTCAAAAGTAACGACAATGACATATAAGGAACAAAAATTATAAATCAATGGCAAAGAGACTAAACTCTAATTTTCAATGGTATATAAGAGAAAATATAGATTTTGATGGTATTGAAAGAATTTTCTCCTAGGCGAACTGAAAGAAAGGAATGATATCGAAAGAATAAAAAGAAAAATAACTATTTGATGAAAAATACAAACTGGGCTCGACAAATAGGTTTCCGCTTATACTAATCAATGGTAGCAATTACTCCCTCCGCCATGTCCAAAGTCAAATATTTCTCTTTTATCATCAATTTTTTTTAAAAATCTATTGGTTAACAACATAAGATTTATGTTTTTTTAGAATTACACAGTACAACGCCCACAACACGTATGCATACTCACCTTTATGAACACACGTACGCAAACCCTGCTTTCTCTATGAGCACCTTTGAAGGACTGAGCCTCAAGATTCACGAAGTCACCACAGGCATCTCGTTGTCGACGGAGACATCGTCTACCACTGAAAGCATAGCGCCGTTAAATCCTGGAATAAATCCAAGAAAATACGAGCACCCGTGCCAAGTCGAGGACTTAAACCCGGGTGGACAGGTTTCACCACAAAGAACGCAACCAACAGATTCACTATAGAAAATACTTTTATAATAGATATAGTCCATACGTTACGAAATTATATAGTTTTATTTTTAAAAAATAATGATCAAACATAGAAATATTTGACTTAAGACGATAAATCTAATACAATATGTAAAAAAGACGGAAGGAGTATAACTATTACCATTACTTTGTATCCTAAACCTAACGGATAATGGATTGGCGGACGGTACGATACAAACAAATTATTGCATGTATGAATTGCTTAATTGTTAGTCTGAATATACAAACACATTAGTTTCAGGTTCTACTACAAAGAGACACCATCGTCCTATATAAAAGAAGATCTCCCTTCATAGCGCGCTGATCATTGCTGAAAACACTTTCATAACAAAAGTTATATGGAGGGTGTAACAATTTACGGCACTTTGTTATGTATCTTTAAATTTGTCGCCGAGGTTATATGGTAGAGACGTAGACGTAAGACGCAGGAGTATGAGCTAGAAGCTAGAACTAACACAATTGTTGCATAAATCTAGAAAGTAGAAAGATTTGTGGACCCCCTATGCTGAAAATAGATCGAATGGACACTGGCATGTGGGGTAGGCATGCAACCGTTGCTCTGTTCGCTAATCAGCCAGCCGTGGCCGTGCCGTGCGTGCGTGAAAACAGCGAAGAAGCGCATCAGCCGACTGGCCGCATCCACTGACTTCACCAAACTTCGTTCGGGGGTTGCTCCATCTCCATCCGTCATCCAGTCCAGTCCGGTCCTCACTCCCTCGTGCTCAATGGAGCCCGAGCCCCCGCCCCCCGACACCGCCTTGCCCTCCTCGCCGCCGGCGACAGACCCCGCTGCCGCCGCCTCTGAGGGCTCTCCGGCGGGCGGCGACGGCGGGGCGGAGGGCAACGAGGCGGGGGGTTTCAGCGCTGAGCTGGAGCCACTATGGTCGCTCCTCTTCGGCGACCCAGCGGAGCTGGAGCCCATGTGGTCGCCGCCGAGGGAGTTCGGTGTCGGCGCGGAATTCGCCGCCCCGGACCCGGAGGCGGAGGCCGATGTGGACGACGCGGAAGGGCCCTGGGACGGCGCGCCCTGGAGGTCCACCGGGGTCGTCGACGGCGAGGGCCCGGCCACGTGCACGACGACGCTGCTGAACCCCACGCCGGCAGCCTGGTTCTCCGAGTTCTCGATCGCCGCCTCCGATAACACCACGGCAACTTCCCAGGGAGCCGTGCTAGAGGTCACGCCGATTCATTGCGGCCCCGATTCTTCTTCACCGGTGCCGTCGCCATCGTGCTCCCCAATTCCGGTGGCTTTAGAGGAGCGTGCGCCTGTGGTGATCCCCTGCTGGGAGCCTGCACTGCCGCAAGCAGTGGCTTCTTCGGAAGCCAAACTAGAAGAGGGAATTCTCGAGTGCACCCTCAATTCAGTGCCGTTGCCACCGGCTCTGCCTTCTTCAGATCGCCCTGATTTGGGGGCAGAGGACGGTCCCAACGATTGGTTCTCCTTGCTGAAAGTTCCCTCAGGATCCATGCCAGTTATTGATATGGCTGCAACGGAACATCCTGGGGACAATGCTGCTAACTGCAGTATGTGTAAGTCAGATATCGCTACTGGGGATGGCACACCGCTCCAAAGATCTCCAAGGATTGTGGCAATCAAGACCAAAGCAGATGCCGCATCTTTGGAACAGGAAATAGAATCATCTAGAGCTTCCAAGCGCCTAGTGGTTTCTCGGCAGGGCAGTATTAGCGAAGGGAGCCAACAACCTGTATCTGCTAGGTTATTTGAGGAGACCACTGTTGCTTCAAGAAAACCAGTTCACTTGATCAATGGGGTCAAGCTGCAAGAATCACCAGAGATTATTGCCATACACAGCTCCTCTACCAATGTCGTGGTGGCTTTACCAGTGGTGAGTAAAAGGTCCTTGAAGAATAAAGTGGTGTCAATCAAGACCAAAGCAAATGCCGCATCTTTGGAACAGGAAATAGAATCATCTAGAGCTTCCAAGCACCGCCTAGTGGTTTCTCAGCAGAGCAGCATTAGCGAAGGGAGCCAACAACCTGTATCTGCTAGGTTATTTGAGGAGACCACTGTTGCTTCAGGAAAACCAGTTCACTTGCCTGATGGGGTCAAGCCGCAAGGATCACCAGAGATTGTTGCCATACACAGCTCCTCTACCGATGTTGTGGTGGCTTTACCAGTGGTGAGTAAAAGGTCCTTGAAGAATAAAGTAGTGTCGTCTTCTCCAAGGAAGACTAGATCATCCTCAAAGGTGGTGGTGAATTCCAACAGGGTATCAGCTGTTTCGCCAGTGATGAATTGTGTGCCTGCTGTGCATAAAGCCAGTTCTAGTATACCTCCTAGGAAGCATAAGCTTGCTTCTGAGAAGTGCTTGCCCAATTTGGAGAGAGTGGATGCTGTGTTACACAACTCTGGATTAATGAGCGCTAACAAAGCGATCCATGGGATGCCCCTAGAGGTAGAGGCAGCATCATCTCAACCTCCAAAGGCAAAGCAGCCCAGGATATCCTTAGGGAAATGTTCATTGAGTTTGAAGAGGGCAGAGAACAGTAGTTGCTCAATCTATGAACTACCAATGATCACAGTGACCTCAGCTCCGGAGGATAAACCAACCTCAGCTCCAGAGAATAAACCATTGGACACTCACTGTACTGATTCTGAAATGGTGGATAGCATGGATGGTTCCTATTTCTTTGTGGGTGATGCAGTGCCTGATGAGGAGGCTCAGAAGAGATGGCCTCACCGCTACCGGAGCAATCATTGCCTTCTGAAGAAGGTAGGCATGCAGTTTAACTGTTACTGCTCTCTTCATGGATGCATCATTATATAGTTTATTTAAAATATGAGAATGAGATATGAAGTATTACAGATTGATAATGGAGAAATGGCTCTTTGGAAGTCTATAAAATATTTTGCCATCTAGGGAGAGTAGAAGTAACTGTTTACCAAAACAACATTCATCTTTTTATCACACAAAAGAAACTCGACCTGTAGGGGCAGGTCGAGAAAACCCCCTAACCTCTGTCCCACCCATATACATCGGCACCATAGCCCATGTGAGAACAACCAGGACCAGGACCAGGCCTTAAACCTGTGCTTTGGCGTGAGACAGATGAGGGGATTTTTTTTAACCCCAGCCTGAAAATTCGCTCCCACGGGGTACTCAGGCCACCTAACCAACTCACCTAGAGGCCCTTTCGCATAA
>CM039614.1:21309092-21404230 GCA_022457205.1 Saccharum spontaneum
TATAAAAATTACAGTAGCTCTTACATACACCCAATAGTCTACTGTACAAATTTCAAGCCATTTGGACATGTATATCAACCTCTACGAAAAAGACAAATGGTTATTGCAAGAATTCATGTGAGAGCAAGATATACTAATAACTCACTCAAATGGCAACCAAAATTCATGAAATTTTTACCACACATCAATAATCACATGAGTAGCATGCCACAAAAATTTCACTTCATTTGGAGCCCTAGATCTACAGTTATGAAAATGACAAATACATCTAGCAATGAAAACCTAGCTGCACAAATCCATTTTTACAGAGAAAACTTTAAACTAAAACATGCAATATCATAGATCTAGTGCATAGAGAATTTCACAAGGATTCCAAAAAGTCCTCATTTGCTATTTTACGATTTTTCTACAATTTACTATGATTTTCCAAAGTTCCTGCAAAAATAATTACGAATCAGTCCTCGCGGCACTATTCATCTGAGTCTATGACAGTGCAGTTACACCCTCCCTTTAGTCGAATTGCTGCGCGAGGTCCCTGGTCGGAAGAACAGAGCAGAGGATGGCCGGAGCTTGCTGATGTCGGCCAAAGGAGGCTCGTCGGCGGCGGCTGAGTTGCGGGGAAGGAGGAGGGGTGCTGTGCAAACCCGTTGGGCAACCCAGCTCGACCCGAGGCAGGCCGGGTCGGCCTGGCCACGAGCACAGGCGTGCACGGCAGAGGCGGCTCCGGTGGCCATGCGCTACGGCGGCGAGGAGAGGCCGGGGACGGGCTCGGCCATAACAGCAAGCGGCGGTGAAGGTGCTGAGGCTCATGGCTTGAGCTGGGGAGGCGAGGGGTGGCGAGGAACGCGGTCGGCAGCGAGCTCGGCGCGCGGCCATGGCGGGCGGCGCTCTGGTGCGCGCGCGCGGCGAGAACAGGAGCGGGGAGGGCGATGCAGGGGTGCTCGGACGTCCACATTTTGATGGCAGGGGCGCGGGGCACGCGGCAGCGGCCAGCAGAGGGAGCGTGACGCGCGGCAGCCATGGAAGGGCGTGAACTCGTGCATGGAGGACGCGTCGGCAAAACAGCGAACACGTGGTGTGCGCCGCTGTGCCCGTGTTGGAGGCCGAGTTCGGGCTAGCTCTGGACCGAATCTAGAAATGGGCCAAAAAGCAAAGTTGTTCCTCTCCTAATGCTCTACATTTTTCATTAAGGGGGTTCAGCCATTAGCAAAACATATTAGAAGATAAATGTATGTCAAAACAGCAGTGTCAACACCTTGACGGTAGTCACGGAAACTCGCTTTCGGTGGTCAAAACTTCTTCAAACTGAATCCAACTTTTTGTATGCTCTTCACCAAGGTGTAAACTCCAACTCTTGTTTTTGTACCAAATCAAGTTGCTTAACAAATTTGGAGAACGCGGAATGCCAACGTCGTTGCTTAGTGAAACTCCAGACTTAGAATAATTCTAAGTGTTGAAATCAGCAGCAGGTTCAACTTCGAGCCTCTGTTTGACTTATTTTCAAGTTGATCTAGCTCTTGACCATTAAATAAAGTTTGTTCTACACAAGATGAACTATAACTTTTGTTTAAGGTCAAACCTCATAACTGGTACAGAAGTCAAACTTCCACTTTGGTCAAAGTATCAACCCGGTAAAGCTGAAACTAGGGTTTTAGGCCAATCGGGGCAATTTCTTGACCTTTGCTCAACATGAACTCTTCATGACTTTTGTTGTAGAGTTCATCTAGAGTCATTTGGGCAAGGTTGCAAGATTTGTGTGATGATCTATATTTCCATCCACTTAATAATACAATTCCAGCACTTAGTAAAGGCATTCCAACGAGCGTATAACTTATCATTTCATGTGACTTTTGATTCCAAACGTCATGAAACTTTGCCAGTGACTAATATAGATAGGTACTAAGGTGAGACACATGAAGATATTGCAATAACACCACCCGAGCATATATCTTGAAAATGGACTATATGTAAAGCAATGGTGCAACATCCAAGTTTAGGTTGGGGCTCCTGTCCATAGGTTGACCTTGACATTCTCATCTCCACTTAATCTATCATATTGAGCTCAAACCCACTGCTTAACTGGTGGCAAACACCTCGGGTGTTACAGCCCTCCCCCCTTAAAAGAATCGCGTCCCGAGATTCGGTGCGAAGAACTTTCCAAGGGAAGAGAAATATGTTTTCCAATTCCAACACCTGCAAGTGCATTAGGCTACTTAGCTTCAAGTAGCAGAGAGGCTAATTGGGTAAGACAACTTTCTGATACTCGCTCTTACACAAAAACTTTTGTCTGAAGAATTTCCTTCACTGACTTCCATGAAGCATTGTTACTTTGGGAGGAATCCAAGACAATACGGAACTTCGTTCATGGTGCACAGAGGGTACTACGAGCATGGACTAATTACTCATAGCATTTACTTTTCTAGTGGCATAACATGTGCAACTTCCGATAAGGGTTGGATCCATATACGAGATAATTATTGTTTGAGGCTATCAGAAACCGTCTAACCAATAGACAAGGTCTATACCGGTCATAGACTATTCACTCACTCAGATGCCAACTGATGGAAAACTACATATTGCTCCACGTGTGCAGTTCTCTTTCTCTGATGCCAACACTGTATTATCTGAGTCTGTTAAGGGAACAGTGAAAGTGATAGCTGACTCTGTCGGTACTGGATGTCTGCCAAATGTTACCTAAGAAGATTTTCTTATACAAAGGCACATAGGGGTGCAATTAGTCTTTCCAAGGGTATTGAGGGTTGTCTAACAGCAATATACCTATCAATTGCAAGTTCTTGGCATGCATTACAAACATAACCTTCCAATGCGAAGGATGATCGCAGTCAACAGAGAAACCACCGATTCTGTATCCTTTTGTTTTCTGTTCATATCACATAAACTACTGCTCCAATATGCACAAATATTGGTGGGCAGGTAGATCCATGAGTCTTCTAACTACTCACCAAAATTGAGCTCAAACGGACACCATTTGACTATGCAACAACCCATCCACCAAAATAGCTCTGTTCTGAAATGGCAGCAAACCAAGCTGACCAGACATCTCTCAAATCCTATGTTTTACTCAACCAATACTCATACCAACTTAAGACATTGAAGGGTCCTAAGCAAGGAATGAGGTTACCAAGTTTGGGGTCAATCCAACTTAGTTTGGGTCACTAACCGTTGGCGTGAAGATAACCGGTGTAGTGCCACAAAATTCTGGACATATTTCGTGTTCTCCCTTTTTTTTTCACATGTTGAGGTGTGTGTTTTGCACTCTCTGATCTTTCTCATAGTAGCAGAAGCCTTTCTCTAGCTGAGGATGGAGGCTATAGTCTTCCTGACATGTTTCTCAGGGAACAAGTTCAACCGTTGATCTAGTCACCAATCTTGACAATGCACAAGCATTGAAGTTGTGGGCTGTTTTCACAGAGCACAAAGCATTATTCCACATGGAGGGCATCCCTACGTAGATAAGGAACCATTTCTGAATATTTTCTGGTATTTCATCCAATAGAACCTTGAACCAAAACTGTTCGTTGTACTTAGGGGCACAATGATGCAGATCGAAACTATGGACATGCTTTCTCTAGTTCTTCACATGGCTAATACAACATCTTGTACTATATACATGATTGTCCAAGATGGAATTAACTTGATAGCGCATTTGGAGAAGATGCAACACCTGCATTGCTGACCGGCTTCATGGCCTCTTTGCTTACTATTGTTCATTGAGACATAACCATCATAGCTATCGAGGAATCATTACTTGACTGGAGATTAACCTTCTTACTGGTAAATAATCATTTGTCTCTCAATTCTTAAAGTTCTAACCTTTACTCTTGACCACCACAATAATTGCAGTCGAGGCACAAACAAGTGGTCGGCATCGAAGTCTACAGATAAGGAGTCATACCAGAGAGAGTTGATTTCATCTGTATGACTGTCATCCACACAAGGATCAAGACTTTGATAGTTAGGTCATATGCACCATGTGACGATTGGTTCTTTTCCAATGGATAACTTGTCCAATCATTTAGTGTTAGGTGCCCATTCGATTCAACAGGGATGGCATACATTGCTCAATCGATGATCGACGTCGTACAAGGACACATAGGGAGAGTCACTTGTCTACCACCTCTTGCAGTCTGTTAATGTTTATGTCGGTGACTGTTCTTCAAATGTTATCCTCTTAAAAACTTCAAGGGAAAAATTTACAGCATCAGGTCTAAGATATGAATCTTCAGATAAGATATAGGGAGATAACCAAGGAAAACGGTCACGAGAATTAACACATCGGCTGTCGTTTCATAATGGATCATGACTAGCAACCCTGATACCAGTGCGTGCCGAGCAGCACAACCTTGTGTGCGCGCCCACAGGAGGCTCTCGGTTTCGTCGCGGCACCATAGAATGCTAATCGTAACACCATTATTAAACGCATAAACAAAGTGGAATATCAAGTGACACCGATTGGGTGGTAAGAACAAGCACCAGACAAGGGAGGAGTAGTAAGCAAGGGTAGTTACAAGGTTTAGAGTCAACAAGGAGGCGATCCAAAGATTAAAACACAGCGCAAGGGAACATAGCTTAATTGCCGAAGACAACTGAGCAAGGGTTCTCGGTCACGTTGGACAACAATATGAGATCAAGATTAATAATGTTGAGAGACGTTAGAAGTTGAGATGGACTTTAGCAGACTTCTAGAACAAAATGATACACCGATCAGAGATTGGGTTGATAAGATAGCCACTTGATTTCGCAAGCAAAGATTTCTAGATCAGACGACGAGAGATTAGCGTTGCTCGTATCATCTGTAGGAGAGACAATCGGGAGGTCCAACATGGAATTGGGTATGGTCTCCAAAACTTGGCAAGCAACCACTGTGGTCAAGATCGACGTTCGTTAGGACTTAACTTGGTTGGTCAATGGAACAAGTGCATTCTCCAAAAGGTAGCGGACGTCCAAGGCCTAAGCAACATATAAGGGGACTACGCTAGAGCCTACGGTTCAAGCAAGGCATGGATACACAAACATTCAAGGGATAGCAACCACGTTTACAGCTCTGGCTCCTACGAGAGAATCTAATTAGAGACGACAACCATGCGATTACGTAACGTGAGCGTTGTTCTAGGATAAAGCATCTTCAACACTCACATGCTCACCGAGGACAAAAGAGGTGACAACTATGACACTACCTATATAACAAGCATCTACACAGCTTCACAGTTTTAAGCGGACACTTGAGATTATTAGTTAAGTTAGCTTAAGCATCCAATACTAAGCAGAAGGCTCACACCTAACAAGAATTTATCCAACAAGAACTAACTACAAGTTTAGCTAAAACAAAAGCATGCTAAAGTAATCAACTTAGTGCATACACATCAATCACAAGTTACTTATTTATTAGGACAAATGTGGGAGGAGCATAGTTATATGCACAAAGCAACAATCATGATGATGCATGCTTCGTCTTATTCGTCCTCACAAGATTGCCAGCCTAAGGTGGCAATCACGTTCTATGTCGGTGGCATAACACGCATTCTCTCGATATAGAGCTAGTCGTCAGCTACATTCAACTTACGCATTCGTGGTTAGTGTACCTGCAGAAAATTTCATTGCAGCCCAACAATTCCCAACATACCACACAATGAAAGCAGTAAACTAAATACTCTCCATACATACATCCCCTGATGCATACACTTCGGTATCATAACTACCCAACAAATGTACCCACAATTAAGTACTTTCATAATTACATGGTTAAACATGTAATTATGCCAGTAACCACAGCTAACTCTCCCCTAGACCGATGGTTGAACGGTCATGCTCTCCCAGCTCACACTTACCTTGGCGTAGGTGCGACGTTGCAAGAATATAACTCTAGCGACATATATGGCTATTTCATATATGAAGGTTACCACTACCATTCGACCACAGGGTAACAGTGCGGTCAAGTTATCACTCATACATACCTTGGCTTGGGCGTAGATGCAAAAATTTAAAACCCCCAAGTTAGTACTTAATTAAGCCACCTAAGGGTCCTTAATGGGGCATAAAGGAAATGACCACTGGCATACTTAGATTTAAAATTCAGATTTGAACAAACCTATATATGCAGTAGCTATAAGTTGTCAAAAACTGAGTTTTGCAAACAAAAACCTTTGTTTTAAATACACATATGACATGTTTAATGTTGAACCTTGCTCCGATACCAGCTGTCACGGAACCGCCCAAATTATAAGAACAAAAGTACAAAAACAATCGCCGGAGCAATTAAATTCCCGTACTTAAGCTCTTATAACTCCGGTAGTCCAATAAAATCCCGAGGGATTTCAAACCAACCAACATACAAGCCAAGATCGTAGTGGTCCAACATAACAGGTCATATGTTACATCCATTTTATAAGTAATTCAACATATATCGGAGTTCAGTAGAGTTATTACAACTCAAGTTCAAAAGTAGCGGAAGCAAAGTAGTTTGAAATTAATATCACCTTAATTCAAATACATGCCAGTACCAAGGTCAATTTTCCCATAAAAGCATGAGAGATAAGATAGCTCAGAAGGATCATGCCCATGATCACACTCCGCCACTACAGCCGGAGTCTTCCAATTCTTGCAGTAGCTATGATACATCACAACCTGCAACAAGTGGGAATAAACCCTGAGTACGAGAAGGTACTCAGCTAGACTTACCCGTCATAAACCAGAAATAATATGACACCAAGGAGTATGCAAGGCTTTCTTTCAGTGGACTAGCTTGACTCATTTGCGAAAAGCATAAGTTATCATGAATAAATTAAATTAAGTCCTTTTGCATCATATTTATTATAACCTATTCAATCTAGGTAAGCACCTATGCTAAAGCAATCACTTGATTGACCATTAACATCAAAGGTTACCATCTCAGGTTTAGCATTTTCAACATTATCCACATAACCATCTGTGTTCCATCATCATTACTACGATGCAGTAACTCGAGTCAAGTGCTCACTATCCAGGAGCGATGGCGATTCGAATCGATTATTGACCAGCTGGTAATTTATTCCTCACACAAACCTCACTCACCCGCTAAAGTGAGGTATTGGTCACCGAGTCAACCATTCAGGTAAAGTCGCGAGCTTGCCAGGAACCACATGTACCCGGGGGCCGCCCGACTGCTCTTTGGCCTTATCATCGCGCCCCCGTTTTCTGCCACTACTGCTCCGGTACAGTGCGTTGCGGGCAATCCACTCGGCCCGAATAATCTCCCGGCTTCGCGGTCGAAAGGTACTTTATTCGACCAGCTAAATGTGAGGCATGCGTTCAACATGACCCGAGGCCCAACAACGGACGGTCCTTAATCGACACAGGCGGAAACTACAAGCACCCCAGAACCCTGTCTGGTTGCCCCATACTTATTCCGCCCGGTCTCCAATTATTCATCAACACTTGGTTATTTCCAGGATATCATCCATTCCATAGCTAAAGTATTCCAGTAACCACCTATAGTTGCCGGTGACAGGAAATCACCGATCGCTACCGGTCTAAGCAGGGCTAAGCAATATTTTCGATCCCGAACCAAAAATAGGATTTCAGGCATATTTGCGGGACAAGGAAAAGGATATATATGCAGCAAGTGTTTTCAATCAACTCCTATAACTTAATGCAACAATACATATATAACATATATATACTCAATTGCTTTTATAAAATAGGAGGCTTAGAATGCTCCGGGGCTTGCCTGGGATCAAACACTGGGTTAGTGATTGACAGATGACACTCGCTCGGCGAGCATCTCCCAACCCGACACTTGTTTAGTCCTTCCATCTTCGGGATAGGTCCACCAAACACCGTCTTCAGGTTTGGCTTCAACATCTCATCCTTCACGTGATGCATCTAGCGAACCTAAATGAGATGCAAGATGCATGCGTATGAATATGATGAATGGTAACACAAGATGCATCACATAATCATTCATATAAACACACGATTACGACATAGACACCAAAAGCTAATTAACTAACATCACTCAACCAATTAAAGAGGGCAAGCACATTAAGCATAACACAAGTTTGACAAGATCACAAGTATCTTAACTTGACCATCATCAAGGGTATAAGCCACACTTAGCAACACATGGAGTAAACAACCATAACTAGCATCTGACAATTTCTGGACTGCAAACAACATCTACATGTTTGGATCATAACTGGAGTTATAAAAATCCAATAGCCATGCAACAAGACATTCTGGAAAGCTTATGAAATTGTCCATAATTTATCTTTAATCATCTTAGCATGATTCTCAAGTTAACCAAGTCAAACATGCATAATTACAGAATCTGGTCCAGAGATTCCAGAGAACAACTATTTCTGGAACCCAACTTGAAATAGTCATTACTCACAAACTATAAGGCCAAATGCCACCAAAATTTAACACAAGCTAGATTAATAAGTTATCTACAACTTTGTTATAAGAATATTTCTCAACAAACATCATTTTCATGGTGCAATTACCAAAGTCCCAGAAACTGTCCAGGAAAGCATCAATTGCAAGAATAAATATTAACTTATATCTCAAACATACATTTGGCCACAACCAATGTAACCATCATAAAGTGCATGTTAAATGATCACCAAAAAGCATAGTGCTCATCATTAAATAATTTCTTTTAATGCATTTCTTAATTTATTTAAATAGCAAGGTGAAATAATAAACATATATCAAAAGTCCATAATAAAATCTATAAAAATTACAGTAGCTCTTACATACACCCAATAGTCTACTGTACAAATTTCAAGCCATTTGGACATGTATATCAACCTCTACGAAAAAGACAAATGGTTATTGCAAGAATTCATGTGAGAGCAAGATATACTAATAACTCACTCAAATGGCAACCAAAATTCATGAAATTTTTACCACACATCAATAATCACATGAGTAGCATGCCACAAAAATTTCACTTCATTTGGAGCCCTAGATCTACAGTTATGAAAATGACAAATACATCTAGCAATGAAAACCTAGCTGCACAAATCCATTTTTACAGAGAAAACTTTAAACTAAAACATGCAATATCATAGATCTAGTGCATAGAGAATTTCACAAGGATTCCAAAAAGTCCTCATTTGCTATTTTACGATTTTTCTACAATTTACTATGATTTTCCAAAGTTCCTGCAAAAATAATTACGAATCAGTCCTCGCGGCACTATTCATCTGAGTCTATGACAGTGCAGTTACACCCCTCCCTTTAGTCGAATTGCTGCGCGAGGTCCCTGGTCGGAAGAACAGAGCAGAGGATGGCCGGAGCTTGCTGATGTCGGCCAAAGGAGGCTCGTCGGCGGCGGCTGAGTTGCGGGGAAGGAGGAGGGGTGCTGTGCAAACCCGTTGGGCAACCCAGCTCGACCCGAGGCAGGCCGGGTCGGCCTGGCCACGAGCACAGGCGTGCACGGCAGAGGCGGCTCCGGTGGCCATGCGCTACGGCGGCGAGGAGAGGCCGGGGACGGGCTCGGCCATAACAGCAAGCGGCGGTGAAGGTGCTGAGGCTCATGGCTTGAGCTGGGGAGGCGAGGGGTGGCGAGGAACGCGGTCGGCAGCGAGCTCGGCGCGCGGCCATGGCGGGCGGCGCTCTGGTGCGCGCGCGCGGCGAGAACAGGAGCGGGGAGGGCGATGCAGGGGTGCTCGGACGTCCACATTTTGATGGCAGGGGCGCGGGGCACGCGGCAGCGGCCAGCAGAGGGAGCGTGACGCGCGGCAGCCATGGAAGGGCGTGAACTCGTGCATGGAGGACGCGTCGGCAAAACAGCGAACACGTGGTGTGCGCCGCTGTGCCCGTGTTGGAGGCCGAGTTCGGGCTAGCTCTGGACCGAATCTAGAAATGGGCCAAAAAGCAAAGTTGTTCCTCTCCTAATGCTCTACATTTTTCATTAAGGGGGTTCAGCCATTAGCAAAACATATTAGAAGATAAATGTATGTCAAAACAGCAGTGTCAACACCTTGACGGTAGTCACGGAAACTCGCTTTCGGTGGTCAAAACTTCTTCAAACTGAATCCAACTTTTTGTATGCTCTTCACCAAGGTGTAAACTCCAACTCTTGTTTTTGTACCAAATCAAGTTGCTTAACAAAATTTGGAGAACGCGGAATGCCAACGTCGTTGCTTAGTGAAACTCCAGACTTAGAATAATTCTAAGTGTTGAAATCAGCAGCAGGTTCCAACTTCGAGCCTCTGTTTGACTTATTTTCAAGTTGATCTAGCTCTTGACCATTAAATAAAGTTTGTTCTACACAAGATGAACTATAACTTTTGTTTAAGGTCAAACCTCATAACTGGTACAGAAGTCAAACTTCCACTTTGGTCAAAGTATCAACCCGGTAAAGCTGAAACTAGGGTTTTAGGCCAATCGGGGCAATTTCTTGACCTTTGCTCAACATGAACTCTTCATGACTTTTGTTGTAGAGTTCATCTAGAGTCATTTGGGCAAGGTTGCAAGATTTGTGTGATGATCTATATTTCCATCCACTTAATAATACAATTCCAGCACTTAGTAAAGGCATTCCAACGAGCGTATAACTTATCATTTCATGTGACTTTTTGATTCCAAACGTCATGAAACTTTGCCAGTGACTAATATAGATAGGTACTAAGGTGAGACACATGAAGATATTGCAATAACACCACCCGAGCATATATCTTGAAAATGGACTATATGTAAAGCAATGGTGCAACATCCAAGTTTAGGTTGGGGCTCCTGTCCATAGGTTGACCTTGACATTCTCATCTCCACTTAATCTATCATATTTGAGCTCAAACCCACTGCTTAACTGGTGGCAAACACCTCGGGTGTTACAGATAAATAGCTTAATACAAAGCTAAAACATTGAAAGTAAGGATCCACTTATAGTAAGCTTTTTTTGCAAAAGCTATTCTTGCTTCCAACTTTCCTTTAAGCTTGCATGCCCTTGGAGTCTTTTCTTTTAGTCAGATAAGATTTGTTGAGTACCCTCAAGTACTTAGGATTTGTTAACCCCTGTTGTAGGTTTTGACTTGTGCTACTAACTGAGGTCATGTCAGTGGGCTCGACATGACCTGGTTGTCTCTCCTACCTTAGGTGATTTACTTAAGTTGCTTTCGTAGTTCTTCCCATCTTTTGAAACTTAAGTTTAGTTTTTACTTGAACATGTTTTGTAACCTAATATTGTAAATCTTCAGCACTCCGATGTAAGTTATTTTTGTACCAACTGTTGTAATGTTGTGGTAACTCCATGTTGGTCCTATATGAGTTGTAAAATGTGGATGATTCGGGTTTTCCCGAGGACACTCGACAGACTACCGGGATTATCTGGCTCTCATGTGCAACAGTCAGAGGTCTTTAGGACAATGATATGTGCATGTGGGCCATATAATTTGGGTGGTTCTACCACAGTAAGGGCCGTGTAATTGTACAAGTCATCATCGTCAGCTTCGAGAGTTAGGACGGCAGCACAATCAGGCAGGCACCCCACTACTATAAACCCTATTTTGGATACTTTAACAATCGCATTATGAGTTATGCATCACATGTAGCTTTGAATGATAATCTTGTTCACTCTACACTTAGAGTCACTCATCAATCTAGTAGAAGACTTTGATCTAAACAATGGGAATGGAAACGTTTAATTGCTTATTGCTTAGCTGCTTAGCTTCGGTAGAAGTCGAGTATGAGAAGGGAACTCATTCTTGTGCGTGTAGGATACTAAACCGGGATAATTAACCACTAAAAGCAATGAGGGTATAACTTGACTAACTTCACTAATCTGGCTAAGGCACAATAACACCAAAGGTTATAAACTTGGATACCACTTTGGTAACTTTGCTCATGCGAGGGGTAGGTCGCTATGAGTGTGGGATCTCAAACGACATAGCTCGTGGAGTAGCTAAGGATCGTTTATTGGGATACGTGAGTCCAAGTAACCACCCGTACAGACCACATGTCGTGGACGGGGTCGACAAGCCAAGTAACTAATTGCGACCAGTTTATCCATGAAACTGGCAAGGGGTGTGTCAGTCGGGAATGTCCGGGACATTGACCGGGCACTAGCCGAACCTTTTGTCGGACACTCAGGCTGGATTAGGGAAAGGTTGGAGAATGTGAGGCAACCCTTACTACCAGACCCGATATATGGTGGTTAGTCCCATTTTCCGTGTGGGTACAGTTGTACACCTCTGCACAGTTCGAAAGCCTAAAGTCCTTCGAGACAGAACCATTCGGTTGTTCCTACTTTCTATACCCATGGTAGCATAATGACGGAACGTGAAGATATGGCTTATATATGCTTAATATTCCTATAGATATCACTCTTGTTAATACTAATTCTCTAAAATGGATCATAGCATGTCATCTAAGAAACGCCATGCGCTTTTCTGCAAATATACAAATGCCTGATAAATTACCTGTGCATCCACCAAATATCTATGTGTTGAAATTAAGTCCTGCGAGTACGAAATGTACTCATGGCATTGTCGTTAAGTTGTTTTGTAGGTTGTTGAGGTTTTCCTCCAGAACCATCTCCGATGAGTGCAACGGTTAGTAGACCTTGGAAGTTCTCCAAGATGAGCTGCGTGTTTTCCGATGAGTAGAAGAGTGAAATGAGGTGTAACTTGGGTAGAGGGCAGTAGATAGTTAGAAAGATAGTGTTAGTAGCAGTTTCTTGTCTTAATCTTATGTTATTGTCAACAACATTTCAGCTTAAGCATTGGAGACTTAAGTGTGTAATCGATCGAGTTGTTTGGTATGCCCTGCATGGGGAATGTGTGTGTGTAACTCAATGCAAAGATCTTGAAGAGGAGTTGCTACATGCTCCTGGGGCCCTCGCGGTGGCAAATTAGCAACAACCCCCACCCTGTGCAGGCGTGCCATGCACACCCGCTCGTGATGGCCCCCAACACCATAGTTAGAAGTAGATTTTTGAGTTGCCTAATTCAACCCCCTCTTAGGCGTCACGGTCCCTTATAGACTACTCACTTGGTGATTCGGCGGCTAATAGGTGTTTCACAAACCTAGCCCACATGTTGGGTGCCGCAAGAACCTATCCCAAAAGTGAGGGTAGCTCAATGACACACTCTACTAGAGTTGCTCTTCGCGGCTCCCGCGGGGCGAGCACAATGCCCCTCACAAACTCTTCTCCAGAGCACCGCATAATCTTCTTGCGTGCTTCACAACGGAGAACTCACCACCAAGCCATCTAGATGATGGCAATTACCAAGAGGAACAAGAAATCCCCGAATCACAAAGATTTCCTAGTGTCACCAAATGCAATCCTCAAATGCACACACTCAATCCCTCACTCAAAATAGCACCAAGCTTGAGAGGAAGAGAAAGGGGAAGAGGTGGATCTTCAATCTCTCATCCACACCCACAAAGGGCACTCATTCTCTCCTAGAAATTTTAGCTCAAATCATGAGAGAGAGAGAGGAGAAGAACCCTAACTTGCTTGCTCTCCAAATATGAGAATGGAGGAGAGAAGTTAGGAGGAAGGGGGCTGCAGCCCCCCAAATACCCTCAGCTCGCGCTCCTAACCGTTGGGGCGCTCAGATCTGAGCTGAACCGGAATATCCGGGTCAGGCAGGAAAAATATTCGGGCAAGCTCCTCTGGTTGCACGCACATCCACTGGAATATCTAGGTCAGGCAGGAAAAATATCTAGCCGAACCCGCCCTGTTTGGGCGCGACCAACAACACATTTTTCCAACTTTTTAACCCTTTTAAGGTGCTAACTCTCCCACAAAGTACCAAAACATTTTAGCACTTAAGTTAGCATTTTCACAAAGAATTTTTCAGGGCATTCTCGTACATCTCACCACATCACTAAGTGCAATGCATATGCAAATGAGACTCACACTTAATGGCACTAGATAACTGTTGCAATTAAAGACTTTCCCTCTTTATACACTTCTACAAAATAAACAATCACTGCCGGAATTTCAAAACTGGCACTGATATTTGCATCACTGCCGGTTTGTAAGGAAAAAGCCACCATATATTCTAACAAACCGACAGTGATGGAAATTATCACTGCTGCTTGGTAAAAAAACCCGGCACTGATGTCTATCACCGTTGGTTATATTACCAAACCAGCAGTGATCTATAGACCCGGACCCGAAATTTTTATTCATCCCAGTTAACTTCACATCCGTCCATTCCTTTGTTCCCTCCTATCTCTCTGTTCTCTCTCTCCTGGATATATCTCTCCATTCTCTCTCTCCTAGAGCATGGATCCACCGTGGGCACAAGCACAAATCTCAGGAGAACGGGCACGAAGCCACCATGGGGCATTGTCAGGAGCACGGATCCACGCCGGCACGGGCATGAGGCTGCCGTAGATCAGGAGCGCAGATCCACCCCGGTGGGAGTGCGGCCGCGCGGCTCGGCGCGGATCCACCCTGACGCCAGCGAGCAGGAGTAGCGCGGGCGAGCGGGCAGCGCCGGCGGCTTCTTCTACCTTTGAATCATGGTGCTCTCTCTTTTCTCACTCTTTCTCTCCCCAGCATTCTCCCCTTCCTAGTTCTCTCTCACACACTCTGTCTTCTCAGATCTGGCGTTGGAGCGGCGAGGGGGCGGCCTCTGGCGTGAGACCAAGCTCGGCCTTCTCAGCAACATCTCCACTCTCTCCCCCCTCCAGGCCTCCCCTCTCCTCCGTCTATATTGTATGAATCAATTTGTGGTTGAGTTGATTTTGATGTGTCGAACCCTTCTCCTGTGATTTATGAATTGATTTGTGGATGAGTTGATTTGTCATCTGTTGAATCCCTCCTTTGTCTGAGATGTATGAGTTGTTTTTTGGATGAATTACTTGATGGATCGGCAGTGATAGCCAGCGAGCATGGCGGTGGCGGTGGTGGCAGCGGTAACAAGCATGCACCATCAAGCAAGCATGCTTGCTGCATGCTGTATTCCTTTTTTTTTGTTTTTTGAAAGCATATCACTACCCGGCGAGGTACTGGCACTGTTAGCCAGAGTCATCACTGCCATTTAGCTTGTTCCGGTTGCAAAGTCCGGCAGTAATAAGCCTTGCCTTTTTGAACCAGCAGCGTTCCCTTTTCTGGAGCAGTGATAGTACTACTATCTATCCTAAGCCTGGTCAAGCACTTCTCTACTCAACTTAGACCAGTGAAATGAAATATCCTATAAATATACCCTTGCCTTGCGCATTCCATTTCATCTCTTCCAATGTTGATGCCACACAAGCACCAATTCTTCATCAAGACTTTTAATCATCACTTGACTTGATCTTCCTTGAATGACATGATCAACTTCATATCATCATATGACCTTTGGTTTATCGATTTTGATCTCACTTGCTTTTCACCGTTGCTTCGGTCTATCGGCGCCAAGTCTTGCTCAAGTTTCCCAGCCACGCGGTTTATCGCTTTAAAGCCTCTGACTTGCCCTTCACGCTTGCAACCGGTCCATCAATCCAAGCCTCATCATCTTGATCTTCTACACTTAGTCACATGACTCCATGTCATGTCTCATATGCAATGAGCTCCTTCGTCACATGTGTGAGCTTTGCAACAAAACTAACCCATTTCCACCTCCATGGTTCAAGTTGCTCACACAAGTGTACATGTGGACTAATCACTTATATATCTCACATAAACACATATTAGTCTACCTAGGTTGTCACTCAATTACCAAAACCAAACTAGGGACCTTTCAGAAACCAACATACTGCACCCCTTCTTATATATATGAAGCAATGGTGACGATCTCATGGCAGTGTTGAGTTCCCTAGGCGCGTATATTTCCCGTTGACTCGCCTCGTAGCGTGGCCAACACGTCCATTTAATGGCGGCGATTCGCATGGCAACGTCGAGTTCCCTGGGACGCGTATTTCTCGTCGCCTCGCCTGGCAGTGTACCCAACACGTCCATTCAAACCATGTTTGCTTCACCACCGGATCATACGGTAATCCGATGGTGATAACTTCCTTCACCGCCGGATCTTACGGTAGCGTGCCCATCCATCTTGGCACTAGCAGTAAAAGCTTATTATCTCTGCCTGTTCCTTCGAGCGTCGGGCATAGGATGAGTAGCCAGTGGTGAAAACCGTTTTACCACCAGCTCAGTGGACGACATGGCAGCGAAGGCCGGCATTCGATTTTGTGCCGGATCGTATGCCGGGCCGGCGGTGAAACCGGCAATCACCCAGCCGGTTGGTTGACCAGGAGGGTCCCCCGTACTCGCAAACGGAGAATGGCTCTCGTGCCCTGTCTTTCACGGGTGAAGTGCCAAATTCTCGACGAAATCACTAGCAGCTCTTGGATTATCCTTGCACGGTGGATGTCATAGGGTAAGTTACGGCGTGATCGAATCTGTCTCCCACATACATCTCCCCTAGCTAGCAATTGTCTGGTGGTGGAGCCCACCCATGCCTAGATTTTTCGGCAGGTCGCCGTTGCTTTCTCACAATTGCTAGATGTCCAATGGCAAAAGGGAACTGTTGAAAAATATTTATTCAGATAAAAATATTGATTTTATCACATGTGTGTTTAAATGATATAAGCTAACGTCAAACCATATGTTTATTTAGCTACAGGCATAAACGATGAGTCCTTTGATATCATCGGAATCCACATATACGAGATAACGTATTGTGTAGCTCAATTCTTGTGTGCCCATGAAGGGTTATGGAAAACAAAAAAAAGTTATTATTATATAAATCAAAAGTGCAAAAGTCTCTTTGAAAATTGCTTCTGATTTCTTTGGCATAAAATCACCACCCTTTAGAAAAACATAAGCAGTCCTCTTAAGTTCTAATAGACTGATGATAGTCCTCTAGAAAAAAAATAGATTGGCACTTAACAAATTGATTAAATTCATAATGTATTTATTTACATGGCATGCACTGTAGCAAGGTAAGCATATATCTATTTATCTATATCTGCACTAACAGCGATGCTTGGGCTCATCCTTCCCTGAACATAAGAGTTTTAGTTAGTTTTACTAATAAGAGTAATAGTATGTTATTAATTAGAGATGAGACTAAGAGTCATAGTTGGTTTATTGTCTTGATCGTGATCCGAGTTCACAACTTGCAATAGCACATATGTGATTAATTAGAGATAAGACTAAGAGTCATAGTTGGTTTAATGTCTCGATCGTGATCTGAGTTCACGACTTACAGTAGCACATATTTAGTCATGGTAAAGAGTATATTTCAAGACGTATTGGAACAAACCGATTAAAAGATGTATTGTAACAGATGGCATAAGCGGTATGTTCCGTTGCAATGCACGGGCATATGTGCTAGTATTTCTCCAATCCCTATATCTTTTTTGAACCCTGAATTTCTGTTCTATCTTTTTTCAACCGTATTAGATATGGACGGGTATTACGAATACCAAATATGGGTAGTCGTTTCTTTATGGGATTCAAAGTCAAATACAGACAATGTCCGATGCATTGGATATTGATATATATCTATGCCATATATGTATCAGAAACCCAATTTTGAGTATTCGGATTTGTATACGATATGAATATTAAATATCAAAAATTCATATATGGATGGATTATCTAAGTAGGGTTTAAAACCTTTCGGAATGGATGGATATCAGGAAATATCTATCATATTTTCATCCCTAGTTACGGCAACTTGAGGCATTCTAAGTAGTCTTGTTAACTTTAGAACAACCCAAAGTGCACCAGCCCTAATGGGGTCCCTCCTGGTCTAATGTTCAAAGGTTTTCCTAGTGAAACAGAGAGCACCAGACAGTCCGGTAGCTCACACTGCATGGTCCAACGTGCACAATCCCATTGACACCGCACGGTCCAGTGCACACGAACTCGCTGAAGGTTCATTGATCTACGATCCGCACGTTCTAGCATTATGGTCTCAAGAGTCCGGTGTGCATAATTTCGCTGGTGCCGACGGCCCGTTGTGTACAGATTGGACGAGAGTTCACTGATCGAACTCCTGTGTTCCGCACGTTGTAGCGTTGTGGTGCGTGGACGTTTTTGGCGCTAACAAAGGGCAAAGTAAGGAGAGTGGAACAGAGGAACGACGTATGCATGATGTTTCTCATGAATATAAAATCAATTTAGCTCGTGCATTAGTTCGTTTGAGTTTCTGTCGAAAGGTAGAAAAAATTTTCTTCCGACAAACTTATAAAAAAAAGTCTATTTGTGAGAAACCAATTTTAAAAGCCACTTGCTTTTCAACTAAGAAGCCAGCTTTGAAATTTGCTTCTCCAAAAGGTTTTTTTTTAATCTATTTCAACTTACTTTAAATTCATGACGAAACTAATAGAAACTCAAACAAACAGAGCCTAACTTTTCAGCAAATACCAAGTTACAATGAGCACTTATAGTAAGAAGTATGGCTAAAACTTTTTGAAATGGAAAAAATTGTGAGTATGCACATCTGTACTACACATGAGGCAGTAGAATTGACACTTTATTAGGTACTAGGAAATATGCACATGCGTTGTTATGGGAGAAGGTTCAGATCGTTGGGAACCGTGTGATCCTTCTTCCTCCTTGCTAGTGTCGCCCCCGCCCCTGCTCTCACTTGTGACACTGCCTCACGCACCCCTCATCTGTCGCCCCCTTCATTGGGCTTCCAGCACACGCAGTCGGTAGCTCATGCAGGATCACTGCCCCATGTCCATCTATCAAACATTAAAGGAAAATGAGAATGTTACATTTCTACTTATGCCTTGTTTAGTTGGGGAGAAGAAAGTTTTTGCGTGTCACATCGGATGTGCCGGAAGAATATCGGGAGGGGTTTTCGAATACTAATAAAAAACAAATTACAGGACCCGTCAGGAAACTACGAGACGAATCTAATGATACTAATTAATCTATCATTAGCACATGGGGTTACTGTAGCATTTAAGGCTTTTCATGGACTAATTAGGCTTAAAAGATTCATCTCGCGATTTCTCCGAGAACTGTACAATTAGTTTTTTTTCGTCTATATTTAGTACTCCATGCATGTGTCCAAACATGCCCTTTTACTATAGAAGGCAAAAAAATTTTGGGAACTAAATAAGGCATTATTTTTTACAGTTCCCATTAGATTAATAATCTATTTTATAATAATCGTGACATCTATGCTATAAGTTAATATTGGCAATAATATAATAATATCCTATTAAGTTTTTTTTCAACCTTGATAGATATTTTTTCGTTGTAAGGTATAAAAATAAATAGTCATAAAATATATCATAACTTTAAGTTTCTTACTATCTTTGTGTTGGTAGACTTACATTTCTAGGTACATGATTTTATTGACTACCTTGTAATTCTGTTATCTGATCAAAGTCGGTAATGAGTTTCGTGTCAATGATTGGTTTGTCCATTCATGATTCTAATATATCTCTTTCTTAATTTCCACATAGTAGCCCATGTCAAGAGTTACATTGATATATGCATCCGGGTTAGAGATAAATTTATTTTGGTTAGATTAGACATTAACTACTTAAAATTTTAGTTCACGGATTGATTTTGGATCATTGGCTCATTCAAATTTTAATAAAAATAAATTTCACATTTGGTGGTGAAAAGACATATATTTATTACTTATATTTATAAGAAAAACATTAGATACTCTAGTCTATCTAGAAAAGAAAAAAGAAAAAAAAAAGTATGGAACGAGAAGGAGAAAAAGGAAGCAGACACAGACTCGATGGAAGGGAACCAGATAAAATACGGACGCTCAGAAGGCGGACAGAAAATCTGAAATAATATGGATGCGGGAACAGACACAATTATGGATACAGGGACCCACATTTTAAGCTGGACGAAAAATCTAATTATGGCAAAAAAAATTGTCTCTAGGACGAATCCAATACGTATTGGAGTCAGACTTGTCTGTATAGATCATCGCTAGACGCAATATAATGGAACTCCTTGAGCATGGGTCATATAAGTCTGGACAAAGGAAGAAATCTCCATTGTCTGGTAGTTAGTGTTAGAGATTTAGACAATTTTCTACACAGTTTAATTCCGAAAAATAATGACTTCATGGTGATGACACGTATGATAATAAACAATTGCAGCATAGCATCATATATATTCACATGAATACAAAAAGGATGATCAACATGTTCATATGTACCAAGATAAGACAAAACAAATATAACAGTAAGGTTATATATCATATATGAGTCAAGATCATTATCAAAAATATATAAGCATGATAGTTTAAACATACCAGCCAGCATGAGTATCACATAAACAAACATTCATGGCATATAGAATGTAACAGAGACAACATAGCACATGAACACCATGAATTGACAAAGAGATGAGAATAGGATGTACCCAGCGGAGGGTCCCATGCCGAGGGCATCGGAGGCTCCATTCGCACTAGTCGCCATAGTGCGTTACTTGAAGTCGTGGACCGCAGTTGATGCAGGAAGGTGATCGCAGTGTAGTTCCCGTCCATGTCCAGAGGAAGAAGATGCTGCTAGCCGGGAACGAGCAGTCGCGTAGTCGCTCCCAAAAAAACCTAATTGTCATACTCTCCGAGCAGGGATCGCAGACGGCAAGGGCTTCGGAGGCACCTACTCTCTCATATCTCTGTGCGCGCAGAGGTACGAGACGGGGAAAACCTTTCCATAGTAGAAGATGAGGTCTGATTTTGTTCTATGTTCCAGGTACCGAGAGAGAAAACTAGAGGAACTGGTGCCGTCTCTTTTATGCCGGCGCGCAGAGGGAGGGGAAGAGGCTCACACAGGCAGTCCAGGAGAGGGGCAAGTGAAGAGACGGTAACTCTCGGGATTAACTCAGAGAATTACACCCGAGAGTTATAACTCCCGCCATCATGGAGAGTGAGTGGCCCGAGAGTTATAACTCCCGCCATCATGGAGAGTGAGTGGCAAAACCGGGCCACGCCTCACCCATCCACTCGCTCGCCGCATGCCTGCCTGTTTGCCTCGCCACGCCACGCCCACGCCCCGGCCCGGCCGCCGGCGGCGGCGGCGCGCGCGCGTGGCACGCCTTTATCCTTTTCTCAACTTCTCAATATGGACGGATGAAGTCTAACCATATAAGTCGAATCAACGTTTGGTCAAGTTCCAATCCAATATAAATATTAAATTTCCAACAGTTACACGCCGTAGAGTTTTATTGATTTATTAAATTTAAAATGGGCCTAGCCCACAATAAATCCAACAATCCCCACCAAACTCTAGGGTTTGTAACAATGTTGCTTCAGATCCATATTTCTTTAATATACCAGTGTTTCGATGGAGACTGTTAAGTTGAACATCCATCTAGAACAAAAATTTCACTCAGTCACAACTAAACAATGGACTATGCCTTAAATTGACAGTTTTGTGTGAAGTGAGATTCACTCAAGTCCTTTGCTGGTACTAGGCTACAACAAGCATCCTCTCTGTTTGAAGCTTATAAGTCACACTTCAGTGCTTTTCATGAGTTTATAGAGATTACCCAAGTCTCATAGACCATGACCAGTAGTCTAACTCATATAGGTGCGTTCCTCAAAAGATGTTATGTAGGACAACATCTCTTCTTGACCAAGACACTTGGAACACATTAAGGTATAAACCAACTTGCCTTACAAAAGGAAAGACGTGCATTAGAGATGAGCTCAGAAAGGGATATTTCCTCTCAATCTACTACTAGCTTGTTTCACCATCCTACTTCACGGGATCTACAATCACATAGGACAGGTTACCACTATAGTAGATTTCACGTAGATCTCATACCCATCTCTCTCGATGCACTCTCTATCATATTTCGTGACAGGCCCTTAGTGAACTAATCTGCCAGATTATTGGATGTGTGAACATAGTCCAACGCAATAACTCCGAAGTTTCTCAATTTTCTGACAGATTTTAAACGTCTCTTAATGTGCCTCGTGTACTTCATATTATCCATATAACTGTTAATCTTGGTAATTACTATTTGGTTATCACAGTTCATAGAAATAGACGGCATCAGTTTTTCAACAACTGGTAAATTCATAAGGGGATCACGCAGCCACTCGGCCTCAGACCCAACAGTGTCTGATGTTGTGAGTTCTCCTTCCATTGTAGACTTCGTTATGACAGTCTGCTTGCAAGACTTTCAGGAAACAGCACCACCTCCAAGCAGAAACACATATCCACTCGTGGCATAAAGCTCATCAGCATCAGAGATCCAGTTGGCATCTGTTGACACTTCTTAACGTCACTCGTCTTAGGTTGTCATCCCCAACATAACACCAAGAGTGTGGTTGTATTATACTCATGTCATTTAACTAAATAAAGATATTATAGTATATATCCGCAAGCGCACAGATAAATACACCCATTGTAGCATTTCACCCAGGTTTTCCTAAGTATTGTTATTTATAATTTTACCAAGGAAAGAAAAATCGAAATGGGACTATATAAATAGTTACAATGGCAGTAGAGATAATCATTTGCACTTACTCAATAATAAATATCAAAACAACTAATCACTTGTCATAAAAAGGGGTAAGACAAATAAGATAAATGGTAAATGATAATCATGGGTATTCCAGAGACAAGAGGGAGTTAACATTATTCAAGTCAAGTAGTCATAGAGATTAATTTAGAGATGTAAATCATAAGTATTTCTTATTCAATCATTCTATTAATCAATCTAGCTATACACAATCATCTATGGTATAATCAACATGTCATCTATGAATAAGGAACATTACTGAGAGAAAAGTCAAGAACAGAGTAATGATCTCTTCCCTGTAACCGTGTTCTACTAAGTTCTATACTCGAGGAGTGGACTACAAAGGACTCAATAAGAATGTCACACCCGCGATCTACCACATGGCCCGGAGCATAGAGTGCATTCGAAGACAAGCATAATCTAAGCACCACGCCTACAATATGTCAGCCACGCAATCCTATCCAGAATTGGATCAAGCTTTCTACGAACATATTCATAAACTCTCTACTAATCATATTCATATCAAGATGTAGAACAAGAACAATCTCAAGAACAGAATAAAGTTGAAATATATAAATATATTGAAGTAGCATAAAGTCGAATGATGATTACAACGAAATTACCAAGTCTCCGACGAACGATCCTGATCCCAAGCAGTTGCTTGCCTCTACTTGAATCAATATAGACTAAACTCTAAATTTGAACTAGAACTCTAACTCTCTTTCTCTCTAGAAACCCTAACTTGTGGCCTTGCCTTCATAAATGAGGAAGAGATGATCTAATTCTTCAACTGATTCCTTGAAAGGAGATCCTGGGGGCTGTTTATATAGCCCAGGGCGTGGAACCGCAGCCCTTGGATTAAACCGACCTTGGCGTGGGGTTTAGATGCATCCTTAGAGGCAGTATAGGTAGCTTGCAAGAGAAGGAGCCGAGGCGGCGCAGGGAAGGGCCAGTCGGCCTAGCCCTAGGGCCGGTCGGCCCCACCTGGCGGCAGGTTGGCTCGTGTCGCCTCATGGAGTCGGTTTAGGTCTTCTAGAATCCCTATCTGCATCCGTGACGTGGAGATTAGGCCGATTGCTTCGGTTTCTTCCTTTGGAAGGAGGATCAATTCTGTATTATGCAGCTTAGCCCCTGAAAAACACAGAATCACCAAAACTCGTGGAATTTGTTAGTTTAAACCTCTAAACCTACTGTGGTGATCCTTTTTATCATTTATTCCTCTTATGTTGACGGTTTAAAATGATAGTTAATTACCGTCAACAACTCCCCCAAGCTAAACATTTGCTAGTCCCTTAGCAAAACTAAATCCAGAGATAACTAAGTTACTTCAAATTATCATCCTTCAAAAATACACAAGCCATCAGAAAAGAATTATCCTCAAAAAGATTTTGAAAATTTGCTCTAGTTCCTTAGCCATGGGGTTTTAACTTTCACTTGAGCTTTGGATAATCAGAAAACAGAAGTAATCAAGTCAAGCACTATGTCTCAAATTCTTCATCTCTATTTCCATCCTAAAGTTTTTAATTATATTTTTGAAATAAAACTCAGAGTCTGTATTGTATGACACTTACAAATCTCTCAATATGTGACATTGGAATTCCTTACCAAGGCAATGATGGTGTTTTGCCTTCTCTCAAGGTATTTTGGAATAAGGCAGAATATCATTATGCCTTCTCTTTTCACCGTATGACTAAGAAGCGTATATGGAGTTTATGGATGATATCACTCATACATACTTGCAAAACATATATTGTAAAGTCAAACAATGGATCTAGAGAAACTAGTCATACAATCAAATCAAGATGTGCATGTGTGTGGATACAAGGAATCGGTTAAATATATGGTGAAAGTAATAATGAATCCTAATTCTACATTGCTCCTTTAGAAAGATTGATCTCTCTTAAAACTTAAGAACTTAGACAAAGAAAGTCTTAGCTATGCATAAATATATATATTTTTTTAGAGAGGTGAGTGTCTAGCACCCATTGTTTTGGTAGGACACTTGTCCATGTTTTACTCTATATATTTTTTTTTACATAGCTCAGACTTCTTGTCTATCATGAAACAATTGAGAGATAATAATAATAATAATAATAATAATAATAATAATAATAATAATAATAATAATAATAATAATAATAATAATAATAATAATAATAATAATAATAATAATAATAATAAACATTTGGAGCAATAATAACTGAGGCTATGAAATGTATGAATAGGTGGAAAAATCCTACAAGGCATGTTTTTGTTGTTCACTCCCAGTGTAGGAGTAAAATATTTTTATGGTGTTTCTAAATGTAAAGGCATGTTGTTGCGTACTTCTAGTGTAGAAGCAGCAAATTTAAGTGGAGTGTATGTGATCTTGATTTTAAGAGTATGACAGGTCTCTAAAGGTCAACAAAGTTTGACAATACTTAATGTAAATACAAGTAGCAATAAAATAAGTGCTGGTTTTCTATCCTAGCATATATGGCTGTGGTAGAAATTTAATCTCTCTGTCATACAAAGACTCATCATGTCCATTTAAAATTTTTTCAAAAGTGAACTCTTCAGGACTTCATTGAAACTTAGAACAAGATAAATGGCAGCTCAAAACTCTTTCACTTCTTATCTCCCAACTACCTAAGCTTTGGATCAAGCATATTCCTCCACAGGTTTAAAGATTTGGCAATGAATATTTTTGGAACAGAGGAATAATTCTTAAATGAAGCTAGGTACTTCAAAAGAATTACAAATGAAGCAACTATTTATGATAGTTCAAGTTTTTTATTCGACACAAAAACAAGTTCATACACACTCCATTTTTATTTCAAAAGGCTCACAAAGAAAAATAATCTAAACATATTAATATATATTTTTGTATTTTTATCATATTCTCCATTTTTTAGATATAGTAGTAATACTAATATTAATACTAATAATAATACGGGTAAGAAAAACTTACTGTCTTGAGGGGGTCCTCCCCCAAGCTGGCTCAACTTCGGTCACTGAGGTGGTGCTAGTGGCGGGTAATCGACACCCATTTGCTTGAAGAAGTAGAGGAGGCCTTCATACGTTTGTGTCCCTTGTTCACGCATCTCCCCAAGCGTGTTGCTCGTGCTCTCCTACCACTATGTATGCTGATGTAGCATGTTTATGATACCTTGTTGCCCCGTCTCAAAATGAGTGAGACGAGTATCAAAGTTCTGGAAGTCTGGCTGGTGGTACGGCTAAGGCTGAGGATGAGGCGGGTATTGCTCCGACTGGTACCCGGGGTAGCCATGAGAGGCATGGTATGAGTACGGTGGTGGTGTAGGTGCTGCATCATGGACTCCCCTCGTAGAGAAAAACATGTGTTCTCTCTGGATGTACGCCGAATCTTCGTATTCCTATTTTTTTGTAAGAAGTAGGGGTCAAAGGTTGGGGTATGCTCGAACTCACGATCTTTGCACAATCTCATTAGATCCTTCTCGTAGGTGGTGCGAAGCTTTAGATGACGCTCTTGAAGGAGTACATGGTGTTCTAGCTGGCTGGCGGATGAGGACCGGGGCACGGATGACATATCTAAAGTCAGAACCAGCCCGTGATGATGATTCGGTCTGGGAGCGGGTTCTCTTGTGAAAAGAGAATGCTCCAGTCGCACTCCTAAGTGTTTTCTTGAGTCCACTCATCCTGTTACATGGAAAGAAACACAAACACAACTGGTAGAAATAATGAGGGGTTAGAATAAATAGATAGTTAGGAGTCAGTGATCCCAAACTCAGTCGTCCAGAAGTCAGTCGTTCAAGTTAGAAATTTTATATCTTGACTTCTTCGAGTACTTAGATTATTCGGGCAGCACTTCTCCTTACTAAATGATTTTCTAAACAACTTCTAGCACTTCTCTCTTACTGATTCTTATCTCAATGTGGCTCTAAAAATTTTAGAATACTTCTCTCTACTCAAGAACTTTTAGAATCTACTCAAAAACTAAGAATTCTCAAACCGTACTTGGATTTTAGAATTTTGAGTTGGGGGTATGTTTTCTGAGTGTTTTGAGGTGTGTGGAGTAGAGGGAGAAGAAGCCTTTTTATAGGCGCGAGAGAGGGAGGCCGACCGGCCTGGTGGTGGGGCCGACCGGCCCCATGTGGGGCCCACTCATCCATCCCTTCCTTCTCTAACTTTCTTGCTTCGTTATTAAGAGATGCCTTCACCTGTCGACGCTACATGTGATGTGGTGGTTGAAAAAGAATGGAGGAGAGTGAAGGTGGTGGAGCGAAGTGAAGTGATGTGAGGTGATTGAGGTGGGTCCCATGGGTCCGTATGTCTCCCGTATTTGTACCGTATAATCACATAAGTATGTAAAAAAATTACTTTTATGAAACTATGAAGAATTAGAATTCTAATGATGGTATTTTTATTTTTCTGTGACCACAGTGATTATTATTTACCAGAGGTTTTCACGCTCGGTAAATATTAGTTATATGGGGCTTTAATAATTATGCCATGAGATTGATTTTTATTATTTTTTTCCTATGCATGAATAAGTAAATATGCTAAGCAAAAATTAAATGCAGATAAATACCAAGTTACCTCACAGCGATGGTTCAGGATTTTTAAGTCCACCAAATCGAACTACTCCAGCTGGATTTATTCTTCGAGGGTCATAGTCATCCCTGTGAGTGGTGACTGTGTGACTCCTTCATCTATCATCTTCGTAGTGGAGCTTAACTCAGGTCTTGGTCTGAATGGAAAACACTCTTCTCGTCCATCAATGTTGAATTTGACTTCTCCAATTCCGACGTCGATGTGGGCATTTGCAGTACTAAAAAAGGGTCTCCCAAGAATGAGTGACACTCTTGAGTTAGGTTGCATGTCCAGAACCACAAAGTCGACTGGTATGAAGAATTCTCTGATCTTGATTGGAGTATTCTCGGTGATTCCCACAGGGTAACGAAGTGACTGGTCCTCCAGCTGCAGGCACATCGAGGTTGGATCGAGCTTTGCATATGGAAGTTTATCGAAGATCGCCTTGGGCATCACACTGACACTTGCTCCAAGGTCGCACAGCGCATTATCAAAATATTGATCTCCAATTGAACAGTCGATAGTGGGGCATCCTGGATCCTTCTTCTTGATTGATGTGTTGAGGATGGCTGCACTACACTCTTCTGTCAGCTTGATCACTTCAGTGGTAGGCAGTGGTCTTTTATTGTTGAGGATGTCTCAAACATACTTTGCATAGGTGGGAACCTGCAACGCATCTAACAAAGGGACATTGATATATAATTTTTGAATAATCTCAACAAACTTACTGAACTGTGCATACATCTTCAGTTTTCGATCTCTGCGTGGGAAGGGTAAGATATTGGTGTCTTGGAAATCTTGCACTTGTGGTTGAACTTCTTCTACTTCATCATCCTTTTCTTCTGTCACTATGGGTATCACTGGTACTTGTTTTCTCTGTGCCCCTTCTAGATAAGGTGGGTCTTTAGTGGTTTTACCATGTCTGGTGGTTATACCCTTGACCTACTCATTGTTAGTGACAAAAGAAGCAGCTAACCGTGATAATTGAGTTTCTACCTTTTTATTATGATCAAGTTGGTCTTTTATAGCAGAAGAAAAGTCATCCATTTTAGTATTTATATCCTCTAGAATTTTATCATTAGAAGCAAGTTTCTTAACAATAGTATCATTAATTCTAGCTTGTTCTAAAATTAAATTTCGTAGAGGGGTTGATTAAAATTGGAAGGATTATTAAAATTGCCTGAGTACTTAGCTGGATATGTAGTCTGTTGCTTTTGATTCCACCTTTGCTTTTGCAGCGTGGAAGAGTTGTTGATGATGTTTGCATCTTCTTGATTCTCCGAAATTTCCATTCCTAGGTACTCTTCACATCTGGTCTGAGCATCGAATGCATCTTGAATTGCTTGACGATCTTTCTTGAAATTGGCTCTTTGGTCAAGCCAGTTCAACAGTGTATTGTTGGGCATTCTTAACGTCATTACCAAAAGTAGACTTAGTTTTCTAATTCTGATAACGGCGCCAAAAATGCCGAACCTATCCCTCATGCCACTTAAGCCAAGTTGTCATCCCCAGCATGACATGAGAGACGCGGTATTGAAATATGCAACTCCTCTTCTAAATAAATAATAAATAAGATCTGCAAGCGCACAGATTAATACCGATGTAGCATTTTAACCGGGAAGTATTCCAGGTATCGTTATTTATATTTTTACCACTGGGAAGGGATTACTAACATCAATGTTGATTATGGAATGGAATATAGGAATGAGTATCAATCATTGCATGTATAAGTGAGAGCATTCATCTATCTCTTGCATACAGGGGTAAGTGTCACATAAAATATAGACAAAGTATGAATGGTGACAAAGATAATTAATCTGATCAGCTAGCCACATATAATAATGATAAGCACCTCAACAGATATTCTAGCAAGTCATTAGCATGGTATTAGGACGAACTACAAGGATATTTCCTAAGTTATTCTTAACTATAAAGTCTAGCATATCATAGTTAGTGCAAGTACACTTGGCAATCATTGCGAAAAAGGACTACGCCCATGCATAGTGATATTATCAAGGAAGATGAGAAACATAGCAATCACTCCCCCGTAATAATGTTGCTCTGCCTGCCTTACACACGGGAGGGGGACTATATAAGAACCAACGAAGTTGTCACCATCGCGGACCACCCCACGATCCGGCATATAAGGTGCAATCGCAGATAAATATGGTCTAAGCACCACGCCTACACAATATTTATCATTTACCCATGGATCCGATGGATAAACGCTATACGATCCTAAACATGTATATAATTCCAATCTAACTAAGCCAAGCGTATAACTACGATAAACTAAGAACAATATAATCGCAAACATAAACAAGTAGAGCATAGTCATAATTAATATATTAAAATAGAACAAAGTTGTATTCATAATATTGAAGAACAAAGATGAACAATGAAGAACAGTAAAGGAATTACCAAGAATCCTCTTGACAGATCCGGAAACCAATCGAAGATTGACTCCTTCTAGTTCTAATCCTATGTAGCTATGCTATACTAGAGATCTAGTTGATGTGGTGGCTCTAGGGCTTGATCAGAGACTCTCCTCCTGAGATTAGGGTTTGAAGAATGAGAATGAGGGAGTGCCTCCTCCAGGGGCCAGGGGTCCTGCTTATATAGCCCCCTCAAGTGAACGTGGGCCGTCGGATCAAACCGACATTAATCGCATGGTTTTCCTTGATCCCTTAGGTCGGTGGAGCATAATCCGCGAGACGGAGCCTGATTGGCTCTCAGGCCAGGGCGGGCGCCCTAGGGAGCAGGGCGGGCGCCCTGCCTCCGGGCCCGTTCGGCCTCCCGTTCGATCTCGTGGCTTCTAGAGTCTTCTAGATGATAGAAAATCGGTGAACATGTTATTATCTCTATGTAAACCCGACGTGTGGGCCTTTCCTCCATATTTTCTGATAACCCTCTGTAGAAACAGACAAACACCAAAACTCGTGGAATTCTGTCAGATAAAACCCTAAGTCTAGGTGTTGGTTGCATTTGGATCCTTTTCTTTATTTATTTGATAACTATATTTGGTACTTAAGGACCGTCAACAAACTCCCCCAAGCTTACCTCTTGCTCGTCCCTGAGCAAGGATAGACTCATTATGGATCAGAAGTTGCTGCAACGCCTTTGAACGTTGACGGTACATATGCTTTCAAATAAGGTCTCATCCCTGAGTTAGAGTAAACTGTCAAGACTTAAAACTTACTCATTTTACCTTTCACCATGGGGCTTGCAACCGTCACCTGCATCTTGAGTGGTTAAAAGATAGAACGGTCTAGTCAAACGCCATGTGTCTTATTCTTGATCAGCTATAGCTCTGGAGTTTTTTTTACAAATTTTTCAAATAAAACTCAGAGATTCCTTGTATGACTTTCTCGGGTCTATCTTTTGTGGTATTTCTGGATCCTTACCAAGGCAGTAATGGTATATGCCTTCTCTCTCAAAGTATGTGGTATTTATGGTATAAGGCGTAGTGACATTGCCTTCTCTCTCACCCTACTCTAATAAGGCTTTGATATCTGGAGCTCATAGGTGGGAGATACAGTATACATACTCATAGAACATTTATTGCATAGTCAAACCATGGATCCAGAGAAACAAGTCAATAAGTCAAATCAAGATGTGCATGTGTGGTGAATGAGTGGTGTATGGTGATGATGGTGATAACAAAAGTCTAATGCTCTTTTTGAGGGAATACATACCTTTCTTGCTTTTTAAAACTTTTGAGGGGAATGAGATGCTCTATTTTTTTTCAGGTGGGTATCTTGTACCCCTAATTCTACTGTCGGACACTTGTCCATTTTTACCTCTCGTCTCACTTTTTCTTTCTTCGAGGTTTCGAGCACTTGCTCCTTTTTATTTCCTCGTTTTTTTAGAGCAATCTCCCTCTTTTGAAAATATAGCAAGTGGTAGTAGAAATGACTTGAGCATTAACTTCACAGGGAATAACAGGAATGAGATAATGTTTTTGGCTATTCTCTCCCGGGTCAGGAGTAGAATAATTTTAGGTGAATCTGGAGATGGAAATGAGTGGATATATGTGGATGCGTACTTCCGGAGTAGAAGCAGCATGTATGAGTGAACGTGCAAGTGAATCTTGATTTTAACCACATGACAAGTTCCTAAGGGTCTACACAGCTTGACTACACTCAATGCCCATAAGCAGTAAGTAGTAAAAGTGCGGCTCTTAATCTAACAAGCATGTATATATGGCTGTGGTAGGAATTTAAACTCTCATCATACAGGAACTCATCATGCAACATTTTAAAGATTTTCAAAGATAAAATTCTCCAGAATTCTAGCATCTCTAGGAACAGATAAACAGCAGCTCAACCTTCCCATATCATATCCGCTAACAATTTAGACTTTAGATCAAGTTCTCTTCCCACTAGTTCAGTTTTAGATCCAGTTTTAAATTATAACAGTTATGTCTAAACTAGAGAGAGAACAAATTTGAAAATTAGGCAGAGCAACTATTCATCATATCCATGCTAGAGTTTTATTTTCAAGATTCAGTTTAGCATAGCTACTTTATTTATTTATTAAACTAAGCAAATATATATAAACACAAAATATTTATTTGGGTTTTCATGATTATGCATCTTTTTATTTTAATAAAGCATAGGTATAAATGTAGATAAAAATACTTATCGGGATAAATGGGGGTGCTCTCCCCCAAGCTGGATCTTGACGTAATTTCTTCTGATGTAGCTAGCAGGTGCAGAGGTGCATTTGAATGTCGGCAGCACCCTGACAACGATTAGGATGTCCTCCATCTGCTAGTCTTCCTGAATTCTGTGGAGCTCAAATAGACAACAAAGCTTCGTGGAACTTGATTAAGCGTTAGCATAAATATCTAGCCTTTATCATGTTTGAGCTTCCTTGATAAATGTCACTCTCTATTTTTATTTTCATTTTTATAGAACAGAAAAATATATTATTATTTTTTTATGCCACCACAGTGAATGTACTTATGGGTTTTATGCCACTCGCATACTCACATGGGGCTTACTGTTTTCAACACATTTTTTTTAGATAGAATGAACATGATTAACTGAGCAATAATTAAAGGGAAAATGATAACTATCAAGTTTACCTCTTGGCACGGCGTTCGGTGTTTTTAAGTCCTCCGAACAGGACTTCTTTTCTTCTTAGTTGTCCTGGGATTTGGGTGGCGTAGACGGTGGTTCCGGTAGCACCTCCTCTTCTTGTGTAACTGTCTTCGCTTTCCATACCCGACTTGGTGCTTCGGTCTCCTGTTGTGTATCCTCGGGCCTTATGACCTCTCCTTCATAGTCTGCCCATACGTCCTTGATGGTTTGCCTCCTTTGGTTATGGTTACGTCGCCTTCTTCTTGTCCTGACCTGCTTAGAATCTTCAACTATATAGTTAGGGTCATTAAAGTAGCGGCGTACCTTCTCAGAGGGGAAATGCATATGGACTTCTCCGGTTCCAATGTAGATGATTGCTTTGACGGTGCCTAGGAACGGTCTTCCTAGGATGATGGGTGGATCGTACTCGTCGTCTCCCATGTCAATGACCTGAAAGTCTGTATGGACAAAATGATCGTTAATTTTAACAGGGACATCGGTTACTATACCTTCGACCTTTCGGGATGTCTGATCTGCCATCTGGAGCTGAGTGTATGTTGGTTTTAAGGGCATGGTCCCGTACAAGAGCTAATAGGTGACTGTGGCCATTATGTTGACGCCTGATCCAGTGTCGCAGAGCGCCTTCTGAAAGGAGTATCCATTGATTGAGCACTCAATGCTTGGCATGCCTGGGTCGTCCTTCTTGATTAGGAACGGTGACTTGGGTCGTCAGTCTTGACCTTCTTGAACTGCAGTGACCATCTTAGCTGATTCGGTCCATCCTTGGTTGTTCTTGTTCTGCTTGTTCCTCCTGTTGGTCCTCTTCCTTGGTTCATGTTGGGGTTGCTCTGGGATTTGTGTAATCTTGTTCTTGAAGGAAAACGTCTCCTTCCTCCCCTTGATGTTGAAGTTGATCTTCGCAGCGCTAGCGTAGATGACAGCTCCCGAGGTGTTCAGGAATGGCCTTCCCAGAATAACTGGTGACCTCTCATCGGACCCGGTCTCTATCACCATGAAGTCAGCTGGAGCGTACGAGGTACCAACTCGGACACACATGTTCTTTAATATTCCTTTAGGAAAGCTTAGTGTCCGATCTGCAAGCTGCAAACACATAGTTGTTTCTGATAAAGGATATGTAAAGAATTTTTCATAGAGTACCCTGGGCATAATGTTGACGCTGGAGCCAAAGTCGCAGAGTGCTTCTGGGAAGTCCACCATGACGATGGAGATCGGGATGACGGGACGTCCTGGATCGCCTCTCTTGACTGGCAGAAGGTCATTATGTACTCCGACAGCGGGATTACTCCAATAGTTACCTGCATCAAACATGTCTACAAGATTTGCAGATTCTAATCCTTCCGGTTGTGATGGTATACCGGGGTTAGTAGCAGGAACAGCAGCAGCTATTTGATTTAACTGAGATTCAATCATTTTATTAAAGCTAATTTGGTTTTTGATGGCAGTAGAGAAATTATCCATTCTATTATTTATGTTTTCTAGTATTTTATCATTGGATGCCAATTTCTTAGACAAGTTATCCATTAGCTTTCCTTGATTAGACACTAACTCTCTCAGGGGTGGAAAATTATTATTGTTGTTGTAAGAGTTATTACCTTGATAATTACCTGAGTAGTTACCTGAGTAGTTAGGCCTCTGTTGATTCCAACCTTGATTTTGTTGAGGACGGTTGTAGTTGTTGTTGTTGTTGATGTACCTTGCATCCTCAAGCATCTCAGGGCAGTGATTGCCTGAGTGTCCAGTGTCTCCACATTCCTCACAAGTCATGTGAGAGTCGTAGACGTTCATGACTTCTCTTTTGTCTCCAGCTTTGTCATCGAGCTTTTTCATGAGTAGGTCTAGCTTTGCAGACAGCATGTCTACCTCCTTGAGCTGGTGCATACCTCCACCCTTCTTGCGTGTTTGAGTCCTCTCTTCGTTCCAACCTTGGTTGGACGCCATTTTCTCCACAAGGGCTGTAGCTTGTGGTATGGTGAGTGATAGAAATGCGCCTCCAGCTGCAGCATCCATGGTCTCACGAGCACTAGTGATGAGCCCATGATAGAAAGTCTGCATAAGTAGCCAGCTCTCCATTCCATGATGGGGACATTCTAGGATGTAATCTTGAAAGCGCTCCCATGCTTCTGGAACGGATTCATCATGTTGTTGCTGAAAACTTGTAATCTTCCCACGGAGAGCATTGGTCTTGCCCATGGGAAAGAACTTAGCCAGAAAGTTCGTAGAGCAGAGTGCCCACGTAGTGTTCTTATCCTTCGTCGCGTAGAACCACTGCTTCGCTCTCCCCAATAGTGAGAATGGGAAAAGGCGAAGTAGTATGGCGTCTCTGGGAACCTGCAACGCATCTAACAAAGGGACATTGATATATAATTTTTGAATAATCTCAACAAACTTACTGAACTGTGCATACATCTTGAGTTTTCGATCTCTGTGTGGGAAGGGTAAGATATTGGTGTCTTAGAAATCTTGCACTTGTGGTTGAACTTCTTCTACTTCATCATCCTTTTCTTCTGTCACTATGGGTATCACTGGTACTTGTTTTCTCTGTGCCCCTTCTAGATAAGGTGGGTCTTTAGTGGTTTTACCATGTCTGGTGGTTATACCCTTGACCTACTCATTGTTAGTGACAAAAGAAGCAGCTAACCGTGATAATTGAGTTTCTACCTTTTTATTATGATCAAGTTGGTCTTTTATAGCAGAAGAAAAGTCATCCATTTTAGTATTTATATCCTCTAGAATTTTATCATTAGAAGCAAGTTTCTTAACAATAGTATCATTAATTCTAGCTTGTTCTAAAATTAAATTTCGTAGAGGGGTTGATTAAAATTGGAAGGATTATTAAAATTGCCTGAGTACTTAGCTGGATATGTAGTCTGTTGCTTTTGATTCCACCTTTGCTTTTGCAGCGTGGAAGAGTTGTTGATGATGTTTGCATCTTCTTGATTCTCTGAAATTTCCATTCCTAGGTACTCTTCACATCTGGTCTGAGCATCGAATGCATCTTGAATTGCTTGACGATCTTTCTTGAAATTGGCTCTTTGGTCAAGCCAGTTCAACAGTGTATTGTTGGGCATTCTTAACGTCATTACCAAAAGTAGACTTAGTTTTCTAATTCTGATAACGGCGCCAAAAATGCCGAACCTATCCCTCATGCCACTTAAGCCAAGTTGTCATCCCCAGCATGACATGAGAGACGCGGTATTGAAATATGCAACTGCTCTTCTAAATAAATAATAAATAAGATCTGTAAGCGCACAGATTAATACCGATGTAGCATTTTAACCGGGAAGTATTCCAGGTATCGTTATTTATATTTTTACCACTGGGAAGGGATTACTAACATCAATGTTGATTATGGAATGGAATATAGGAATGAGTATCAATCATTGCATGTATAAGTGAGAGCATTCATCTATCTCTTGCATACAGGGGTAAGTGTCACATAAAATATTAACAAAGTATGAATGGTGACAAAGATAATTAATCTGATCAGCTAGCCACATATAATAATGATAAGCACCTCAATAGATATTCTAGCAAGTCATTAGCATGGTATTAGGACGAACTACAAGGATATTTCCTAAGTTATTCTTAACTATAAAGTCTAGCATATCATAGTTAGTGCAAGTACACTTGGCAATCATTGCGAAAAAGGACTACGCCCATGCATAGTGATATTATCAAGGAAGATGAGAAACATAGCAATCACTCCCCCGTAATAATGTTGCTCTGCCTGCCTTACACACGGAAGGGGGACTATATAAGAACCAACGAAGCTGTCACCATCGCGGACCACCCCATGATCCGGCATATAAGGTGCAATCGTAGATAAATATAGTCTAAGCACCACGCCTACACAATATTTATCATTTACCCATGGATCCCATGGATAAACGCTATACGATCCTAAACATGTATATAATTCCAATCTAACTAAGCCAAGCGTATAACTACGATAAACTAAGAACAATATAATTGCAAACATAAACAAGTAGAGCATAGTCATAATCAATATATTGAAATAGAACAAAGTTGTATTCATAATATTGAAGAACAAAGATGAACAATGAAGAACAGTAAAGGAATTACCAAGAATCCTCTTGACAGATCCGGAAACCAATCGAAGATTGACTCCTTCTAGTTCTAATCCTATGTAGCTATGCTATACTAGAGATCTAGTTGATGTGGTGGCTCTAGGGCTTGATCAGAGACTCTCCTCCTAAGATTAGGGTTTGAAGAATGAGAATGAGGGAGTGCCTCCTCCAGGGGCCAGGGGTCCTGCTTATATAGCCCCCTCAAGTGAACGTGGGCCGTCAGATCAAACCGACATTAATCGCACGGTTTTCCTTGATCCCTTAGGTCGGTGGAGCATAATCCGCGAGACAGAGCCTGATTGGCTCTCAGGCCAGGGCGAACGCCCTAGGGAGTAGGGCGGGCGCCCTGCCTCCGGGCCCGTTCGGCCTCCCGTTCGATCTCGTGGCTTCTAGAGTCTTCTAGATGATAGAAAATCGGTGAACACGTTATTATCTCTATGTAAACCCGACGTGTGGGCCTTTCCTCCGTATTTTCTGATAACCCCCTGCAGAAACAGACAAACACCAAAACTCGTGGAATTCTGTCAGATAAAACCCTAAGTCTAGGTGTTGGTTGCATTTGGATCCTTTTCTTTATTTATTTGATAACTATATTTGGTACTTAAGGACCGTCAACATGTATCCATCTTTGTTGATAGTGTACACACTTCTTCTGGAACTTCTTCAATCTGGCGACAGCGTTGAGTGTTGTCTTCTTTCCAACTCTAGTTCTTTGCTATCTTCTCCATCAGATATTCTACTTTTCTAAGAGTGAGTGACATGAATGAACCTCCAGTAGTAGCATCTAGTTGCTCACGTGATCTTTGGGTTAATCCATAGTAGAATTTGTGCATGAGTAACCAATCCTCCATTCCATGGTGTGGGCATTCCAAGATGTTCTCTTGAAAATATTCCCATGCCTCTGAAATGGTTTCTCCTTTTTGCTGCTGAAAATTGTAAATCTTTGCTCTTAAGGCATGAGTTTTGCCTATAGGAAAAAACTTTGACAGAAAGGCCTTCGAACATCTATCCCATGTGTTGATGTCTTCTTTCTTGGTGTAGAACCACTGCTTCGCTCTCCCTTCCAGTGAAAATGGAAAGAGACAAAGGAGTATGATGTCTTGGGTGACGTCCTTGATGATGATGGTGCTTCCAATCTCCAGAAAAATCTGCAGATGTTTAGTGGCATCTTCTTCTTCCTTTCTACCAAATGTAGTAGCTTGCACTAGGTTGATTAGACTTGGCTTGAGCTCGAATTCAAGATTGTCCATCTGGAGTGTTGGTCCAGTACGAATGTTCCTTACACTTGGAGTTGAACATTCAAGTAAAGTCTTATTAGCCATAGCTTCACTACTGGTGTTGATCTTCCTCTAGATTTGGTTGACTCTTGGATTAGAAATTGATAAGTCACAACCGAACCTATATTACCCTGCATAAGATATGAACAAAGATGAAACAAGGGTAAGCCTGTCAAGATAGAGGTACTAATTGTGATTTTTATTATGAGTAAGTGGCATTGATTAATCTCTTATTGTCATAAAGGTAATTCCCTTGAAAAGTAAATCCCTATGACATCCCGTGTCGGAAAGTGAAGTTTTCCATCTCCCCAGCAACGGCGCCAGAAATGCTTGTTGACACTTCTTAACGTCACTCGTGTTAGGTTGTCAACCCCAACATGACACCAAGAGTGTGGTTGTATTATACTCATGCCATTTAACTAAATAAAGATATTATAGTATATATCTGCAAGCGCACAGATAAATACACCCATTGTAGCATTTCACCCAGGTTTTCCTAAGTATCGTTATTTATAATTTTACCAAGGAAAGGAAAATCAAAACGGGACTATATAAATAGTTACAATGGCAGTAGAGATAATCATTTGCACTTACTCAATAATAAATATCAAAACAACTAATCACTTGTCATGAAAAGGGGTAAGACAAATAAGATAAATGGTAAATGATAATCATGGGTATTCCAAAGACAAGAGGGAGTTAACATTATTCAAGTCAAGTAGTCATAGAGATTAATTTAGAGATGTAAATCATAAGTATTTCTTATTCAATCAGTCTATTAATCAATCTAGCTATACACAATCATCTATGGTATAATCAACATGTCATCTATGAATAAGGAACATTACTGAGAGAAAAGTCAAGAACAGAGTAATGATCTCTTCCCTGTAACCACGTTCTACTAAGTTCTATACTCGAGGAGTGGACTACAAATGACTCAATAGGAATGTCACACCCGTGATCTACCACATGGCCCGGAGCATAGAGTGCATTCGCAGACAAGCATAATCTAAGCACCACACCTACAATATGCCAACCACTCAATCCTATCCAGAATTGGATCAAGCTTTCTATGAACATATTCATAAACTCTCTACTAATCATATTCATATCAAGATGTAGAACAAGAACAATCTCAAGAACAGAATAAAGTTGAAATATAGAAATATATTGAAGTACCATAAAGTCGAATGATGATTACAATGAAACTACCAAGTCTCCGACGAACGATCCTGATCCCAAGCAGTTGCTTGCCTCTACTTGAATCAATCTAGACTAAACTCTAAACTTAAACTAGAACTCTAACTCTCTTTCTCTCTAGAAACCCTAACTTCTGGCCTTGCCTTCACAAATGAGGAAGAGATGATCTAATTCTTCAACCGATTCCTTGAAAGTAGATCCTGGGGGCTGTTTATATAGCCCAGGGCGTGGAACCGCAGCCCTTGGATCAAACCGACCTTGGCGTGGGGTTTAGATGCATCCTTAAAGGAGATATAGGTAGCTTGCAAGAGAAGGAGCCGAGGCGGCGCAGGGAAGGGCCGGTCGGCCTAGCCCTAGGGCCGGTCGGCCCCACCTGGCGGCAGGTTGGCTCGTGTCGCCTTATGGAGTCGGTTTAGGTCTTCTAGAATCCCTATCCGCATCCGTGACGTGGAGATTAGGCCGATTGCTTCGGTTTCTTCCTTTGGAAGGAGGATCAATTCTGTATTATGCAGCTTAGCCCCTGAAAAACACAGAATCACCAAAACTCGTGGAATTTGTTAGCTTAAACCTCTAAACCTACTGTGGTGATCCTTTTTATCCTTTATTCCTCTTATGTTGATGGTTTAAAATGATAGTTAATTACCGTCAACAGCATCACAATAGCCTTCCAGCACCTTTGGATGTCCGGTATAACGAATACCATAGCTCATAGTGCATTTTAGATTGCGCATCATTCTCTCAAGAGCGCGCCAGTGATCATATCCCGGGTTTGACACAAATCGGCTCAGCTTGCACACAACAAATGAGATGTCAGGCCTTGTTGTACAACCAAGATACATGAGCGAACTAATAGTCTAGGAATATCTCAATTGATCTCTTGCTATTCTTCGATTCTTCCTCAATAGCACACTAGGATCATAAGGTGTGGGAGCAGGCTGACAGTCACTGAACCCAAAGCGACTCAAAACCTTTTCCACATAGTGAAATTGTAACAAAGTTACCTCACCATCACCTTCTCTTAGAATCTTAATATTAAGAATAACATCAGCTTCTCCCAGATCTTTCATTTCAAAATTGTTTGATAGAAATTTGTTCACCTCCTCAATCACACTGAGACTTGATCCAAAGATCAAAATTTCATCAACATATAAGCACAAGATAACTCCTTGACCCCCACCAAATCGGTAATAAACACAAGAATCAGCTTCATTCACAACAAATCCAGCTGATGTCAAAGTTTTATCAAACTTCTCGTGCCATTGCTTAGGTGCTTGTTTTAGACCGTAAAATGAATTTAATAACTTACACACTTTGCCCTCTTGACCATTTGCTATAAAACCATCTGGCGGATCTATATAGATCTCTTCCTCTAACTCTCCATTTAGAAAAGTTGTCTTAACATCCATTTGATGAATGGTCAGACCATAGGAAGTTGTCAGTGAAATCAACACTCGAATTGTAGTCAATCGGGCAACTACTGAGTAAATATCAAAGAACTCTTCACCCTCTTTTTGGGTATAATCCTTGGCCACAAGTCTTGCCTTGTACCTATCAATAGTACCATCAGGCCTAATCTTTTTTTTAACATCCATTTGCACCCTATAGGTTTGCACCCATAAGGTCGATCAACAACTTCCCAAGTTCCATTAGACATGATAGAATCCATCTCACTCCTTACTGCTTCCTTCCACAAGTCAACATCAGAAGAGGAATATGCCTGTTCAATAGTCATTGGTGTGTCATCCACAAGGTACACAATATAGTCATTCCCAAAAGATTTAGCAACTCTTTATCGCTTGCTCTTTCTGTTGACTACAATGTCATCCTCCTCAGGATTTTGCTCATGGGGTTCCTCAATTTGTTGTATCGGTGTGAACATCTCATGCTCATGCTCATGGGGAATTACAGATTCATGACCAGTTGTGCTAGGTGTAGTTTTCATGGGAAATTCATTCTCAAAAAATATAGCGTCTCTGGATTCTATTATTGTGCCAACATGCATGTCAGGTACCTTAGAGTTTATAATTAAGAACCTATACCCAACGCTGTGAATAGCATAACCAAGGACACACAATCAACAGTTTTAGGTCCAAGTTTGCGCTTCTTGTTGATAGGCACATTCACTTTGGCCAAGTAACCCCAAGTGTGCATGTAGGAGAGATTTATTCCCTTCTTCTCTCATTCCTCGAATGGTGTGATTTCTTTATTCTTTGTAGGAACTCTATTTAGGACACGACACGCTGTTAAAATCGCTTCACCCCACCATTCCTTGGATAATTTCGCAGTACCCAACATGGCATTCACCAACTCAGATAGGGTGCGGTTTTTCCTTTCAGCTATACCATTAGACTGTGGTGAGTATGGCGGTCTCTTCTCATGAATAATATCATGTTCCACGCAGAATTCAGTAAATTCACTAGAGAAATATTCTCCACCTCGATCGGACCTTAACCATTTAATTTTCCTCTCAAATTAATTTTCTACCTCAGCTTTATAGGCCTTAAAATAATGCAACGCTTCATCTTTTGTTTTAAGTAAATACACGTAGCAAAATCTAGTGCAATCATCTATAAATGTCATGAAGTATCATTTACCACCTTTAGTCAAATCGCCATTCATTTCACATAAATCCGAATGAACAAGTTCTAGAGGTGCCAAATTCCTCGCCTCGGCAGCCTTGTGAGGGTTGCGGGGTTGCTTCGATTGCATACACACGTGGCACTTAGAACTTTTGACCACATTAATTTTTGGGATTAAATTTAGATTTGCTAACCGCATAAGACAACCAAAATTAACATGACATAAGCGTGAGTGTCATAAATCCGACTCATCAGAAATATATAGTGATGTTCACAACCTTATTAGATACATCAAGTAGTGATAAGCGAAACAGACCTCCACAATCATATCCTTTACCAATAAAAGTACCGTGTCTCGACACAACGCACTTATTGGACTCAGGGATGGTTTTATAGCCATCTCGACACATCATCGAACCACTAATAAGATTTTTCTTGATGGAGGGCACATGCTACATGTTCTTCAATAGTACCATCTTCCCCGAAGTAAACTTCAGATTGGCCATACTAGCACTAAGAACATGCGCACGTGAGCCATTTCCCATCAGCAAGGCTCCAGTCCTCCCGACCTGATAGGAAGCAAACAAAAAAAACATCAGCACATATATGAATATTAGCACCACTATCCATCTACCACTCAGCTGAATTACAAACTAAAAGAACAGTAGGTAAATAATTACCATACCAAGATGTTTCTCCTTCAGTATTAGTAGTAACCATGTTAACTGACTTCTTAAGTTCTTGCTTAAATTTACGGTTTGGGCACTCATTTGCCCAGTGCTCTTTACTACCACAAACAAAGCAGCCTCCTTTCTTCTTGTTATTGTTCTTTTTCTTGAATTGAGTTGTCTGCACTGGCTTAGAAGTGTTCTCTTACTTGTTGTTTTGGTTCTTCTTCTTGTTCTTATGGAATACAAATGAGTTCTTTTTCTGCACCATGTTTACAGAAGAGGTCTCAACCCCTTTTCCCTTGTCCTTTGCTCTCGTCCTCTCCTCAACATCAAGAGTACCAAAGAGTTCAGCCACATTGAACACTTGTCTCTTATGCTTTAGAGAGGTAGCAAAATCCTTCTAAGAAGGCGGCAGCTTAGCGATGATACCGCCAGCCACAAACTTGTCAGGTAAAGGACAAGAAAAAAGCTTGAGTTCCTTAGCCAGTGCCTGAATCTCACGAGCCTGTTCAACCACAGAACGGTTCTCAACCATCTTGTAATCAAACAGCTGCTCCATAAGATACAGCTCACTCTCAGCATCAGAGACACCGAACTTTGCCTCAAGAGGATCCCATAAATCCTTGCCAGATGAAACAGAAATGTAGCTTTTCTCATACTTGGGATGAAGAGCACTGATCACGGCACCTCTGAATAGGTTATCAGCAGCCTGAAACTTAGGCTCATCCTTAGGAGCCAAGTTCTCAGGCCGCCCCTGTGCGGCATGATAGCAATTCATAGAAGTGAGCCACAATTCCATCCGTGCACGTCAAATCATGAAATTCTTTCTATCAAATTAATTGGGTTTCAATGCAGCAGCAAAACCACTGAGAAAAAATTGTCTAATATTATGTTTTTGATTGTTAGAGATTTAGACAATTTTCTACACAGTTTAATTCTGAAAAATAATGACTGCATGGTGATGACATGTATGATAATAAACAATTGCAGCATAGCATCATATATATTCACATGAATACAAAAAGGATGATCAATATGTTTATATGTACCAAGATAAGATAAAACAAATATAACAGCAAGGCTATATATCATATATGAGCCAAGATCATTATCAAAAACATACAAGCATGATAGTTTAAACATACCAGCTAGCATGAGTATCACATAAACAAACATCCATGGCATATAAAATGTAACAAAGACAACATAGCACGTGAACACCAAGAATTGACAAAGAGATGAGAATAGGATGTACCCAACGGAGGGTCCCATGCCAAGCGCATTGGAGGCTTCATTCGCACTAGTCGCCATAGTGCATTGCTCGAAGTCGTGGACCGCAGTTGATGCAGGAAGGTGATCGCAGTGCAGTTCCCGTCCGCGTCCAGAGGAAGAAGATGATGCTAACCGAGAACGAGCAGTCGCGTAGTCGCTTCCCAAAAACCCAATTGTCGTACTCCCCGAGCAGGGATCGCAGACGGCAAGGGCTTCGGAGGCACCTGCTCTCTCGTATCTCTGTGCGCACAGAGGTACAAGATGGGGGAAAACCTTTCCGCAGCAGAAGATGAGGTCTGATTTTGTTCTGTGTTCTAGGTACCGAGAGAGAAAACTAGAGGAACTAGTGCCATCTCTTTTATGCCAGCGCGTAGAGGGAGGGGAAGAGGCTCACGCCATCATGGAGAGTGAGTGGCCCGAGAGTTATAACTCCCGCCATCATGGAGAGTGAGTGGCAAAACCTGGCCACGCCTCACCCGTCTGCTCACTCGCCGCCTGCCTGCCTCGCCCACGCCCCGGCTCAGCCGCCGCCACCGGCAGAACGTGCGTGTACGTGGCACGCCTTTATCCTTTTCTCAACTTCTCAATATGGACGGATGAAGTCCAACCATATAAGTTGAATTAACGTTTGGTCAAGTTCCAATCCGGTACAAATATTAAATGTCCAACAGTTACACATCGTAGAGTTTTATTGATTTATGAAATTTAAAATGGGCCTAACTCACAATAAATCCAACAGTTAGGAGGAGACAGAAACCAAAAAATAGATGGAAAAAAAACCTGAAATTTTGTCTCTTTATTATAAGGTATAGATATAGATACTCCGTAACAACGATATGATTCAGTACTAGTTTGGACCTACAGCTAGAGTAACAACACTTTTATTGATGACAGTTTGATAATGCATCAACTTAGAGTTGTGCGGTGCAACTATGCAACAAATATTAAAAAACCTGCCAACGTTTGATAATGTGCACATAAAACATCCTTTTTCAATAATAATTTTTTTATCAATACAGTCACAAATTATTAAACTAAAGACACCTGCATATATATTCTTATGGTTCCCATCCTTGTTGAAGTATTGACTGAGCGAGGCAATACGGTGGATATTTCGGTATTGAGGCAATTCTGGAGTTTGGATTTCTGATTGTCAATGCACACTCCTAAATTAGCTAGGGTTCTTGCGCATGCGGCAGTAACGTGTTAAGGTTATAGACGGTGTTTGGGACTGCTTCACTTCATGTTTTTTAGCCAAATGGTTTCAGCTCCACGCACTCTGTTTGAGAAAAAAGGGTTGGAGTTATGGAAGCACTTGAAGAGGTGCTCCACAAACTTGTAGCACCTGGTTTTAAAGACAAAACAAGATACACACCATATGTGAGCTCAAGAAGTCAAATCACACATATGACTACAAATGAAGGTAATATCAAAAGACAATGCTTATAATATAACGTACTTAAAACAAAGAATGCAACCTTAGATAGTAGACAGCGGAAAAACATTTCGATCTTCAGGTGAAAACTCCAATCCACAAGGACAACTGACTGGTTGATCACAATCCTAACTCCTCCAGACTCTAGCAATCTCGTACCCATCCGGAATTTTTTTCAAGTAAAAAGTAAAGACAAGCGTATGTACATCTCGTACTCAACAAAAATAACATGGGGTTATGAAGCTCAAAAGGTTAACATGGATTTGACTGCGATAGCTTTTAGTGAATCATCTTTTAGTAATTGAGTAGTAACAAGTTTAGCATAAGCCCCAAATAACCACATGATCGTGTAAACAAGAATAATGTATAGCAAGAAATAATAATCATTAGTATCATCAGTGTTCATCATCTATTCAGTAAGGAGCTCAGGCTGCTCGTGACCATGAGCACGTCTGTTATAATAGTTTTACACTTTACAGAAAGTTGTACACTTTCACCATAAGCCGTGATACCCATATATCCAGGTTAATTACTCTCAAAACACTTCCAATGTGAGCAGGCAGGGATTACTATAAAGTCTTTCAAAGGTTCATCTAACAAGTTAGGGCCGCTAGGTTTATATGGCCTGCAAATGTAGAGTTTCTCTTTCCTAAGGCATATTCCACGCAGGCTATACACCTAAGAACAGAGGCCGCACTACACCCAACCCGAAACACACCCCATTTGTGCCCTTTCGGGTAACCTCTGACAAGCTAGAAAAGATCCTCATACTTAACTAAAGTCAAAGCCATGTAGCACTCATGGTTGTACTGTAAATCCTAAGAAAATCCACTTACAGATAAGTCTTTAGGGAGAGAAACTAGAGCACCATAAAAACAACCCAATACTCTAGCCCTCTTGAGCCATGTTGCTAAAAAGCATCTTTTAAACGTTTATTGCATATACCATTAGTCAAGTTATAGATTATGGTTATTTATCTTGAGCACTAGCATAATACTACCCAATGCAAATCACCCATGGCATTAAGGTACAAGATATCAAATAGCTAGGATATCCTTAGTGGCATCCAGGTAGACACATGCAATGAATTAAATGATATTATATATTATTAGGAGACAAGGATGATCCCATGCTATACTTGCCTTGCTCAAAATGTTCTTGTTGATCTTTCTCGTCAAAGTATTACTACTAATCACCATAGTACTACTCACCGTCTATACTCGATCATATAGCAACATACAAGCATCCATGCAATTATACACGAAGCAAGCAAAGGGCTACAATTAGAACAGTACACCAACAATGGAAAAACAAGTTAAAAAGCTTATAAAATTAATCTATGCATTGCTATGATCACACAGACGCGAAGATCATTGAAAATGGAGCTAAAATGGAGAAGATATGCTCATTATAAGCTACTGAATGTTAATTTTGTAATTACTGCAAACTTATTTACGAGTTAAATTAAATCAAAAATCGGATTTTTGATTCTGGTGAGGACTGCAGGCATAAAAATGAAGAAAGTGAGGGTCTCTTTAACAAAAGTTCATGGCGAAAGGGTATTGAGCGATCTGGGCCGTTGATCAAGTGCTGGACGGTCCAGATTAGAAGAATGAGGAGGGAGAGAGAATTGTCGATAGCAAGGACCTCACCGGTGAACATACAAAACAGCCTATGGGCCACGGCTATGTGAACCGACAGCACCAGAAGATAGCGTAGACGACCATGAGCTCACCTAGGGTGGATTCGTGGACTAAGACGAAACAGAGATGACGTGGGGCTCATTTGGGCGAACGGTGGTATTCTACAAAGCAACGGCGACAACGGGCTGCCTTGCCTTTCTTGGGGGTATAGCTTAATCCCTCTTTGTTAAGAGAGAACCTTTGGCTACTCAAGCACTTTAGCAAGCGGGCCTCACCGCCATAGGCCTTGCCTAGGGCGTGAGTGAGCTCATCTACCTCTCTCTTGAGAGTCTCATTCTCAACCTTAGTGAGGCATCACAAGTGAAACCATCACTAGTAGTAGAGGTAGAAGTGATGGTGGTAGTGGATGATGAGCTACATGAAGGGTTAGTGGGAGCAATAACAATTGGTTCATAAAAAGATTCATCAATTAAGTCACACGTTATGCCCACATCACATGATACTACTACTTTTTCCTTATCTTGTTCAAGAAGCAAGGAGTGAGCTTTTTCAAGCTTGGTGTAAGCTTTGTCAAGCTTCTCAAGGGCTTTATCTAGCCTCTCATGAGTTGTATTGAGCTCATCAAAGGATTGTTCAAGAGCATCAAGCTTCTTTTGCAATTCTTTGCACTTCTTGTTCTTCTTTTTAATTATTGAGTCGGCTTGTTCTAGCATGCTAATTAGTTGTTCATTAGAGAATTCACCATCATCATTATCATTTTCACTTTCACTATTAATATTTTTGCTATCATCATATTTTACCTTGGAGCCCTTGGCCATGAAGCATGATGAAGTGTCAAATAGTGAAAGCTTGTTGTTGATAGCAATGCTTGCTAGAGCCTTCTTCTTAGATGTCTTGTCATCATCACTTGAGTCATCATCAGTCATCACTATCCCATGTGACAACATAGGATCCACCATTCTTCTTCTTCTTCTTGAAGGTCATCTTCTTCTCCTTCTTTTCTTTCTTGTCTTTCTTGTTCTTCTTCTCATTGTCCTCATTGTCACTATTGTATGGACAATCCGCCACAATATGATCGGGACTCTTGCACTTGTACCACAATCTTGCATACTCCTTGTTCTTGGAGTGATCGCTTCTCTTTTCTTGTATGATGGCCCTTCTTCTTCATCATCTTACCAAACTTGCACACAAAGAGAGCTAGAGCTTCATCATCACTATCATCATTGGAGCACTCCTTATCACTTAAATCTTTCTTCTTTGTTTTACCCTTGCTCTTGTTCTTAGAGAATGAAGTGCCAGCTTTGAATGCCACACTTTTCTTCTTCTTGTCTTCCTCCTTCACAACCTCATCATCATCATCATTGTATTAATCTTCGGTCATGACATCTCCAAGTACCTCATTGGGAGATACATCTTTCAATCCACCACTAAAGATGATAGTTCTCAATGTCTTGAATCTCTTGGGCAAACACATTAAGACTTGTGAGAGAAGTCCTTATCCTTCACCTTCTCACCCAAACTCTTGAGATCATTGATGATGTCTTGAAGCCTATAGAACATCTCTGGAATAGACTCATCATCTTTCATCTTGAAGTTGGATAACTTATCTTTGAGCATGTAGAGCTTGGCACTCTTTACTATTAAAGTGCCCTCATATGTTTCTTCTAGTCACACCCAAACTTCACTTGCCATCTCAAGATCTTTGATTTGCTCAAACACCTTTGAATCAATGCCATTGTATATGGTGTTGAGTGCCATGATATTGCATTGCTTGTTGATCTTGTCATTATCGGTGAGATTGGTAGGGTCAAGAATCACAAACTCATTCTCTACCACATCCCACACCTTGTCATTAATTGAACCAAGGTACATCTTCATCTTTCTCTTTCAATAGTCAAATGATGTGCCATCAAAGAACGATGGTTTACCCCCAATATGGTTGAACACAATTTGAGCCATCTTTTGTGCACCACGGTTGTTAAGCCTTGATTAAACAGTGACCACGGCTCCGATACCACTTGAAAGGTCCTAATTGGCTAGAGGAGGGTAAATAGCCTAATTTAAAAACTACAAACCACTAAACAAACTTGTTAGACAACTACTCCCTCCAGTCCTCTATATCTGGCGCAGCAAGCCTAATTCCAGAGACCAACAAAAGTATTAACTACGTGCACGTTGAGTAACAGTCACACCGTCTAGCCAAGAATTCTATTGGTCAGCCGAAAAGAGTTGGTGCCTCGGTAGGTGAAAACGCTTCCTATCTCATCGTTGGTAGGTGAAAAGGCACGGTTCCAGGTAACGCTTCGTTGCTAGCTAGCATGCATGCCGCTTCATTTAACTGCAGACTAATTAATTTATTCTTGATATCTTCACTCCGCCAGATAATTTGGCCAAAACAAAAAATGAGTGTGCGCCAGATATATTGGAATGGAGGGAGTAATTGGTTATAAAGCTTTTTGCGCTCTAACAAGTGTTGCAAGCCTCCTATCCCAACAATTCTAGTTGCTATAATTTCTAAGACAAACAGCGGCTAAGTCACTAAGAGCCCTTAAAGCTAGCTACACTAAAGAGCTCAACTAGGTGAGAAGTTATGCTAGCAAAGGAAAGACAAGCTCTCAAAACTAGTTACACTAAAGAGCTTGTTACAACTAGTTTGTGGGAATGTAAATGAGTAAGCACGATAATTATACCACCGTGTAGAGGAGACGAACCAATCAATCAAACGACACAATATGAATACTGAGAGAAATCCAATGGCAAGAGACAAGTGATTTTTCTCCTTAGGTTCACGTGCTTGCCGGCAGCATAGTCCCAGCTGTGTCGACCAACACTTGATGGTTCGGCAGCAAAGAGGTGTTGCACGAACCTCGTCCACACATTGGACACCACAAGAACCGACCCACAAGTGAGGTAACTCAATGACACGAACAATTTACTAGAGCTACCTTGTGGCTCTTCGCCGGAAAAGGTGCAATACCCCTCACAAGATCACCGAAGCCGACCATGAACAATCACCAACTCATGCTGGACCTCTACTGCTGCTCCAAGCCATCTAAGTGGCGGCCACCACCAAGAGTAACAAGAAATATGTAGCCACAACGATCTCCAAGTGTCGCTAGATGCAATCACTCAAGCAAATGTACTTAGAATCACTCAATCTTACTTTGAATTCGCAATCAAGCAAGAGAGATGAGTGGGAAGAAGTTTGTTGTTGATGGTAGTTAACAACCATATTTAACAGTCAATAAAACATGTATAAGGGCACATATGAGAGCACCAACAAAGGTTTAGGGTTTAAACTGACAAATTCCATGAGTTTTGGTGAATCTGTGATCTCTTTAGGATTATTTCAGAAAACCATCAAGGAGGACCTATTCGTTAAACAAAATCAAGAAATTATTCCACGGCATATACATGGGAAGGTTCCAGAGGACACCACACCGAGGCAGACACTGAGGGGCCGCCAGGTGGGACCAGCCGGTCCCACCCCCATGCCGACCGGCACCCCCTGGTGCCCCCTCGCCTCCAGCTTCTAGAATGTTCCTCCATCGCCTCCTAAGGTTGCATCCACGGCGTTTCTTAAGTCGGTTTGATCCAAGGGCTCACGTTGGACCCTCTGAGCTATATAAAAAGACCACAGCCCTCCTCCCTAAGGCATAAGTTATTTGAGAAGATAAAAACCCTAATCATCCTCAGAGCTCCTCTAGTTTATAGGGAATAGCTAGTTAGGCTAGGTCTAGAGGGAGGCAAGTAGGCTTCGCTTGGATTCCCAACATTGTCAAGAGCTTGATTAGGTATAATTCTTGTACTCCTCGCCTTTGTATCTCCATTATTTTTATATGCTTTGGTAAATTGTATGATTTATACTCATATTCATCTTATTCATGTTTTTATTGCAATGTTCATCGTCTACTTTGATTATATACTTAGTATAGTTAGTTTATCATTATGGTTGTGCATAAGTTCGTATAACATTCACCCTAATAAGGTACCATGGGTGGGTGGTAGAGATCATGTAAGCGTCATACTTATATGCTATTTACCTGTGAATACACTCCATATTCTGGGTCATGTGGTCACGGATGTTACACTCCCGTTGAGTCCTTTGTAGTCCACTCCCCGAATATAGGTCATAGAAGTAGGGCCCGATTACGAATGAAGAGAGAGATTTCTATACTCAAACTTCCCTAAGTAATGCCCCTTATGTGTATATATAATGATGATCTTAGCCATGATTACTAAATATAATTGCACTAATCAACATATGCTTTAACTTGTAGTTAAGGATGACTCAGGAATTTTCCTCTAATATTCTAACTTGACCATATGCTAATGCCATAGATTGGAGTGCTCTGAGTGATTTATCGTTAATCAATACTTATCATACACATAACTTATTCTATGACTTACCCCTGTTATGAGTAGGATCATGGTTATAGTTTGTTTCTCCATCAATACTATAAGTTATCAATATCTGTCCATGCCAGACCTTCCCTGTGGTAAAAATATAAATAACGATACCTGGAATACTCCTGGGTGAAGTGCTACAATGGTATATTATCTGTATGCTTACGGATTTCTTATTGTTTATATAATTTTTCCTTATTACAAGTGTCATGTCAAGAATGTCAAAAGTCTAAGAGAGAAGCCTTGGAGCCGGCCAACAAGTATTTATAGAGCCCCTCAAACAAAAGAGCCATTGGCTCTCGGTTTTGGGCTTTGCCCAAGATGACCGGACGCACAATCCTAGCATCCGATCGATGGATGGCTGCCACGTGTCTCCACGTTTGAACCACGCCTGTCCATCTCCAATGGTCAAGACCTGATCGCACGAACAGTTAAGTGATGACCAGACTCGACACTAGAACGACCGGACTCTAGAACACTTAGCTTCAGATCAAGTCCAGAGAGGTTCTAGAGCCGTTTTCTATTGACCGAACACGTCAGGTCAGAGGCGACCTGACGCGCCCCAGCATTCGGTCCTCTTTCTTCTTCTCTACGCGCGCCCGCAAAGCCGACGTCACCACACGTCAGCGCTGACCGAACTCAGCCCCTACACGTCCCGTCGCACTAAGTCGCCAGCCACCAACAAGTGACCGAACGCACAGGAGGCAGCATCCGGTCGCTTCTCAGCCCTCTCGACCAGCTGCAGTGCCGCCCACTATAAATAACCGGACACGCCCTGGGTGAGTCCGGTCACCCCATGGCCAGCGTCCGGTCGCGCACCTTCTCCTCTTTTTCTTTTTTTAAGTGCGCAACCGCTTCACCCTTACTTCTAACTTGCTAACCACAAAGTGTAGAACTTGTGTGCACATGTGTTAGTATTTTTCAAAGCATTTTGCAAGGGTCGATGTTAGCTCACACTAGGTCCTAATGCATATGCTCATATGAATTCACCTAGTGGCACTTGATAACCGTTTTAACTGATAATTTCTTCTCTTAATAGTACAACTATCGATCCTAGTCACTCACAACTTTTATAGTGTCTTGAGTGCAAAGCGCTGACCGAACTCAGCCCCTACACGTCCCGTCGCACTAAGTCGCCAGCCACCAACAAGTGACCGAACGCACAGGAGGCAGCATCCGGTCGCTTCTCAGCCCTCTCGACCAGCTGCAGTGCCGCCCGCTATAAATAACCGGACACGCCCTGGGTGAGTCCGGTCACCCCATGGTCAGCGTCCGGTCGCGCACCTTCTCCTCTTTTTCTTTTTTTAAGTGTGCAACCGCTTCACCCTTACTTCTAACTTGCTAACCACAAAGTGTAGAACTTGTGTGCACATGTGTTAGTATTTTTCAAAGCATTTTGCAAGGGTCGATGTTAGCTCACACTAGGTCCTAATGCATATGCTCATATGAATTCACCTAGTGGCACTTGATAACCGTTTTAACTGATAATTTCTTCTCTTAATAGTACGACTATCGATCCTAGTCACTCACAACTTTTATAGTGTCTTGAGTGCAAAACAAAAATAGCTCCTATCAATATACCTTTGCCATGAACCCATTTTTGTTTTTCTCTTTCTTCTTTTTCAAATGTGAAGCGCTTGATCATTTGTGTCCATTATTACCTCCATGGACCATTTTTTAGCTTCACCACTTGGAATGTACCAACCTTATCTAAATTCACACAATTAGCATAAAGGTTAGTATTAGGTTTTATCAATTATCCAAAATCAAACTAGGACTTTTAGTGTGCACCAGAGAGCAAAAGAGAGGGAAAAACTGCATGGGGGAGATCCACTACCGCGGAGAGAGGCTCGACTTGCTCGAACAGACGGAGAAGCGGTAGACGACAGAACCCTCGGTGGTGAGCGGAGCTAGGGCTTTGTGACTGCGCGGCGGCTCGAGCAGAGGCAGTGGCTTGCGCTAGAGTTGGGAAAGGGGAGTGACGCACTTGGGGCTCGACTTATATCGCGAGAAATCGGGCTCGACTGCATCCAATTCAGGGTAGAGTCCCAGTTGGGGACGATGGAGTAGGGGATGACGCCGGCTGACAAGCGGGCCCGGCATGGCAGTGGGGGAGCGGGTTTGGGGCGTAAGACAGAGAGAGAAGGGAGGGGGACTACGCGCGTGGGCTTTAGCTCTTGCTGGGCCAGCCTGCTGGTGTGGGTCGTGGGTGAGGGGATGAAAGAAGCCGGGCTCCTGTGGCTTGGGCCTGTGGGGGAAATGGCAGTGCAGGCCGAGCTTGGCCTCTCGGCCAAAGGGGAGAGAGGGGAAAATTTTCCATTTTCTTTTTATTTTCTAAATTTGCAAATCCATTTTAAAAGCAATTTTGAATCAGTTTGACTTTGGAACAAAAAAACACACAGTACAATAAAGCTTATGCACCAGCATGTATGCACAACAATGTTGCTGCACCTTATGATGAATTTTATTTTAATGAAAATTTTTGTTTTCCTATGTTTTCATGAGCACGACAATACAAAATTAAATCATTTTAACTCTATATCGAAAGGAACAAATTTTAGGGTGTTACAATTCTGTCCTCCTTAAGATGAATCCCATCCTCGAGATTCGGAAGATGGTGATCAAAAAGCTATGGACCCTCCGCCTTTAGATAAGTTCTCTCCCTTGAGTAGCTCCTCCTTAGTAACCATTCCAATGCGCCTTTGTGAAACTCTTTTTCCCAAGGCTCTACTACCAACTTCAAAACATTAGTGACTACACTCAACTTAAGTTGTTCAAGGTCTGTACATAAGACTTTAGATATTGGTGTCATCTCCGAACTTCATTTGCATAGTCCCTTATGCTAAGAGCATCGGCTACGCGTTTGCTTTTCCATGGCGTTTAGCACAACTCCAAGTCAGAATCCTTGATCTCTCCAATCCAACGAAGGTGTCACTCTTCTTACAAACGCTATAAAGAAAAGTCTATTTGTGAGAAACCGATTTTAAAAGCCACTTGCTTTTCAAGTAAGTAGCCAGCTTTGAAATTTGCTTCTCAAAAAGGGTTTTTTTAATCTATTTCAACTTACTTTAAATTCATGATGAAACCAATAGAAACTCAAACAAACAGAGCCTAACATTTCAGCAAATACCAAGTTACAATGAGCACTTATTTATAGTAAGAAGTATGGCTAAAAAGGTGGCTCTAACAACTTTTTGAAAAAGAAAATTGTGAGCATTATCTGTACTACACATGATACAGTAGAATTGACAATTGATTAGGTAACAGCGATATGATCCAGTACTAGGACCATACAGATAGAGGAACAACTCTTTTATTGATGACAGTTTGATAATGCACGAACCTATCAAGACTATGTTCGTGTCACTTTCGGTACAGCTGTGCGGTGCAACTGCGCAACAAAATATTAAAACCCAGCCAACGTTTGATAACGTGCACCTAAAACATCCTTTTCAGTAATTAGTTTTTTTATCAACACAATCGCAAATTAAAGACTTGCGCTGCGGCAGTAACGTGTTAAGGTTAGTCTGCAGTTATCGCCACTTGGGCAGTGAGGACGACCAGCAAAAACATTGGTGGCGATGCTCCACAGCACAACCACACAGTAAGCGTAACCACCTAAGCATAATTACGCGCAGTTACTGCGGCCACCTGCTTCGCAACCCCCACCGCCATCAATGCGTGATCTACTACCAGCGCACTGCACACAGTGGTGCCTTCATGCCTCGGCACCTCCCCAACCGTGCGTGTTGAAACAAGCTGAAGCTCAGCTGAAGAGCCCTCCTCTCTCACACTCATCACAGAGACAGACACAGAGAAATCGGAGAGGAAAACGGCAGATGCGTGAAACCCAATCTACACTTGCACAGCACAGTAGGAATCCCTCCTCCATTAAATAAGGGGGGATGCGTGTCGCGGCTAGCCAAGCGACGCGAGCTCCTCTGGCCACTCCAGGTCCAGGGAGAGGCGCCAGAGCTGGTGCTGCTGCATCCCGCTAGCTAGAACAAGTGAGACAAGTGTGTGGCGGGGTTACGCAGTGGACAGCGCCAGAGATCGAGATGGAGGGCAGCAGCGGAGCATACGGTGGCAACGGGGAGGCGTGGCGCGGCGCGGTGTCGCCGGCAGCGCGGTACGCGGAGTCCGGCGGCGCAAGCCTGACGTGGGAGAACCTCACGGCGGTGCTGCCGGGCGGCGGCGGCCGGGCGACCAAGAAGCTGGTGCAGGGGCTGTACGGCTACGCCGTGCCCGGCCGCGTCGTCGCCATCATGGGGCCTTCCGGCTCCGGCAAGTCCACACTCCTCGACTCCCTCTCCGGTACGTACTACCAGGTCGTCCTGGCCTTTCTTCGTCGATCTTCCTCGCGTCGCGTGTCCTGCTCCTGCCCACGCGGAGGATTCAATGCGCAGCCGCACCTCCGTACTCCTCCTCCCTCTCCTATACGGCCGGCGTGCCTCCATGGACTATTTAATTTGGACCAAGCTGTAATTAGTAGTAATTACAAACTACTCCTCCTTAACAGTACTGTCATGCATCATCCAATGGCTCGTAATCAAAATAATTTATTTGAGCATTTCAGAGGCTTAATAAAACATGAAAGCTTTCTAGTACCAAATTTTGATTCATTCAATTCGTTCATGAAGGCATGGATGATGTGCATGAGAGACGGATTGATTTTGTGTGAGCGATCTGTAGGGAGGCTGGCAAGGAACGTGGTCCTCACTGGGAAGGTGCTGCTCAACGGCAAGAAGAGGCGGCTGGATTATGGCGTCGTGGTGAGCATCAGCTACCTCGCGCCATGCATGCAGATGAATTATTAACCCATCACGTGTTTCATACCAAACTTTGCAATCTCATCATGGCCGTCATGCCCCCAAACAAATAACCTCTTACTACTTGCTATACATATGTGCATGTTCTTTTTATTTTTATTTTTGTTGTTGTTTCAGTTTCATTCATCGATTGATTGATATGCATATATCGATCCGATATGAATTCAAGCTTCTACGGGCTTTTTAGCTCTCGGACAGATCATAAACATCTATTAAGGTTTGATGTGGATGTAGTAAGGTTTTTCTATGCAAACGTGGCGCGTATGCATTCAGAGGGAAATGGATGTAGTTGGGTTAATTACAAATAATATCCTGGAGATAGATTGCTATAGCTGGCGCAGGCCGGGTGACCTCCTAAGGATACGTGCAAATGGCAAAACTTTAGCGCCGCCCCCCCCCCCCCCCCTCCTCCCCTTTTTGCTCCATCTGTTTAGATCCATTTGTCCAAAAGTTTAGGTTGGTGTTTGTATAAATCCCCCCTGTTCAGAACTTCTGAATTTGCTAAGAATTGGAGTAAAAAAAATTCAGCACAATTCCTTCAACAACATATTAAAATCCTCTTTCACAGGAGCCCTAGTCCGAAGATGGTCTCGTGCCACTCCCCAGCCTGCACCACCATCTGAAAATGAACTTTGCACAATTCCGTAGGCCGTGTTTAGTTGAGCCAATTCGGCAGTGGCAAATTCTGCACAGTGTAAGATTCTGTACTGTAGAATTTCGTTTGTATTTGTGAATTTTTGTCCAAACATTGACTAATTAGGCTCAAAAGATTCGTCTCGCAAAGTACAACTAAACTGTGCAATTAGTTTTTGATTTCATTTACATTTAGTACTTCATGCATGTGCCGGCATTTTGATGTGATGGGGAATCTTCTTTTTGCATAGTGAAATTTGGAGAAAATTTTGGGATCTAAACAAGGCCTACCAGAGTGGCACCCGAATTGAATCCCCAACTAATTCCAAAGATAGCATTCATTACTGATGCAGTTGTACCCCTTTCAGATCTTTGAATGGATGTCATACTACCATCACACAAGTTTGTCAAAACCATTATGGAAACAAACTTTGCAATCAGCTACCTCGCGCCATGCATGCAGATGAATTATTAACCCATCACGTGTTTCATACCAAACTTTGCAATCTCATCATGGCCGCCATGCCCCCAAACAAATAACCTCTTACTACTTGCTATACATATGTGCATTTTATTTTTATTTTTGTTGTTGTTTCAGTTTCATTCATCGATTGATTGATATGCATATATCGATCCGATCTGAATTCAAGCTTCTACGGGCTTTTTAGCTCTCGGACTGATCATAAACATCTATTAAGGTTTGATGTGGATGTAGTGAGGTTTTTCTATGCAAACGTGGCGCGTATGCATTCAGAGGAAAATGGATGTAGGCCCCGTTCACTTCCCAAAATATTTCCTCTGCCACCCGTCACATCGAATCTTTAGACGCATGCATGGAGCATTAAATGTAGGTAAACAAATAACTAATTGTATAGTTTGTCTGTAAATGTCGAGATAATCTTTTGAGCCTAATTAATTCATGGTTGGATAAATTTTGTTAAATAACAACGAAAGTACTACAGGAATTCCCCCCTAAATATTTCGGATCTGAACACAGCCGTAGTTGGGTTAATTACAAATAATATCTTGGAGATAGATTGCTAGGTGTAGCTGGCAGGCCGGGTGACCTCCTAAGGATACGTGCCACCAATCTGAAGGTGGAGTTTAGGATCCAACGGTTGAGGTTTTATGGCAGCAACATAGTATTCCAAGTGTTTTGGAATGTTTGCTTAATCATCCAACCCCTTTTAGTAGTGGGAGTTATTTGGATGGGTGACGTGTGTTAGAAACCAAGCTATATTTAGGAGTCATTGATTGATGCCTGTGTTTTTTCTAGTCAGGCTGTGGCTGTGTTTAGATCACTTGAAAAGTGCACTATGTAAAAAAAAGATTCCCCGTCACATCAAACTTGCGATACATGCATTAAGTACTAAATGTGGATAAAATCAAAAACTAATTGTACAGTTTGGTTGTACTTTGCGAGACGAATGTTTTGAGCCTAATTAGTCAATGGTTAGACAATTATTACCAAATACAAACGAAATGCTACAGTGTATTTTGGCACTCCAAAATTTGGATCTAAACACAACCTTAGTTTGCTGGTAGTTCCACAGCAGAATTATTTCATTTTCTGAACGTGCGTTAAGTAGGTATAATTTCAAAACTAATCATCCTTGTTTTTTTTGGTTCATGACATTATTATAGGTTTTAGTTGTATATATGCCATGACAGAGCAATGGTGTTTGTATAAATCCCCCCTGCTCAGAACTTCTGAATTTGCTAAGAATTGGAGTAAAAAAAATCAGCACAATTCCTTCAACAACACATTCAAATCCTCTCTCACATGAGCCCTAGTCCCAAGATGGTCTCGTGCCACTCCCCAGCCTGCACCACCATCTGAAAATGAACTACCAGAGTGGCACCCGAATTGAATGCCCAACTAATTCCAAAGATAGCATTCATTACTGATGCAGTTGTATATCCCTTTCAGATCTTTGAATGGATGTCATACTACCATCACACAAGGTGTTTAGTTCCCAAAAATTCTCACCCCAAAATATCACATCGAATCTTGCAGCACATGCATGGAGCATTAAATGTAGACGAAACAAAAAAAAACTAATTGCACAGTTCACCGTGAAAATTGCGAGACGAATCTTTTAAGCCTAATTAGTCCATGATTGAACAGTAATTGCCAAATAAAACAAAAAGCTACTGTACCCGAAACCAAAAATTTTCGCGAACTAAACACCCCATTTGTCAAAACCATTATGGAAACAATTTGAGAACATGTTATGGTCAACAGTTAACAAAAACTTAATAATTAATTGTTGAATTGGCTAGTCTCTAACTTTGACACATAGGCCCTGTTCGGCAGACTGTTTTTTGGCTTATAAGCCGGCTGTGGCTGATTTGCTGTGAGAGAAAAACACTGTTCCACGGCTGATAAGCCGTGCTGATAAGCTCAGCCGAATAGGGGATACACGGTATTTTGAAGGTACATGAGGGAATCTTTCATCTTCAGAACAAAGAAAAACCACAGTATGCTAGCTTGCTCCTATCCCTCAAAGCATTAGACAAATAGTCTGGAAAGTTTCTTAGAAGAATTGTTGATCTAAACTTGTAAAGCATGTGCTAGTATCATTAAGCATCATCCCACACAAAATTTCAATTCAAATATCAACGTGTACCTGGAGGAAGAGAAACTACTATGACGTATGGGTATCCACTAAAATAGTATAGTCCACTACAAATTATCAATGCCAAGGTTGGGATGATCGGCATAAATACTTATTCCCCCTGTTCGGCTGAGCTTATCAGCACGGCTTATCAGCCGTGGAACAGTGTTTTTCTCTCACAGCAAATCAGCCATAGCCGGCTTATAAGCCAAAAAAAAAACAGCCTGCCGAACAGGGCCATTATTCAATTCTTTTTTTGCGATGATTACTAGTCAAAGTTAGCAGGAAGTCAAAGTTAGCAGGATCTACATGATAGATTCTTTTGAAAAGCAAAGAAACATTTTTCACTGGACACAATGGTTTCGAAACTAGTACAAGCAAGTCATGCACGAACTGAAAATTTTTACTAGATCCCTTTGGGTAAATTGTCTAATATTATCCAGTATCTGTCTTGCTTCTTGACCTTGCCAATTTATTTGTCCTGCACATATATGAATTTTGTGTGAGTCTAGCCGATTTAATTTAGGGCTATACTTATGTAATGTGTTTATAGCAATCAGAGAACCTCATGTACCTAGTGTTCACCAAACTTGAATAGTTTTTTTTTTGTGTGAGAAAAGAAGTGTGGAAACTCTGCAGTTCATTTAAATTGCAAGAAACTTTCACTCAAGTAGGAAATTCTAAAACTTTTACTCTAGTAATGTGTTTAATATCATCAGCTAGCAAAATGACCTTGAAAAAGTCAACTGTATGCTATCTGATGTCAACATCTCTGTGGACACAACATGACAGGCATATGTGACCCAAGAGAACGTGATGCTGGGTACACTGACAGTGCGTGAGACGGTGACCTACTCGGCCCTCCTCCGGCTGCCATCGAGCATGCGCAAGTCAGAGGTGCGCCGCATCGTGGACGACACACTGGATGAGATGGGCCTCCGGGAGTGTGCCGACCGTCACATCGGAACCTGGCACCTCCGCGGCATCAGTGGTGGCGAGAAGAAACGCCTAAGCATCGCGCTGGAGATCCTTACTCGCCCACGTCTCCTTTTCCTCGATGAGCCCACCAGTGGCCTTGACAGTGCCGCAGCCTTTTCTGTTGTCCAGACGCTACGGCATCTCGCCGTTGATGGTGGCCGCACCATCATCTCCTCCGTGCACCAGCCCAGCAGTGAGGTATTTGCACTCTTTGACGACCTCTGCCTCCTCTCCAGTGGGGAATGTGTCTACTTCGGTGACGCCAAGCTAGCAACACAGGTTTGTGGCAACTGATCAACTACAAATGCATTTCGATTATTTCACTTTGAAATTAAGAAATGTTGCTCTGTTCACGAATGCAGTTCTTTGCGGAAACAGGGTTCCCGTGTCCCAGCCGGAGGAATCCATCTGACCATTTCCTCCGGTGTGTCAACTCAGACTTTGATGACGTTGCTGCCACCATGAAAGGATCCATGAAGCTGCGACCAGTACGTGCCCTGTGATTTGAGCCTTTTACGTTTAGATACATATGGTTTCTGATGGGTCTTTGATCAAATTTTGTTGAAGGAGGCAGAGCTTGATCCCCTGTTGAAGTACTCTACCTCAGAGATCAGGGAACGGCTGGTGGACAAGTACAGGATCTCAGATTATGCCATGATGGTTAGGAGCACAATACACGAGATAACCAAGATTGTAAGCATCAGTTTGCATTCAAAATTTTGTCAACATTTGAATTATTACTTCAGTATTTTGAATGTTTTTGTTGCTGTGAATTTGATGAAAATAATGCAGGAGGGTGTGATGGTGGAGGTGATCCGTGGCAGCCAGGCGAGCTGGTTCAAGCAGCTCCGCACGCTGACAAGCCGGTCTTTTACCAACATGTCTCGCGACTTGAACTACTATTGGCTGCGCATCATCATTTACATCGTCATGGCCATCTGCCTGGGAACCATCTACTACGATGTGGGCACCAGCTACTCGGCCATACAGGCGCGCGCCTCGTGTGGCGGCTTCGTGTCCGGCTTCATGACCTTCATGTCCATTGGTGGCTTCCCATCCTTCATCGAGGAGATGAAAGTGTTCACTCTTGAGCGCCAGAATGGCCACTATGGTGTTGCCGCCTACATCATCTCCAATTTCATCTCCTCCATGCCATTCTTGCTCGCCGTGTCCTGGGCCAGCGCTTCCATCACATACTGGATGGTCAAGTACCGGTCAGGCTTCAGCTACTTCGCCTTCTTCGCCCTCAACCTCTATGGTGGCGTCTCTGTCATTGAGAGCCTCATGATGATCATCTCCGCCCTCGTGCCAAACTTCCTCATGGGCCTCATCCTTGGTGCTGGTGTCATTGTAAGTCTATCTCCTCGTTGACTTGTCCTTCATCCCTACCTTTTGCTCACACAGGTTTTCCATGATTTCGCAGGGGATCATGATGTTGACGTCTGGATTTTTCCGACTGCTTCCGGAACTTCCGAAGATCTTCTGGCGGTATCCAGTGTCCTACATAGTCTATGGGTCATGGGGATTGAAGGTATGTCATCACTTCTAATTTTGTTACAAGTCCTTGGATCCAGAAACACAAACTCCGACACCAATGTTAAGGGCTGCTGTCGCACGCAGGGCGGGTACAAGAACGACATGATTGGGCTGGAGTTCGAGCCAATGGTGCCAGGGGAGCCGAAACTGACAGGAGAATACATCATCACCGAGATGATGGGGCTGAGCCTGGATCACTCCAAGTGGTTGGACCTCGCTATGATCTTCGTTCTCCTCTTCGCCTACCGCCTCACCTTCTTCATCGTGCTAAAGGTCAAGGAGGCTGCTGCGCCATACATCCGTGTCGCCTACACACGCTTCACTGTCAAGCGTCTTGAGCGGCGAGCCTCCTTCAGGAAGACGCTGGCCATGACGTCTATGTCCAAGCGGCACAACCCGCCGCACCCCATGGCCATCCAGGAGGGCCTCAACTCGCCCATGCCATACTGAGCCGAGGAGACGAAGAGCAGAGAGTGCTGCTGGTAGCTAGTGGTTGATATCACAATTACATGTGTATGTGCTTACAGATTTCCCTGTTTGATTGTTTAGTTGTCAGAGCGATCTCAAAGATACCCACGCGATAGTCTTCAGAGCATTCGTTTCACTGTAATAACTCTGAACACCCATATACATAAAAAGATAGGGTTGTGCACTTGTGCGTACTTATTTTTGTTTACATTTTGTTTTTGTAAACATTAAATCAGGCAATGATCCTTAAGAAAACCACGCAGACACCCATACACAAAAGATAGAGTTGTGCACTTGTGCGTACTTATTTTTGTTTACATTTTGTTTTTGTAAACACTAAATCAGGCAACGATCCTTAAGAAAACCACGCAGTCAAAAATACTTATTATCTGAATGGGTGAGCGCAGGGTACAGGTCGCTGAGCACGCTGCTGATACTCATGTAGTAAGTGTATGCAGCTTCTTCACGTCGCTAAGCTTGTTTTGTAATATCGTTAGTGCTTATTCGGTTTTTGGCAACTCTTGGTAATTCTCATTACCATCGGTGGCCTCTCCTGTAATCCAAATTCTACTCTCTTAATGAAATACGTGCACAAAGCATGGTCTCGAAAAAAATACTTAGTGTCTATTTGGTTCACCCCTCGTAAACTTTAGTCACTTTTAGTCACTAAAATGTCAAACACCCCACTAAAGTTTAATGGCTTTAGTAACTAAGGGGTAGCTAAAAGTGACTAAAATATATATGGGACAGCTACTTTAGTGGGTGGAACCAAATAGGGGCGACTAAACTTTAGAGGGTCACTAACTTTAGTGGGTGGAACCAAACAGACCCTAATTATTTGTGATGTGGGTAGGCGAGTAATGCATGTCTTGGTATGAGTAATCTGAAGAATGTTACTATTTTTGTTTGTGTGTGTGTGTGTGTAAGGATTTTTTCCCTAAATAATGGGAATAGCTTTAACGAAAGTTGTTTTAGGGGGTGTTTAGATGTAAAAAAATTTGGAATTTTGCTACTGTAGCACGTTCATTTGTATTTGGTAATTAGTGTCCAATCATAGACTAATTAGGCTCAAAAGATTCGTCTCGTGATTTACAACAAAATTGTGTAATTAGGTATTTCTTTTTACATACATTAAGTGCTCCATGCATGCGTCTAAAGATTGATGTGATGGAGAGAGTGTAAAATTTTAGAATTTAGAGGGGAAGTAAACAAGGCCTTATTAGGAGAAAACAAAAACAAATGCTCACATGGTTATTTAGTAGTCTAGTTAAACCAGGTACAGCAAGACACGCCACATTACCCTCCCCCACCCACACACACGCACAAAGTAGTCTAGTTTGGTAGAGCACCCTTTTCTATTTTGGAGCTTTATATTTTGATTCCCTAAGAATATCTCCAGCACTACTATCTAAAACAGGACCCTAAAATTTAGGCTTCTATCTATTTTGATATTACTCATTTTTATTGTCTACTCCAACAACACTAACTAAAATAGGTTCCCCAAATCCATCTTGATAGAGAATGACATGTAGGATCCACATGTCATCTTCTTTCTATTCTCATTGCCATAGAAAAACTCGTCTGTCTCCCAGTGGGCTCACCATGGCCTCCGGAGAAGAGGATCGGAGCCGGCAGGGTGCTCCCTGTGGACTCGCCATACATGGGCTCCACACATGGCGCTCCATGTGGGCTCGCAATGGCCTTCGGCGGGAGGAGCATCCTCCGAATGGAGGCGACAACGGGAGGACTGCGCGTGGGAGAGGGGAGCCACCGGGAGGGCCATGTGTGGGAGAGGGGAGTCGCTGGGAGGGCCGCGCGCGGGTGACGAGCTCACGGTGGGGAGGGCCACGTGCGGGTGACGAGCTCACGGCATGGAGGGTCGTGTGCGGGTGACGAGATCACAGTAGGGAGATCGGCATGGGAGAGGGGAGGCGCCGAGAGGGCTGCACATGGGTGAGGGGTGCTGCTGGTGAGGGGTGGCACCGGGAGAGGGTCCGCTAGGAAGGGGAGTTGTCGGAGAAGAGGTCGCATCGTTGTAGAGGTGACTTAGCAGCGTCGGCAGATGGGGTGCTGTGGCGGAAGAAATAGTCGCGCGGGAGGAAACATATGAACAAGAAAATAGATAGACACTTGTTGGCCCAACAAAAGTGGGTATTTTTCGTTCCTCTGTTTTGCATATGCATTTCTATCTTATTCGTATGTTTTTCTATTCTTGCATTTTGTCAATCCTATGGGTCTGTTCGTTTGAGCTTGAAGCTAGCCATTTGGGCGGTGGTGGCTGCTGTTGCGACCTCAAGACCAAAAAAAATACACTGTATCTACGGTGGGAATCCGCAGCCACAATGAGATGTAGCAAGGGATGAAAACTCCGAGGTAATTTTAGGCTCTCTTTAGGGGCATCACTGGTGCCTACCTTTTTGAAGAAGCCCTATTAACTACCTATAAAATGACTCATGAAGTCGAAACCAAATTAAAATGGTAAAAGTCTTTTTTTATTCTTAAATAAAAACTAAAAATTGAGTCTTTTTTTTTTCTTTACCATTTTTATATGGATGAGCAAAATGCTGCTAAAGAGGATCTGATCACTGGGATTATCCTGACTCATCGTTAAAAGTTTTAGACCTTATTTAAATGCATGTGTATCCACTTTAATCCATATACGTTGAAATGAATTAAAATAAAAACGCTCAACCTCCACTCCATTCCGCTCTACGTTGAGTTAGATGCGCATCCATACCAGATTTTAGGTGGATGCCGACTGCTTTTAGACTATCCGCACTCATGGTACTTTAAATTTATCCTCTAAAAGGTCTAGTCATCAAGATTCTCTCCTCTATACTCAATTCTCCCGCATCCATTCATCCTCTATATCATCCTCTATCCACTGTGGGTCCATTTGTCACTTTATTTAAATATATCTATGTGAGATCTAGTTTTGAAGAATTTATTGAAACAAATTTAATGGTGTAATCAGAATTTAATTTGAGTTTTTGGTTTGTGAGATATAACATTTTTTTGTCACTTAAAATAGTGGGGCCCGTCGCTGCAGCTTTCCCCTCTCTCCTCTCTCTCCCGCGTAGCTCTCTGCCCCCCTCTCGTGGCGCACAGTGCCTTTATCGGACGTCCTCTACCACCTCCAGATTTAGCGGACCAGGAACCTCTTTTTCTTTAACGCGTGTTTTATAGGTCACCGTTGCACACTTTTGATATGCTACCGGTACCGGATCACGTACAGAAACTAGTGCAGACAGCCTTAGGCTATTCGTACTCGTGTTACTCTAAATTTATCCTCTATACATCCTAGTCATCAAGATTCTCTCCTCTATACCCAATTCTTCCGCACCCATCCATCCTCTATATCATCTCTATCTACTATGGAGTCCACTTATCACTTTATCTAAATATATTCATGTGAGATCTAGTTTTGAAGCATTTATTAAAACGAATTTAATGGTATAATCGGAATTTAATTTAAATTTTTGGTTTGTGAGTTATAACATTTTTTAGTTGGTTAAATCAGTGAGGCCCGCTGGCTGCATGTTCTCTCTTCTCCCTCCCGCATGCAAACTGCTCTTCACGCGCGCGGCACCGCCTGCTTTCTTGCTCAGACTACCCGCAGTGGGTACTCTAAAACGATACTCTAAAGCTTTAGAGTATGAATATAGAGTAAAAACTGATGCACTGGATACTCTAAAACGATACTCTATCCTTTCTCTCACTCTATATTTAGAGTAGTACAGTGCTTAGGCTATCCGCACTCATGGACCTCTATATTCATCCTCTATACATCCTAGTCATCAATATTCTCTCCTCTATACTCAATTCTCCCGCATCCATCTATCCTCTATATCATCCTCTATCTACTATGGGGCTCACTTGTCACTTTATCTAAATATATCCATGTGACATCTTGTTTTGAACTATTTATTGAAACGAATTTAATGGTACAATCGAAATTTAATTTGGTTTTATGTTTTGTGAGTTATAATATTTTTTAGTGTTAAAAACGTGGGGCCCGCATGTCTCACCTCTCTCCTGCGCCTATTGTTTGCCTCGCGTGGTGGGCTGCTCGCGCACTGCTGTTGTCCGGTATATTTCACTGTGCCTCCTATATTTAGCGGACGCAGAGACGTAGCGAACTACTTTACATGTCCCGGTGCAGCAGCTTTCCTACGCTATATTCCGACGTGGGCAGGTACCGGATCATTTAAGGGACACGGTGCAGACAGCCTTACTCTATACTCTATAGTGGCAGACCCCACTAGCTAAATAAAGGGAAAAAATGTTATAACTCACAAACCAAAAATCCAAATTAAATTTCGATTGCACCATTAAATTCGTCTCAATAAATCCTTCAAAACTAGTTCACACATGAATATATTTAGATAAAGTGATAAGTGGGTCCCACAGTGGATAGAGTGGATAGAGGATGATATAGAGGATGGATGAGTGCGGGAGAATTGAGTATAGAGGAGAGAATCTTGCTGACTAGGACGTATAGAGGATGAATATAGAGGTCCATGAGTACGGATAGTCTCATGCGTCTGTGCGTGGTGGGACCATTGACTTATAGCGAACCTCCTCTATGCCGGTAAATATAGCGGATGGGGAACAATAGCGGAACGTGCAGCGTATTCGACTGCAGCACGTTGATCCGGTAAAAACTGGGCTTTACCGGACGGGTTGCAAGCAGTCTTATGTGCGGTGCCGGCTGCCGAACCGAAGACAGTAAAAGAAAAAAGCGAAGAGATATGTTTAAAATAAAATTTAAAGCCGCCCAACACCCCGACTCTGCTTCGTTTCCACGCGCACGAAACCCTAGACTAGATAAAAATTCCCCTCCCCTCGATTCCCCAACTCCCCTCGTCGCAATCCCTCCTCGCCGCCTCCGGAGCTACCGTGAGATCTGCCCGGTTCCGCCGCCCGGACCCTAGGGGACTCCCTCCCCTCTTCGATCCGTTCGGGCGGCCGGCCGGCCGGCCGGCCTTCCTTCAAAAGCGGGAATGGTGTTCTACTTCAAGGCGCGGCCCGAGGCCGGCGACTACACCATCTTCATGGGCCTTGACAAGTACGAGAACGAGGACCTCATCAAATACGGCTTCCCCGAGGACATCTGGTAACCTCATCTTCCCTTGGTCGTGTGGGTCGTAGTAACTGAAGATTTAGTGGAGCTTATATAGGTATAAGTGGGAGGACTATGCGTGATTGCTGTATGGAGGAACGGTTTCTGGGTATTTATAACTGTACTATTTCTGAATAAATTGCACTAACTTGTGAGGCACTTTGTTTTGATTAAACAAAATATTTGTTGTGGAATGACATTCAATTTAAAGGATGAAGTTAATCTACATTTCTTGATTGTCACTTTGTCAGGTCCAGAAAAACGAAGAGCTAGTAAATTCTTGGCATTCTATTGTCATCATATCTTTTTGCTGGTGGTATGCACTGATTTCTGTCATTGTGGTCAAGGCAAAGACCATCTCATTAATCATTATACAGTAGTGTACTTGTGTGCCTAGATTCATTAGTAAACAGTGCTCCTTAGTGGTTACCAGTGGCATGAAATTATTTCTTCTCTGTGTTTTGTGCTGGACAATTTTCTGTATAATTGTCGAACAACTGTCAATGCTTTTCTATTGTTTATATTAAGTTCACCTCTTGTACATATCGTTGAGTTTTGTTCATTGCATTTCCTCATTAAGTTCTACAATTAAGGGTCGTGCTTCTTACCTTAAACTGGTTTCGGTGAATACAGGTTTCATGTAGATAAGATGTCCTCTGCACATGTATATGTGAGATTGAATAAAGGTCAAACAATGGATGACATGAGTGAGGGTTTGCTGGAAGACTGTGCACAGCTTGTCAAAGCTAATTCCATTCAAGGTTGGACAAACTACAAAGAGACAATATTATATCACAAATTTTTGCTTTATCTTTTCTTGCAAGAATGCGTAATATTATACAAGCTGTAGCCAGGCACATGTGATGATTTCTTTATTTTGGTGCAGGTAATAAAGTCAATAACATTGATGTAGTTTATACTCCATGGTACAATTTGAAGAAGACCCCTTCAATGGATGTGGGTCAAGTTGGTTTTCACAACCCTAAATTGGTGAGAGCTCATCAACTTCTTTTCTGTTCACTATTTTTACAGCAGGATTATGTGCTTATGCATTTGTATATATGTTGACAAACTTTATGTGCTTTATGGTCGTGGATCAAGGTGTGTAATATATGCTTCTGATAGGGTTCCTTACTGTAGAACTAGTATTTTGATCTGCCTATGACTTTAAAAAATGTCCTTACTGTTATTTTGCAAGCAATTTGAATTGGTTTAAACTTTAGAATAACAAAGTTTTCGTAAGAGATTATTCTTTTAATCAGCTTTGGATGCTCCTTGATCTTTTGTAGTTTTTTGTATTGCTTCTGTAATGGTTAAGCAAACATTGGAATTACTTTTAGTAGCATATTTACTATCGTGAGTTAAATTTTAAATGTTTAGCCATCTGTTATAAAAAGTGGTAATAGTAATAGACGATGCCTATGGGGTAGGTGGAGCTGCACTGCCTCGTATGGCACTCAAGCACTTTGTCTAGTTGTTTTTCCACCTGGACTAGAGTTACTTAGAACATGATCTATGTATGAAATTGGAGAAATAACCATGGTTCTCAAGGCGTCGCCTAGGCGTCCGATCGATTTTCCAATCAAGGTGTCGGGCTTGACGCGGATTCCATCCATGTGGCATCGCCTCATGTGGCAAGGCGTCGGATGGCTGCAGCATGTGCGAAAAGGCGCTGTGTGCGGGAGACAGGAAGTCGCTTGTGCAGTAAGTGAGGGAGTTGCGGGTGGGAAACATGAGGGAGTCACGCCTACACCTCTGCGAGGAGGCGCCCCGTCTTGGAATCCACTCCATTTGAGAGGGGGAGGAAAGAGAGGGGAGTGGGGAAGTGAAGAAGGCAGTGGAGCACCTGGAACCCAGTGGTGCCACCTGCCTGCCTCTATCCGCGACCCCCACCCCATCTGTTCCTTGATTTGCAACTCTTCCACTGCCTTCTGCTCACAGGTCTATCTTTTTTTCTCCCCTCGTTTGCTGTTCCTCCCCCTCCTTCCTTTGCTCTGCTCTTTCCTTTGCTCTTACTCCTCCCTCCTTCCCTGCACTCTGTTTTGCAGTTCTGCTTATGATTGTGTGGATGAGTGTCTGGTGCTCTGTTCTGCAGTTCAGCACTAGTAATTAAGTTATTATATCATTAGAGACTAATCTGTTGCTATTGAGAGAGGAGAGATTTCAGATTTGCTACTTTATGTTGTGCACACTAGCTACCAGTACTATAGCAGCACTACTTAATGTGGTACCACATGCTAAGAATTGGCAATATTAAGGTATAGTTTGCTTCTAAATTCTAGTATATTTTAAGGTAAGATGTTTGTGTGGCGTCGCCTCTCCGCGCCTTAAACGCCTTCACATCTGGAAGGTGGTGGCTCGCCATGCCTCATCTTTACCGCCTTAAGAACCATGCAAATAACAGACCAGAGATAGAGGAAGATAATTGTGGCCATGGAACTCACAGATGCATGCTAATGCCCAATCCATGTTGTAATATGCCATCTTTTGTCTATTTAACAATGCATTCTTCCAGCTGAGCTGAAAAATTAAAACTGCTTAGGAAAGTCTAGGTGCTAGGCAGAGCCTGACCGCATGCCAAGCGATTAGTGCTTTTTGAAACAAACATTGGTTTTGCTCTCTATCTATGGGCGATAAGCTTTCAAATAGTATGTAGTTGTTTGATAATGATACCTCAACTAAGAGAACATCGTATCATGACCAACTAACAACAATGACAAAGTACAAACAATAAACATCTAATAATTACTAACACAGAAGGCAATGATGATATGTCAGCATCTGCCACCGACTAAATACATCCATGAACCATGATCAGTGCATAACTCTAATATCAGCAACTAATAACAAGCTTGTACTAAATGCTTGAGCAGTCTCCACAGACACTGTCATAATTTCTTCTATGTTGTACTCCTATGCAAGACAACAAAGCTATATAACTAAGACAACTATTATTTAGTGGTTAAACATAATTCCCATACATGTTGTCACGAAGGGCTACTTTACATGGAGGCTCTATAAGTCCATAATTCAATATTAACATCTACGTATTGATCATTAATATAATGCATCATCAATCTCGTATAATGCTGCATCTTGTTGTTTATTATGTAATTGCTGAGTCTTGCACTCTGTTTTTCAATACTGATGCTTGGTCAATTGACTTTGTTTTTTTTTCAAATAGTTTAGTATGATATATAGCTAAAATCTGTATATTCCTAAGTGTGCTAACTATTCGAGTTATCTTTTAATGGATCTTTTTTGTAAGAGTTTTTTTTTACAACATTTTTTTTGTAAGAGTTGATCCTGTTAGAGTTGTACATGCAGCATTTTTGTGTTCGTTCAGTGGTGTCTTATTGTTATTAACTTGGTGTTAGGTTCATCCAATACTTGCAGTTGGATGCAATAGGTTTGTTCTGTTCCTCATGGACATGAAATACTCATGAGAAGTATTGAAATTTTGTTAGAATGTGGTTTAAATTTAGATTTAGATGGTGATGGGCTGATGGCATGTTGGATTTTAGCGATGTCATGTCATGTGGATTGAAAAGGTTTTACTTTCGTGTTTCCTGACCTTTTCAAAGAACATTTACTAGATTACCTTCCTATACCTATGTATCATGACTTTCCTGACTTACCATTTGTCACTAGCTAAACAAACAACAACATATCCTTTTGTCCTAAGCAAGTTGGGGTAGGCTAGAGATGAAACCCAAAAGAGACGAAAAACAGGGAGACACATAAAGGAACATAAAGGGCACAAAACAAAAAGAGGTCACAGTTCATGCACGTTGATTGCCAATCTCCGAGCGCTCCTGTCCATAGCTAAATCCTTGGAGATATTCCACTCCTTAAGATCTCTCTTAACGGACTCGTCCCAAGTTAGTTTAGGTCGACCTCTACCGCTCTTTACATTATCGGCCCGCTTTAGAACTCCACTACGCACCGGCGCCTCAGGAGGCCTCCGTTGGACATGTCCAAACCATCTCAACCGATGTTGAATCAATTTCTCCTCAATTGGTGCCACCCCAACCCTATCTCGAATATCGTCGTTCCGGACTCTATCCCTCCTTGTGTGCCCACAACACCAACGCAATATACACATCTCCGCTACACTCAATTGCTGGACATGTCGCCTTTTTGTAGGCTAACACTCAGCACTGTATAACATCGCCGGACGAATCGCCGTCCTATAGAACTTACCTTTCAGCTTCTGAGGCACCCTTTTGTCACTAGCTATTGCATCTTATTTTTTCCTATACTTAATTACTAGGATTTATCTCCTACCTACTTTTTTAATTTTCGTTATTTTTATTGCACGTATGTGTCAATACATGGACTAAAACTGATGAATTGCTTCAATTATAATACCTGTGTCTTATTCGTTTTGAAGGTTCGCACTATTAAAGTAGAAAAGAGGATCAATGAGATTGTGAACCGCTTGAATAAGACAAAGGTGGAACGGAAACCTGACTTGAAGGGTATGTCACATTTATTTGAAAGTATCTCCATCGTCTTTTTTTATGTCAGCATCCTATATGAACATGATTAACTATTTTTCTTTTTGTTTTTGGGCTTCTTGAAGTGAGTATTGACCTCTCAAAGGAAGTGAGGATGTAATTTCATGTGTTGGTTAGTTCACTACGGTTTTGCAGAATTTAGATGTGCAAAAACATGTTACTATAATAGCACAAGAACTTTGTGAATCATGGAAACGTTTCCCTTTACGTGGGTATTTGTTTGGTCTATGAATAAAAGGCATGGGTGATGGATTATTGTTTTCACTGAATGATAGATTTGACACGTTGGCTTGCCGCATTGTGCATTTCAATCCTGTTATTTTCCTCCAGTATTTTTTTGTTAGCCTTGCATATTGAATTGATAATCATGACATCATTTGCTGCAGCTGAAAGAGAGGCTGTTAGTGCTACTGAAAAGGCAGAAAGAAAGGCGCAGCTTAGAGACAAGGTAAGCTATTTCCAATGCTATATACCAGCCATGTTTTCTTGTGTTGCCATATACTGGTTATGTAGAAATCAAAGATCTACGCAGTCGTTTCTATTTCTAGCTAGAGCATATCAAATTATATTTATGTGCAGCAAACTGGTAACAGATCTGCTTGTAGAAACCAAAGATCTATGTAGTTCATTCTATTGTAATAAATTCTCTAGAGCATATCAAATTATATTTATGTGCAGAAGACTGGTTGTAACAGATCTGTTACTCCATAGTGTTGTTTGACAGTGGTCACTGGGTGGTTATTGGTTGTAATGGGATGTTGCTACTACCTGATAAAATAGCTGAAGTGCTGAACTTTTGACAGTTAGAATACTGAAACACTAACAGATCACTGGATTCTGTTTCAGAAACGTAGGGAAGAGATGGAAAGGCTTGAGAAAGAGAAGCAGGCTGATATCAGGAGCTACAAGGGTCTAATGGTCCAAGAGAAGATGACTTCCAACAAGCAAATTGCTTCTGGCAGCAAGACCCTGCAAGAACTTGAAGAAGACTTTATGTGAGAGGGCGGACATGATAAATGTCATGCTGGAGATTTCCTTGAACTACTTCTGTCGAAGACAGAAGGGGTATCACAGGCTTGCGAGATACTGGATCTAAATGACTCATGGGCAGGCCATGGCCTGTTATTATCTCCTCTTGCTGTTGTTGTCTATGTAAACCTGTTTACTTGCTGAAAAAAACAACAGTGCATGCTCTAACTGTGGTTGATATATTGGTCTGTTGTTCATCAAGTTGAAATGGTAATGGAGTTCCGCTTTCCTGGATTTTTCAAACAATAAATACATGGCAGCAGTTATCGTAGATATTCCATTCTTTGCTTGGAGAATGGTTTCACTGTTACATATATGCTCTCTGCTACGAATTTTGTTGTAAGAGTGATAGAAATGTACCACATGATTGCTATGGTTGAGGTTTCGGACCCCAGTTAAAGATGTATGTAATAGAAGAATATAGGGTAGATGTCAATTTTCGGTTGATTTGCTTTCTTTCTGAAGTTAAAATACCATCAGTCACTCCAAAACTGACATTGACAAACTGCTCGGGGTTTCTGTACTCGTTGGCTTCAGCAGCAAGTCTCTGTTCGTTTGAGCTGATCTGGTTGGCTGAAAGTATTGCTGGCTGGTTTTCTATGAGAGAAAAACACTGCTGGCTGGCTGATTTGGTTGATAATCTTAAGCGAACAGACTGATATCTGTTTCATTTTGACAAAACTTTGGAATACAATTTAAATCTCAATATTACTCGAATTTTAATGAGGTTGTTTAATTTTCCTTATAAGTGAGTATTCCTAACGTCATGGTTGCTTCAAAAGTTCAAAGTTTTCCAGAGTTGCACTACACATCATTACCATATAAAATCACACAAGGGATGAACATGCTGCAAAAGAAAATTCCTAGCCTGCATCACACGATTAGGCCTTGTTTAGATTGGTGAATTGGGGAGAAAAACACTGTATCAGAATTCCTGTAGCATTTCGTTTGTATTTGGTAAAAATTATCCAAATTTTGACTAACTAGGCTTAAAATGTTCGTCTCGCAAAGTACAATAAAACTGTGCAATTAGTTTTTGATTTTATCAACATTTAGTATTCCATGCATTTGCCGATATTTTGATGTGACGGGGAATCTTCTTTTTGCATAGTGGAATTAGGGGAGAGAATTGGGGAACTGAACAAGGCCTTAGAACAATACCTTTCTCTGAAAGTGGGCCCTTGCGTTCATAAATCCTCTGCTCCCCTCCCAAAACCCAGCACAACAAGCAGCAAAGAGAAGGGAAAGGCACCTTAGCCATGGCGCAGCAGCTGCTGCTCCTCCTCCCCGCCCCTTCCAGAACCTTCTTGAAGCCCCTCCCCTCTCCCTTTCTCTCCTCTCTCCCCCGGCGCCACCTCGTCCCCGTCTCCGCAGTTCGCGTGGCACCCGCCATCCGGCGGGGCCTGCTCCGATACGCGACGAAGCGTTCAGGTGAGCCGCCGGCGCTGCTCCGCTTCTCTCCCGTCGATTTTGAGCGAGGAATTGTGACGAGCTGAACAAGCTCGTTGGCTAAGATGGTCTCCGTTTCTGTGAGCAGGCTTGGTTGAAGAGCTGGAGATCGCCAAGGACATGCAACCGCGGAGCAGGCGCGCCAATGGCATCTTCTGGATCTTGCTGCTCAATTTCGGCATCTACGTGGCCGACCACTTGTTCCAGGTATGATTGGAATCGCCTCCCTGAAGCTAAGCTTGAAGTGTCTGTGATGCATGTTCTTCTTGCATAAAGATGTAAGTTGCTGCGCAAATTTGTGCTGCCAATTCAGCAGGGTGATATGAATTTCTATTTCCAAACACATCGTGCATAAGAGTAATAGAGTATATGCAAGATCTGCTTCTTTACTTTTGAATGTATTCACAACTGAACTGATAGCTGCTGATGTTTTTGGAGTATTTGTTTGTGTTAGATGCGGATAAGGAGACATTGTGGTAGGCCGAGCATTTCATTTTATTTATTTAGAACCATGTTGTAATTGACTGTTACAAATATGTTTGCTGGTATTGATTAAAATTTTACAGATTCAAGCAAACGGGCTAATCATTATTTCTACTCTTGGATAATTCAATACATTTATCAATCTTGCACTTGTTTTAATAGAAAAGGGTTCATATCACAGCGTGCTTTGTATTCGGTGTCTGTATTATAAATGTATTTGATTCATGATGATGCAAACAAGCATGAAGTTATCTCATACAAATAAAAATCGAATTATTCTGCCAATTTTGTCTAAAAGAAAGATATTCTGGCAATCAACCTTTGACCTACACTTCTCCATGCATAACATCGGCATTATTGTCCCATCCTTAATTTATTATTAACTTATTGTGTTCTGTTCTTTTATGTATCTTATGGCTAGCCCAATGTTATTCAACAGCCATAGAATGGTATTATCCCATCAGTTAAATTGTTATAGATTCTAGACCGACTGTGGTTATATCAATGCAAGGATAAAATTAGGATTGATGTAATCCTCTTTCGTTTGATAAGGGATATCTTAAATTTTCTTGTTCATATCTTAAGAAAATGGGCATATATACCATTCTGTTTCCTGTGCTGAACTGTATATTTACTTGTCAATTTATGTTTGCCTTGCGTTTCAGATTCGGCAAATAAAATCACTGTACCTGTATCACGCATTTCCTACATGGTTCCAGTTTGTGACATCAACATTTTGCCATGCCAACTGGTTAGTTTGACTTACTATTCCAGATCAATTTAATTTGTTTCTTGCTTCTTGGATATATTACTAATTGATAAAGTTGAGTACATCTGATGGATATATTATAAGTTCATCCATTTACTTTGTGAAGTTGATTACTCATTAAGTCATCAATGGTTTGCTGCAGGAATCATCTTTCAAGCAATTTATTCTTTGTGTATATCTTTGGTGAGAGTTGATTGCTAAAAATGAATGCTCTGCTTGGAACTTATAACTCAGTTAAAGGATGCCTGTGCTGATCGAAATATACAGGAAAGCTTGTTGAGGAGGAAGAGGGTAACTTTGCTCTGTGGATGTCTTACATTTTGACTGGTGCTGGGGCAAACTTGATTTCATGGTTGGTTCTTCCAACATCCTCTGTGTCACTTGGAGCATCTGGTGCTGTTTTCGGCCTTTTCACAATTAGTGTTCTAGTTAAGGTGATTAATTCAATGTTGCCCTTCTGAAATTTCTTTACTTAATAACCAGTCAGCCAATGTTTCTTTTTTAAACGTTGCCTCTGCTGTCATGGCAGATGTCATGGGACTGGAGAAAGATTCTTGAGGTGCTTATCTTGGGACAATTTGTTGTTGACAAGGTACCTTCATGACACTGTTTTGTTGCTTTCCTTAATCCTTTTTGAAGTAAAAGAATGGATGTGTTGTTACAGAATTGTAACGAAATGGATGATTTTATTTTCTCACATTCTACATGAAAAATGCAATACATTGATCTACTGGTGGCATATCCAGTGCTTCCCCTACTTATGTTAACTCTGTCCACAAGATAGCAATACTAGTAATCATGGTTCTAAAAACCTAATTAAACTTACGTTTAGTCTTGATTAAACCTGAAACGGACCCCTAGCATCTCGTATAGGCCTGGGTGCCCAATAAAACTCTGGACACATCTAGGCGGCGTGCATAGGCGTAAAGCAGTGCTTAAGCGGAAACGTGAAAAAGCGGCAGCCTGGCTGGCTTGGTGGGCTATGTGTGACCACGCCGTCTGGTGGGCAGGAAAAAAGCGTGCAGAAGAGCCAGTGAAAATGGAAACAGGATGTGCAGGGATCAAAGTTGCAAGTCCCTTCATCACTTCTTTGCAAGTTCACAAGAATTGGAATCAAAATTTCCTGAATGTCTTACAATTTCTTCTGAGATCGAAGTTGGGCATCTAATCTGAACCATATGTGTCCCCAGAAAAAATAAAAAAATAAAAAGCACAAACACTTAATCGTGTTTAATCTACGTTTAGTCCATCTAGGCCCTAGGAAGTGGCCAGTACCTAGCATTTTTTTGGAACCTTGCTAACAGTATGAAATGAATTCCATGGAGGATATGAATGGTAGGAACGACTGTACTAGTGAGAGCAGTCATCTATTACAGTTTCAGAACCTGGTTCAAGATCACCGTATATACAAAAAGACCAGGAAAATTTGCACCATGCTACTTCCCCAGGGAAAATAAGTTAAACAACGAAGAATATATGTTGACTGATGTGTCTTTTTCTTTATTATGTTTGAATAAACAACCTTGCACAAGGTACATACACATCCACACGATACTCAAGTACTAGAATTACTAGATAATAGTGATGATTTCAAGCACAACATCTATCAGTAGTTGAACTACAATAAAATGTAACCTGTCACCCTGGGTCATCCTTTGCATATATGTGTAACCTGTCACCCTCCATAATGAACCTATTATTCCCGTGCTGATACTTGTTTACAATCTGCTGATTATTCTTCCTTTAACTGATAGGTCATGGAAGCAGCACGTGCAACAACAATCACGGGCCAATCATTTCAAGTGAACAACATTGCTCATGTATCAGGTGCTTTGATAGGTGCTGCGTTGGTGTTTCTGGTTAGCAGAATCCCTTTTTCATCCAATGATGATAATCCCAAGGCAACAAAAAGAGAGTAAATAGAAAATAAATATTTATCAACAACATTATCAACCTAACATGTTATTGTCAATTTTTCATTCATTATCATTTCTTCATATGATAGCTACTTTTCGAAAACTCAGTTGTAACATTTCGGATTTAAAGGAAAGATCATCTGGAAGTTGAGTGCTGGAGTGTAAAGTTCGTTTGTAGACCAATGTAAGCATCTTGATTGTCCGGCACTTCAAATGTTTTTCCTTCACATATACTTTCTGCAAGAATGAAAGATCAATTCGATTTATCTATATGAATTTGCCATTCTAGTTATGATCAACAACAGCTAAAAACAGGAGAGACTATACTATGTCGAACACGATTGTTCTCTTTTCCTCACAAGAAACAAGCGTCGAAGAACTTGCCCAAATCAAACATCTAGGCCTTACAGTTACAGGCAGCCCTGTCCACAGAGCACAGTTCAAGTGCTCTACCGGCCGGGTGCCTCCGGATCCAACCTACTACCTGTACCTGACTACCGGCGGCGAATCACGTCCTGGGGTTTGTACACTCCGTGGCCGTTCCGGCTGCCGCCAGATGCTCCCAGCATTGCCACGGCAGCCGGCTGGACCTCCTGCCGGTGAACGGACCGAGCTGGCCCGACAGCGTCGACTGCCTTCTCGCTCATGCACATTAGCAGCCTGCTACCGCTCGGGATTCCGCTTCTCCTCTTGTGAGTGTTCCTGGCAGCGGCGCGCCGCATCGCACCTTCGTCGACGTCGTTGAAGCAGTAGTGGTAGTAGTACCCCGACGCCGCGCTGGAGAAGTTGCCGGACGCCGCGCCGTCTGCGGTGACCACGCTCCAGACAACGCTGGCCTCGCTAGGTGGGTACGCGCACCCAAGCTTGCTCGGAGCCGCGTCGTCCTCGCCAGGGCTCCCTCCGCCGCCGCTGGCCGCGCGCGGAGCGTCACCACCCAGCGCCGTATTTCCGGCGACGATTGTAAAAGCAGACCTTTGCGTCGCTGAACCGAGCGCGCTCCCACGGTCTTGCACCGGCCGGAACATTTCCAATGATTTGATGCGCCGCCGCTCGTCGGAGTCGGAGGTGGCTGCTGCTTGGGGATGCAAGACAGGCGTAGACACTTCGCCCTTGTTGGTGGCCATCCTTGTTGGTAGGCCGAGCATTTCATTTTATTTATTTAGAACCATGTTGTAATTGACTGTTACAAATATGTTTGCTGGTATTGATTAAAATTTTACAGATTCAAGCAAACGGGCTAATCATTATTTCTACTCTTGGATAATTCAATACATTTATCAATCTTGCACTTGTTTTAATAGAAAAGGGTTCATATCACAGCGTGCTTTGTATTCGGTGTCTGTATTATAAATGTATTTGATTCATGATGATGCAAACAAGCATGAAGTTATCTCATACAAATAAAAATCGAATTATTCTGCCAATTTTGTCTAAAAGAAAGATATTCTGGCAATCAACCTTTGACCTACACTTCTCCATGCATAACATCGGCATTATTGTCCCATCCTTAATTTATTATTAACTTATTGTGTTCTGTTCTTTTATGTATCTTATGGCTAGCCCAATGTTATTCAACAGCCATAGAATGGTATTATCCCATCAGTTAAATTGTTATAGATTCTAGACCGACTGTGGTTATATCAATGCAAGGATAAAATTAGGATTGATGTAATCCTCTTTCGTTTGATAAGGGATATCTTAAATTTTCTTGTTCATATCTTAAGAAAATGGGCATATATACCATTCTGTTTCCTGTGCTGAACTGTATATTTACTTGTCAATTTATGTTTGCCTTGCGTTTCAGATTCGGCAAATAAAATCACTGTACCTGTATCACGCATTTCCTACATGGTTCCAGTTTGTGACATCAACATTTTGCCATGCCAACTGGTTAGTTTGACTTACTATTCCAGATCAATTTAATTTGTTTCTTGCTTCTTGGATATATTACTAATTGATAAAGTTGAGTACATCTGATGGATATATTATAAGTTCATCCATTTACTTTGTGAAGTTGATTACTCATTAAGTCATCAATGGTTTGCTGCAGGAATCATCTTTCAAGCAATTTATTCTTTGTGTATATCTTTGGTGAGAGTTGATTGCTAAAAATGAATGCTCTGCTTGGAACTTATAACTCAGTTAAAGGATGCCTGTGCTGATCGAAATATACAGGAAAGCTTGTTGAGGAGGAAGAGGGTAACTTTGCTCTGTGGATGTCTTACATTTTGACTGGTGCTGGGGCAAACTTGATTTCATGGTTGGTTCTTCCAACATCCTCTGTGTCACTTGGAGCATCTGGTGCTGTTTTCGGCCTTTTCACAATTAGTGTTCTAGTTAAGGTGATTAATTCAATGTTGCCCTTCTGAAATTTCTTTACTTAATAACCAGTCAGCCAATGTTTCTTTTTTAAACGTTGCCTCTGCTGTCATGGCAGATGTCATGGGACTGGAGAAAGATTCTTGAGGTGCTTATCTTGGGACAATTTGTTGTTGACAAGGTACCTTCATGACACTGTTTTGTTGCTTTCCTTAATCCTTTTTGAAGTAAAAGAATGGATGTGTTGTTACAGAATTGTAACGAAATGGATGATTTTATTTTCTCACATTCTACATGAAAAATGCAATACATTGATCTACTGGTGGCATATCCAGTGCTTCCCCTACTTATGTTAACTCTGTCCACAAGATAGCAATACTAGTAATCATGGTTCTAAAAACCTAATTAAACTTACGTTTAGTCTTGATTAAACCTGAAACGGACCCCTAGCATCTCGTATAGGCCTGGGTGCCCAATAAAACTCTGGACACATCTAGGCGGCGTGCATAGGCGTAAAGCAGTGCTTAAGCGGAAACGTGAAAAAGCGGCAGCCTGGCTGGCTTGGTGGGCTATGTGTGACCACGCCGTCTGGTGGGCAGGAAAAAAGCGTGCAGAAGAGCCAGTGAAAATGGAAACAGGATGTGCAGGGATCAAAGTTGCAAGTCCCTTCATCACTTCTTTGCAAGTTCACAAGAATTGGAATCAAAATTTCCTGAATGTCTTACAATTTCTTCTGAGATCGAAGTTGGGCATCTAATCTGAACCATATGTGTCCCCAGAAAAAATAAAAAAATAAAAAGCACAAACACTTAATCGTGTTTAATCTACGTTTAGTCCATCTAGGCCCTAGGAAGTGGCCAGTACCTAGCATTTTTTTGGAACCTTGCTAACAGTATGAAATGAATTCCATGGAGGATATGAATGGTAGGAACGACTGTACTAGTGAGAGCAGTCATCTATTACAGTTTCAGAACCTGGTTCAAGATCACCGTATATACAAAAAGACCAGGAAAATTTGCACCATGCTACTTCCCCAGGGAAAATAAGTTAAACAACGAAGAATATATGTTGACTGATGTGTCTTTTTCTTTATTATGTTTGAATAAACAACCTTGCACAAGGTACATACACATCCACACGATACTCAAGTACTAGAATTACTAGATAATAGTGATGATTTCAAGCACAACATCTATCAGTAGTTGAACTACAATAAAATGTAACCTGTCACCCTGGGTCATCCTTTGCATATATGTGTAACCTGTCACCCTCCATAATGAACCTATTATTCCCGTGCTGATACTTGTTTACAATCTGCTGATTATTCTTCCTTTAACTGATAGGTCATGGAAGCAGCACGTGCAACAACAATCACGGGCCAATCATTTCAAGTGAACAACATTGCTCATGTATCAGGTGCTTTGATAGGTGCTGCGTTGGTGTTTCTGGTTAGCAGAATCCCTTTTTCATCCAATGATGATAATCCCAAGGCAACAAAAAGAGAGTAAATAGAAAATAAATATTTATCAACAACATTATCAACCTAACATGTTATTGTCAATTTTTCATTCATTATCATTTCTTCATATGATAGCTACTTTTCGAAAACTCAGTTGTAACATTTCGGATTTAAAGGAAAGATCATCTGGAAGTTGAGTGCTGGAGTGTAAAGTTCGTTTGTAGACCAATGTAAGCATCTTGATTGTCCGGCACTTCAAATGTTTTTCCTTCACATATACTTTCTGCAAGAATGAAAGATCAATTCGATTTATCTATATGAATTTGCCATTCTAGTTATGATCAACAACAGCTAAAAACAGGAGAGACTATACTATGTCGAACACGATTGTTCTCTTTTCCTCACAAGAAACAAGCGTCGAAGAACTTGCCCAAATCAAACATCTAGGCCTTACAGTTACAGGCAGCCCTGTCCACAGAGCACAGTTCAAGTGCTCTACCGGCCGGGTGCCTCCGGATCCAACCTACTACCTGTACCTGACTACCGGCGGCGAATCACGTCCTGGGGTTTGTACACTCCGTGGCCGTTCCGGCTGCCGCCAGATGCTCCCAGCATTGCCACGGCAGCCGGCTGGACCTCCTGCCGGTGAACGGACCGAGCTGGCCCGACAGCGTCGACTGCCTTCTCGCTCATGCACATTAGCAGCCTGCTACCGCTCGGGATTCCGCTTCTCCTCTTGTGAGTGTTCCTGGCAGCGGCGCGCCGCATCGCACCTTCGTCGACGTCGTTGAAGCAGTAGTGGTAGTAGTACCCCGACGCCGCGCTGGAGAAGTTGCCGGACGCCGCGCCGTCTGCGGTGACCACGCTCCAGACAACGCTGGCCTCGCTAGGTGGGTACGCGCACCCAAGCTTGCTCGGAGCCGCGTCGTCCTCGCCAGGGCTCCCTCCGCCGCCGCTGGCCGCGCGCGGAGCGTCACCACCCAGCGCCGTATTTCCGGCGACGATTGTAAAAGCAGACCTTTGCGTCGCTGAACCGAGCGCGCTCCCACGGTCTTGCACCGGCCGGAACATTTCCAATGATTTGATGCGCCGCCGCTCGTCGGAGTCGGAGGTGGCTGCTGCTTGGGGATGCAAGACAGGCGTAGACACTTCGCCCTTGTTGGTGGCCATCCTTGTTGGTAGGCCGAGCATTTCATTTTATTTATTTAGAACCATGTTGTAATTGACTGTTACAAATATGTTTGCTGGTATTGATTAAAATTTTACAGATTCAAGCAAACGGGCTAATCATTATTTCTACTCTTGGATAATTCAATACATTTATCAATCTTGCACTTGTTTTAATAGAAAAGGGTTCATATCACAGCGTGCTTTGTATTCGGTGTCTGTATTATAAATGTATTTGATTCATGATGATGCAAACAAGCATGAAGTTATCTCATACAAATAAAAATCGAATTATTCTGCCAATTTTGTCTAAAAGAAAGATATTCTGGCAATCAACCTTTGACCTACACTTCTCCATGCATAACATCGGCATTATTGTCCCATCCTTAATTTATTATTAACTTATTGTGTTCTGTTCTTTTATGTATCTTATGGCTAGCCCAATGTTATTCAACAGCCATAGAATGGTATTATCCCATCAGTTAAATTGTTATAGATTCTAGACCGACTGTGGTTATATCAATGCAAGGATAAAATTAGGATTGATGTAATCCTCTTTCGTTTGATAAGGGATATCTTAAATTTTCTTGTTCATATCTTAAGAAAATGGGCATATATACCATTCTGTTTCCTGTGCTGAACTGTATATTTACTTGTCAATTTATGTTTGCCTTGCGTTTCAGATTCGGCAAATAAAATCACTGTACCTGTATCACGCATTTCCTACATGGTTCCAGTTTGTGACATCAACATTTTGCCATGCCAACTGGTTAGTTTGACTTACTATTCCAGATCAATTTAATTTGTTTCTTGCTTCTTGGATATATTACTAATTGATAAAGTTGAGTACATCTGATGGATATATTATAAGTTCATCCATTTACTTTGTGAAGTTGATTACTCATTAAGTCATCAATGGTTTGCTGCAGGAATCATCTTTCAAGCAATTTATTCTTTGTGTATATCTTTGGTGAGAGTTGATTGCTAAAAATGAATGCTCTGCTTGGAACTTATAACTCAGTTAAAGGATGCCTGTGCTGATCGAAATATACAGGAAAGCTTGTTGAGGAGGAAGAGGGTAACTTTGCTCTGTGGATGTCTTACATTTTGACTGGTGCTGGGGCAAACTTGATTTCATGGTTGGTTCTTCCAACATCCTCTGTGTCACTTGGAGCATCTGGTGCTGTTTTCGGCCTTTTCACAATTAGTGTTCTAGTTAAGGTGATTAATTCAATGTTGCCCTTCTGAAATTTCTTTACTTAATAACCAGTCAGCCAATGTTTCTTTTTTAAACGTTGCCTCTGCTGTCATGGCAGATGTCATGGGACTGGAGAAAGATTCTTGAGGTGCTTATCTTGGGACAATTTGTTGTTGACAAGGTACCTTCATGACACTGTTTTGTTGCTTTCCTTAATCCTTTTTGAAGTAAAAGAATGGATGTGTTGTTACAGAATTGTAACGAAATGGATGATTTTATTTTCTCACATTCTACATGAAAAATGCAATACATTGATCTACTGGTGGCATATCCAGTGCTTCCCCTACTTATGTTAACTCTGTCCACAAGATAGCAATACTAGTAATCATGGTTCTAAAAACCTAATTAAACTTACGTTTAGTCTTGATTAAACCTGAAACGGACCCCTAGCATCTCGTATAGGCCTGGGTGCCCAATAAAACTCTGGACACATCTAGGCGGCGTGCATAGGCGTAAAGCAGTGCTTAAGCGGAAACGTGAAAAAGCGGCAGCCTGGCTGGCTTGGTGGGCTATGTGTGACCACGCCGTCTGGTGGGCAGGAAAAAAGCGTGCAGAAGAGCCAGTGAAAATGGAAACAGGATGTGCAGGGATCAAAGTTGCAAGTCCCTTCATCACTTCTTTGCAAGTTCACAAGAATTGGAATCAAAATTTCCTGAATGTCTTACAATTTCTTCTGAGATCGAAGTTGGGCATCTAATCTGAACCATATGTGTCCCCAGAAAAAATAAAAAAATAAAAAGCACAAACACTTAATCGTGTTTAATCTACGTTTAGTCCATCTAGGCCCTAGGAAGTGGCCAGTACCTAGCATTTTTTTGGAACCTTGCTAACAGTATGAAATGAATTCCATGGAGGATATGAATGGTAGGAACGACTGTACTAGTGAGAGCAGTCATCTATTACAGTTTCAGAACCTGGTTCAAGATCACCGTATATACAAAAAGACCAGGAAAATTTGCACCATGCTACTTCCCCAGGGAAAATAAGTTAAACAACGAAGAATATATGTTGACTGATGTGTCTTTTTCTTTATTATGTTTGAATAAACAACCTTGCACAAGGTACATACACATCCACACGATACTCAAGTACTAGAATTACTAGATAATAGTGATGATTTCAAGCACAACATCTATCAGTAGTTGAACTACAATAAAATGTAACCTGTCACCCTGGGTCATCCTTTGCATATATGTGTAACCTGTCACCCTCCATAATGAACCTATTATTCCCGTGCTGATACTTGTTTACAATCTGCTGATTATTCTTCCTTTAACTGATAGGTCATGGAAGCAGCACGTGCAACAACAATCACGGGCCAATCATTTCAAGTGAACAACATTGCTCATGTATCAGGTGCTTTGATAGGTGCTGCGTTGGTGTTTCTGGTTAGCAGAATCCCTTTTTCATCCAATGATGATAATCCCAAGGCAACAAAAAGAGAGTAAATAGAAAATAAATATTTATCAACAACATTATCAACCTAACATGTTATTGTCAATTTTTCATTCATTATCATTTCTTCATATGATAGCTACTTTTCGAAAACTCAGTTGTAACATTTCGGATTTAAAGGAAAGATCATCTGGAAGTTGAGTGCTGGAGTGTAAAGTTCGTTTGTAGACCAATGTAAGCATCTTGATTGTCCGGCACTTCAAATGTTTTTCCTTCACATATACTTTCTGCAAGAATGAAAGATCAATTCGATTTATCTATATGAATTTGCCATTCTAGTTATGATCAACAACAGCTAAAAACAGGAGAGACTATACTATGTCGAACACGATTGTTCTCTTTTCCTCACAAGAAACAAGCGTCGAAGAACTTGCCCAAATCAAACATCTAGGCCTTACAGTTACAGGCAGCCCTGTCCACAGAGCACAGTTCAAGTGCTCTACCGGCCGGGTGCCTCCGGATCCAACCTACTACCTGTACCTGACTACCGGCGGCGAATCACGTCCTGGGGTTTGTACACTCCGTGGCCGTTCCGGCTGCCGCCAGATGCTCCCAGCATTGCCACGGCAGCCGGCTGGACCTCCTGCCGGTGAACGGACCGAGCTGGCCCGACAGCGTCGACTGCCTTCTCGCTCATGCACATTAGCAGCCTGCTACCGCTCGGGATTCCGCTTCTCCTCTTGTGAGTGTTCCTGGCAGCGGCGCGCCGCATCGCACCTTCGTCGACGTCGTTGAAGCAGTAGCGGTAGTAGTACCCCGACGCCGCGCTGGAGAAGTTGCCGGACGCCGCGCCGTCTGCGGTGACCACGCTCCAGACAACGCTGGCCTCGCTAGGTGGGTGCGCGCACCCAAGCTCGCTCGGAGCCGCGTCGTCCTCGCCAGGGCTCCCTCCGCCGCCGCTGGCCGCGCGCGGAGCGTCACCACCCAGCGCCGTATTTCCGGCGACGATTGTAAAAGCAGACCTTTGCGTCGCTGAACCGAGCGCGCTCCCACGGTCTTGCACCGGCCGGAACATTTCCAATGATTTGATGCGCCGCCGCTCGTCGGAGTCGGAGGTGGCTGCTGCTTGGGGATGCAAGACGGGCGTAGACACTTGGCCCTTGTTGGTGGCACGGCGGTGGCCATCCATTCCGGCAACGGTTGTTTTGTCGCCTCCTACGAGCCATCTGCCACTCGCAGGCGTCACACTCGATCTCATTGGGTGCTTTGTATGTGTCCATGCTCGGCCCTGGCACTGCATCTGCACAGGGCATGGGCGCATGGCGGTAATATCTCGCGCTCAGCGTGCGGCGGAGAGATGGTCGTGTGGAGGGAGCTCTCGCGGGCACCATTCTCAGGGATTGATTGCCATGGGTCCGACGCGAGAAAATTCCCTTGGCTGTTGTTCACGGGTGCCTCTCGGAGTCGGAGGCCTTCCTTCATCTCGTGGCTCTTCTCGCAACAACGCTTCGCTTTCGCGGTCTTGACTCCCACGTTGTCTCCTTCCTTCCTATCCCCATCTCATCTCTGGGTCTATCTGATCCCGGACCGACAAGTGAAATCCAACTGAACGTTACACTCAGCTTGGTTAGCTGGTGCCACGTTTGTACTACCTGTTATACTAACCGCAGAATGATGAATTTGGGATATTTTGGCCCGTTGAAAAACATATACTTATGTACAGTACTTGTACTGCATTATGGTGTTGGCTTCGCTAGGCGTTAGGCTCTAAGGTCAGTCTCAGTGGGAGTTTTACTAGAGTTTCATTTGCATTTAATAGCCTGCCACATATGCATTTTTGATGACATGTCAACGTTTTAATGAAGAGAGAGAAGAATTGGGTTTCATGGAGATGAAACTCTCTTGGCATAGTTACCAACTCTCTATGAGTCATAGAATTAAATGTCTATGAAACTATGAAATGAAACTTTCCATTGAGAGTGGGTGTTTTATCCGAGTTTCATTTCATTCTATATGACATGGCAGTCTTGGAAACAACAAAATGAAACTCTCCACTGAGACTGGCCTAATTACTACTGCATTACAGGCTGCTTCTGCGTGTGGTTCCGTGCTATGGTAGCCAAAGAGTCAGAACTGGAGGAGCTAAAATGGGCTTCTCCTAATTTATTTCGAGAAAAGAGAAAAAAAAGCATCAATAAATAGTACCATAAACACTGCATAAATTGGAAAAGCCGGAACAGCTGAGAGCCCTTCCAAATGGGGCCGTAAAATTTCTCAAGGATGTAAGTAAATTTTACTCCCTCGATTCTAAATCAAATCAACTTCTAAAATTATCCTAAATAAAACATAATCACCTGTGAAAAGCAATATTTATGACACAAAATTGGTATCACTAAGTACATCATGACATTTATTTTTATAATATTCTTACTTGATGTTATAGATGTTATTTTTTCTATAAAGTTGGTGGAATTTGAAATAGTTTGACTTATAGAAATTGCTTTATTTTGGGACGGAGGTAATACCATAAGAGCAACTCGATCAAATCTCCTATCCGACACTCCTATCTCCAAAATTTTTCAATATAGAATAATAGTATCTCATATCATTGCGGAGGTTCTTTCTGGTCCATCACCAAACCTATCTTGGCGAACAGATCTCATTGGTCCCAAATTAGTAGCGTGGAACAATTTGTTACCCCGTATTGCTAATATAGAGTTGGTCCATGAACAAGATGAGTTTTACTGAAATTTACATCCAAATGGAAAATTCTCGGTGAAGTCTCACTATCAAGCGTTATTACATACCGATATCCCAAACATTAATAGACTCATTTGGAAAGTGAAAGCCCCATTGAAAATAAAAATTTTCCTACTTACGACGAGGAATTATATTGACAAAGGATAACCTGCTTTTGTCACAAAGAAAAGACAATTAAGCACCTATTCTTTGACTGCCGATTTGCTTGTTCAATTTGGTCTTTTATTCAGGTTGCGACAGGTCTTTTAAAACCCCACAATATAGGTCATATGTTCAATGACTGGCTAAGAGGTGTCAACAAAGATGTCAAGCTTTTACTCCTGCTAGGAGGAGCTGCGACTTGTTGGTCTATTTGGCTCAGCAGGAATGATATTGTGTTTGAAAAGAAAAAATTTGTTTATCCTGTGCAGGTTATCTATTTGGTTACCCACTGGCTACGTACTTGGGCTATTCTGCAGAAGCCGGATTTGCATAATACAGTTGTAGCGGTATCGCAACAATTGACGCAGGTGGCTAAGGATTTTTTCTCCCAGGCACATGGATGGCGGTCTAGTTTACGGATTGATAGTCACAAGATTGTGTAAGGTTTTTTCTCTCTCTTTGGCTGTGTGCCTCATGTTAGGCTGAGGCTGGAAGTTACCCTCTTTGGCTTTGTATCAACTCGATGTATTACTTCCGAGGTTCTAATAAAAATTTCCTTTATCAAAAAAAAATATCACATCTCCTTTCCCTATATTTTTTAAAAGATCTCATAATTTCCTTCTCCCCACTCCAAGATAGGAGACACCACATCCCTCTCTAGCTCCCATCTTGGCCTCTCCCTTCCCCGTCGTGTTTTCTCATCCATGAACCACCGTCGTGCCGCCTCCGCCTACCACCACGCTGCCGTTTGCAGCCATCGCCATGAGCCGTCCACAGACACTGCCGCGGACCCATCCACACACCAAGGTTTTGGGATTCGTTTTGGAAATAAATTCGGTCCCAACCGAATTGGGCGAATTTCGGAAAAATTCGGATGAATTTCGGACTCAATTCGGTGAATTTTCGGAAAGTAAAGCGTAAAATTCGTTTCGGACCTCACCGAAATGGACGAATTTCGCCGAAATTCGGACTAATTCGGTCGAATCCCAGAACCTTGCCACACACAAACCACCCTGGCATCCACGACTAAAGGCGGTTAGCGGCGGTCAACACGCCACCTTCGTCCACGGCGCATGCATGAAGCTTCCGGTCGCTGAGCGCCTCATGCCGCCCTCAGCCATGGCGCGCACATGCCGCCGCCAGTTGCAGGGCGCCTCGCGCCGCCCGCCGGTTGCCAGGGGCCTGCCGTCGTGCCATTGTGTGGTGCAGGAGGAAAGAAGAAGAAAAGGATACCTGACAATGGCATGTGGGTGCCTCGTATAAGAATGGATTTAAGGGATGAGTTTTGAATAATATGTTATAGCACAACATTACTTTTGGCTCTGGTTCCGTGCTATGATACGTAGCTGAGGAGCCAGAACCGAAAGAATAAAAAATAGTCGATTTTCTTAACTCCGAATTCATTTGGGAAAAAAAGAGAGAAAAGAGCTTCAATAAATAGTAACATAAACGTTGCATGTGATGGAAAACGGATGTAAATAAATCTTACTTCATCGATTCCAAACTAAATCAACTTCTAAATTATCTTAAGTGGAACAATTTAAGTTTAATCACATTTAAAAAATAGCTATATTATTTATGACATAAATTAGTATCACTAGGTACACTAAGAAATTTCACCAGCCCAGCCACATCTATTTTTTCGAGCCGTCTCTAGAAATCGATTTACAGAGACGGCTCGAAATACAACCGCCTCTACAAATAATTGTTCAGGAATAAAAAATCTGGGACCAAAAAATCACAAAAAAAACTAATCTCGGGAGACCCCACCAGACAACAACACATGCATGTCGTCACAAGCCACGGGAGTTTTCGTGCGAAAAACCTCAGGTCTCGTGCGTTACTCCTTTAACCACTCTAACACAAACCCACTTCCATAAGACAAATTCATTCCCCTCGTATTATCTTCAACGATTTGGAAATATGTATTTGAGACCCTAAACGGATTTAAATGGAAAAGTTTTCAACTGCAAAGTTGTAGGTATCGTCGAAGTCTATAACTTTGGTTTTGATCGATTCTCCATCTGAGATTATTTCAAAAATTTTGAATTCCAAATGTGAGAAATTCAAAAGTAAATTTCCTTGGAGAGATAATTTCAAATGAATTGTCAACTACAAAGTTGTATAACTCTTCGAAATCTACAACTTTGGATTTGGTTGTTTATTCATCCACAATCATTTGAAAAAAATGAATTTTACTACACCTATTTTTAGAGATGGCTCTAGATCCAGCCATCTCTACAGATCATTTTTTTATGTGCCACTAGATCTAGTCGTCTCTAGAAATCTATTTGTAGAGGCAACTGGATTTAGAGTCATCTCTAAAGATAGGGGCATTTTTAGAGGCAGCTCGCTTCACGACCAATTTGTGGAGGCGATGGTAGATTGAGCCGCTTCTATTTAAAAAAAGGTATTGTTAAAAATCATATATCTAGTAGTATTTATTTTTATTATATATTTGATATTACCGATGTTGTTACTTTTTTATAAGGTTGGTTAAATTTATGATAATTTGACTTAAAGTGATTATAGAAATTGATTTATTTTGAGGCAGAGGTAGTACCATACACCCAGCGAAGTCCACATAAGTGCAGCTAAGTGCCAAAGCCTATCATGAATAGTTGGTCCCCTAGCACAGTTGGTCTCATCATGGCCATGTCCACTGTTAGCGAAAGGGCCTACCAAAATGGTCCAAAGCAGCTAGTGCCACTCTCTTTTTTTTTTTTGAAAACTTGCCACTCTCTTCTTAATAAGCCATCTCCAAGCCATGTGGCGTGTGTTTCTATCCTGCAGTGGACGAGAGGTCCAGAAACCTTCTTACTACTGTCTTTCCATCCTGCGTCGACCGGAGGGGTGGTCTAAAAACCTTCTTCCAAGTGACGTATGACTAGGCAGAGACAAGAAGTTGCTCTATCAAGGAGGTGCTTGGTTACGCGGACTAAAGTTTAGTCCCTATCATATTGAATGTTTAGACATATGCATGAAGTATTAAATATGGACTATTTACAAAACTAAAAATATAGATTGAGACTAATTTGTGAGACGATTTTTTAAGCCTAATTAGTCCATAATTAGACACTAATTACTACAGTAAAATGTGCTAATAACGGATTAATTAGGCTTAATAAATTCGTCTCACGGATTACTGACGGAATCTGTAATTTGTTTTTTTTATTAGTATCCGAACACCATATGGTCCGCCCCATGTAACATTCGATGTGACACCTATTAAACTTTAGTTCCTACGACCAAACACTATTGTATCATGATGTATTACTTTTGAGGTTTTTACAAAAGCTTTCTTCTTTATAAAAAAAAGTAACATATGGGGTTCACTTATCGGTAGCAAGAAAATACCGAAGGTAACCAAGAAATTGGTTTATCAGGTTTATCAAAAAATTTCTCGGTCAAAAATAAAACAAAAAATATATAATTTCACTAGAAAATTACATTAGTTGTCTCTAAAGCATTTAACATAAAAAACTAGCACATAATTTTATTGATATAATAGAGTATCACACTTTTCATGTAGATGGACTAGTCAAAATTGGAATTTCAGTGATAAATAAATTTTATCAGACCTCAACGATAAATGCGATTATCGGGTTTATCGAAATTTTATCGCTGATAAATAATGTGATTTGCTCCTCCTAAGGTCGCCAATTTCTTTTTCCCTTGTTTCTCTCATGCTTCTCCCATCTCTGCTACAAAGGTAATTTTAGAGGCGGTCGTTTCTTAGTCATATAGGTGGGCGGTCTAAACGTCTATGTTAATAAGCTATATATTTATAGAGGAGTTTGTACAATGTCTTTGTAGTTGTTTTTTCCAAAATAAAGAACCAAAAATATAGAAACTTTTTAAAATAATGGGACAAACCCTACTAGGTAAACAGTGCATGAAGTTACAAGTCACGTGATTTTTTATGTGAAATACACACTATCTCCAAACCTAACTCACACCCCGAACAAAAAAGTGAAATCACCGTTGCTCGCTCTACCTCCAGGTATTCTCAGATTTGAAATAGTGGCCAAAGATCTAATTCCGACGAACCTCTCAGGCGATGACGGGGCGGCTATGACCACCATCTTGGCAAACTAACTTATAGCCAGAACCCACAAAACAGAATTTCTATATTGCTTGTTCTATTTCTTTGTATTCTTAGATTAAAAATAGTGGCAGGAGATTCAATTCCAGCAAACCTCAAGGTGACAGCGGTTGGGATAATGGAATGTTGAAGAAGAAAATCATTGCCCCAAGATAGGGAGTAGCGGTCCTCTACGTATTTTTATGCGTGAATGCCACCGTTTTTCTAAGCGCCGATAGATTGGGATATGTTGAACGAAGGTTTATTTTGACCTTGCCAGACAATTATGGTTGAGAATAAGTTTACTAAACTGGTTAGAGATGCTATTAGGTTCAATTCCTGCTTTTTAACTTTTCCCCAAGTCGAATTATTACTCATATTATTTTTAGATAAAGGAAATAACATCCGGCTAGAGGAATCAAAACACTACAACCTCAAAAATGCTTGCATAGTCTAGTGGTTTGTCGCGTTGGTTCAGTGTTAAGGTGATTGCTTGGTGGCGCCCTTTTTTGGTTTCTCCATTTATAACTTATTATTCACATCATAAGTTCATGTGGGTAGAAAGAAGAACCGTCGGAGAGGACGAAAAGTGTGGGCAAACATTGCAGATATTTGGTGTTCATATATAGTAAAAGAGAAGCATCTCCTAGAGTCTTTTTAAAATCTACTATCTAAATCATCATTTAAAGAGTCATTTAAGTAAAAATCATTTTTCTATATCTTTATACTCTCCGGCAGCTTTTCTATATCTTGTGCGGTGTCTAGAGAGCCATTCTCACTCTCTAACTTTGGCTAGCAACAATCCGGAATGTAGGATATCTATATTTGGATATCTAATTGAAGAGGTTGTTGGAAGGTGTTTCTTCATCAAAATCGCTATTCCTGTAAATTAGGAAAGATATAAAGAGTTTCTTGGTGATGTTCTAAGTGGCTCTCCGGACTACTTCGTTATAAAAAAAGAGACATAGAATTGAGTGCGCGGGCTTCGATCTCAAATCGACAGGAGCGTCTTTTCCACCGGTGTTTCAGGAACATAGGGTTTTCTAAGGAACTCCAACACACTCTCTGTATCCTTCCTAATTATTATGAATAGAGATTTTGGTCAAAAAAATACCTTTCAACAATCTCTTTAATCGAGATTTCTCACGAGCCAAAGATAGAAAACGAGAATGACTCTCTAGAGTGCAAATAAGATATATAAAACTGCTGGAGAGTGAAAATATATTAAAAACGATTTTTATGCAAATGACTTCAAATGATAATTTAGAGAGTGAGGTTTAGAAAGACTCTCAGAGATACTCTTAGAGTGAGTACATTGGTATTGTCTTGTAGATAGTCTCATGCAGTGCCATATAAGTGTGAGACGATTTAAGAGGTAACACGTACAATGAGTTGTCTTTTACGTTGTCTTATCGGAATTCTAGGGTCCTTAATTTGTGCATATAACAAATCAATGTTTGTGAATTACATGACAACAACCACTTGTACAATAATGTATAAGTTATCCCATAGTCATAAATTCAGCATGCGTTGCAGCTACCAGTATATAGTATAGTATAGGTAGTACCCTTATGTGTTCACCAGGTGAGTGCCTTGGCGCTCCTGACGGGACACGGTCGTGGGTAATGACTAATGAGTGGAGAGAATTTGGTTTGGGTAGTGACTGATACTAAAAATTCTCACAAAACTCCCGCTTGCGTGGCCAAATTAAAAGCGCAAACACACAGGCACCTTTGTTTGCGCCCTTCCGGTGCCTACGAACAAGCTCCGCCTCTCACGTGTAACCGCGGAATGACCGGTTTCGTCCTCTGCACCCTGACACAGCTCACCATTTTTAAGCTGTCTGAGACCTGACGTCGTCTCAGATTGCTATAGATCGCATAGCACTCCGGTCAGGAGAAACAAAGCTGACAACGACGATATGATGCCGCAGCTGCGTAGCCTCGTCGCGCTGCTCCTAGTGGCCACGGCCGTCGCCGCCGTCGTGGCTGTCGCCGCAGCCGGTGGTGTGTTTGTGGTCACCGGCCGCATCTACTGCGACAACTGCCGCGCCGGGTTCGAGACCAACATCTCCCACGCCATCCAAGGTGAGCCTGCATGCCTGTAGCCATGCACACTGATCTGGCGGCTGCATTTGTGCAGCCCATGCATGCATGCCATTTGCCATGTGTAATATATCTGCGTGACAAAACAATGCGTGCATGCAGGCGCGACGGTGGAGATGGAGTGCCGTCACTTCGAGTCGCAGCAGGTTCACGACAAGGCACAGGCGACGACGGACGCCGGCGGGTGGTACAAGATGGAGATCGGCGGCGACCACCAGGACGAGATCTGCGACGTGAGGCTGCTCAAGAGCCCCGAGGCGGACTGCGCTGAGATCGAGCTCTCCCGCGACCGCTGCCGCGTCCCACTCACCGGGAACGACGGCATCAAGCAGAGCGGCGTCCGATACGCCAACCCCATCGCCTTCTTCCGCAAGGAGCCGCTCCCCAACTGCGGCGAGCTCCTCCGCGCTTACGACCTCTATAACGAGACGTCTGAGAATTCTAAACATTGATCATCAGTTTTTCTTCTTTTTTGCATTGGAGGGTGGTTTCCTCTTCCATATATAGCGCATTTAATTTGTTCCATTGATGCATGGATGTTATATTAATTAGCAGACAACTTTCCTAATAAAAATAAAAAATAAGATTCATCTCGCATTGGTTTAGTATAGCTGCCATTAATATTTTTTTGAGTTGCATTGTATAAATATACTGCCGTCATCTTTGTAGCCGGAAAAAAAAGGGAAAAACCTATGCTGTAAATTTATTTTTTGATCAATTTCTCCTTTATCGCCGAATGTCTAATAAGTTATCTGAATTTTGCACGTGGCGCTGCAGCCGTTGCCCGTTGTTCTGTTCTGTGATATTTGATTTTTTTCTTTCCAATAAAAGGAAGTTTTATTTCAATCCCTGCAAAGTTATGCACTCAACTGATATTTATTACAAATCGAGTCTCTGGCTTAAATGCAAGCTATTAAAAAGCTCGCAAGAATCTAAGCACTAGGCCTATTCGAGGACAGTCAGGACATGTACAACCCACAGACAGCATGTTGTCTGTATGATGATATCACATCATATAAAGACGGCTAAATAAACAACACTAAATAAACAACACGTACAACCCACAGACATCATGCTGTCTTTAACGCTGCTGCACCCACCCCGCGCCCCGCCTCTGCAACTCGCGTGGTGCGTGGATGGCTAGATCACGACGACGTCATGCGAGGGAGACGACGACATCGTCAACCGCGTCATGGCGGAGGCCGCCGTTGCCGTGACCGGCGCCGGCGGTGATTGGGTGATGCCGCTGCGCCCAAGCCACAAACACCGGGGCAGACCGCCATTGCTGCTTGGGCTGCCGAGTGTAACAGAACCGCCCAATTATACGAGATTAAGTAAGAGAATCATTCAACGAACGGACAATTTACCAAACTTAAGCCCGTATAACCCGGTAGTCCGTGAAATCTCGACGGATTTCAAACCATTTCACATCACAGCCAAGATCGTAATAAGTTTAGCGATTAC
>CM039614.1:21404330-21490452 GCA_022457205.1 Saccharum spontaneum
AGTATTTCTATCTTTATCTTTATATTTATATATACTTCTACCCTATAAAAATAAAAATATACATAACTATGAAAAAAACTAAATAAAGATTTTGTGCTTATATATATATACCTATATCTTTTGCTTAGTGTGTTTTAATAAATAAAGTGGCTATGCTAAACTGAATCTAGATAATAATAAAACTCTAGCATGGATATGATGAATAGTTGCTTTGCCTAACTTTCAAATTTGAAGTCCTCTCTCTAAGTTTAGACATAACTGTTATCATTTAAAGCTTGCTCTAAACCTGAACTTGTGCGAAGAGAACTTGATCTAAAGTCTAAGTTGTTAACGGATATGATATGGGAAGGTTGAGTTGCTGTTTATCTATTCCTAGAGATGCTAGAATTCTGGAGAATTTTATCTTTGAAAATCTTAAAATGCTACATGATGAGTTCCTGTATGATGAGAGTTTAAGTTCCTACCATAGCCATACATACATGCTTGCTAGACTTTAAGCCATACCTTTACTTTTTACTGCTTATGAGCATTGAGTGTAGTCAAGCTGTGTAGACCCTTAGGAGCTTGTCATGCGGTTAAAATCAAGAACTTGCACGATCACTCATACATGCTGCTTCTACTCCGGAAGTACGCATCCACATATGTCCACTCATTCTCATCTCCAGATCCACATAAAATTATTCTACTCCTAATCCGGGAGAGAATAGCCAAAAATATTTTCCCATTCTTGTTATACCCTGTGAAATAAATGCTCAAGCTATTTTGGTTACTACCACTTGCTATATTGTTCTAAGGAGATGAGTGCTCTATACGAGGAAATAAAAAGGGGCAAGTGCCCGGAACCTCGAAAAGAAAAGAAAAATATACGAGGAAATAAAAAGGAGCAAGTGCTCGGAACCTCGATGAAAAAAAATGTGAGAAGAGAGGTAAAAATGGACAAGTGTCCGACAGTAGAATTAGGGGTACAAGATACCCACCTGAGAGAAAAAAAATATAGAGCACCTCATTCTCCTCAAGAGCTTTAAAAGCAAGAAAGGTACGTATCCCCTCAAAAAGAGCAAAAGTAGAATTAGACTTTCATCATTGTTATCATCACTACCACCATACACCATTTATTCGCCACACATGCACATCTTGATTTGACTTATTGGCTTGTTTCTCTGGATCCATGGTTTGACTATGCAATAAATGTCTTGTAAGTATGTATACTTTATCTCCCACCGATGAGCTCCAGATATCAAAAGCCTTATTAGAATAGGATGAGAGAGAAGGCAATGTCACTCTGCCTTATACCACAAATACTACATACTTTGCTTTGAGAGAAGGCAGACATCATTACTGCCTTGGTGAGGATCCAGAAATACCACAAAAGAGAGACCTGAGAGAGTCATACAAGGAATCTCTGAGTTTTATTTGAAAATCTGCAAAAAACTCCAAGAGCTATAGCTAATCAAGAATAAGAGACATGGTGCTTAACTAGACTGTTCTATCTTTTAACCGCTCAAGACAAAGGTGACGGTTGCAAGCCCCATGGTGAAAGGTATAATGAGTAAGTTTTAAGTCTTGATAGTTTACTTTAACTCAGAGATGAGACTCTATTTGAAAGCATGTGTACCGTCAAAATTCAAAGGCATTTCAGCAACTACTGAGTCTCTCCTTGCTCAGGGACGAGCAAGAGGTAAGCTTGGGGGAGTTTGTTGACGGTCCTTAAGTATCAATTATAACTATCAAATAAATAGAGAAAATGATCCAAATGAAACCAACACCTAGACTTAGGGTTTTATCTGACAGAATTCCACGAGTTTTGCTGTTTATCTATTTCTGCAGGGGGTTATCAGGAAATACGGAAGAAAGGCCCACATGTCGGATTAATGACGGGATATTAACCGAACACGTAATTATCTTACATCTAGAAGAGTCCAGAAGCCACGAGAACGAACGGGAGGCGTAACGGAGCCGGACACAGGGCGCCCGCCCTGGTCCTTAGGGCGCCCGCCCTGGCCCCGGAGCCAATCAGGCTCCGCCTCGAGGATTATGCTCCACCGACCTAGAGGATCAAGGAAAACCGTCCGTTCAATGTCGGTTTGATCAGACGGCCCAGACTCATCCGAAAGGGCTATATAAGCAAGGCCCCTGCCCCTGGAGGAGAGGCCCTCGTCTCATACTTCAAACCCTAATTCAGGAGGAGAGCCTCTGATCAAGCCCTAGAGCCACCACATCAACTAGATCTCTAGTTAGCATAGCTACATAGGATTAGAACTAAAGGAGTCAATCTTCGATTGGTTCCCGGATCTGTCAAGAGGATTCTTGGTAATTCCTTTATTGTTCTTCAATTGTTCATCTTTGTTCTTCAATATTATGAATATGACTTTGTTCTATTTCAATATATTGGTTATGACTTTGCTCTACTTGATTATATTTGCAATTATATTGTTCTTAGTTTATCATAGTTATATGCTTGGCTTAGTTAGATTGGAATTATATACATGCCTAGGATCGTATAGCGTTTATCCATGTGTACAGTGGGTGAATGATAATTATTGTGTAGACGTGGTGTCTATACCGTATTTATCTGCGATTGCACCCTATATGCCGGATTGTGGGGTAGTTCGCGATAGTGACAGCTTCGTTGATTCTTATATAGTCCCCCTCTCTTGTATAGGGCAGGCAGAGCAACACTATTACAGGGGAGTGATTGCTATGTTCTTCATCTTCCTTGCTAATATTCACTATGCATGGATATAGTCTTTTCTCACCATGATTGCCAAGTATAATTGCACTAACTATGATATGCTAGACTTTATAGTTAATAATAACTTAGGGAATATCTTTGTAGTTCATCCTAATTCCATGCTAATGACTTGCTAGAATATTTGTTGAGGTGCTTATCATTATTATATGTGGCTAGCTGATCAGATTAATTATCTTTGTCACCATTATCACTTTACCTTTACTTAATGTGACATTTATACCTGTATAAAGAGATTGATAAATACTCTCGGTTATACATGCAATGATGTGTACTCAGTTCCATATTCTCATTCCATTATCAACCATGATACTTAGAAATCCCTTCCCAGTGGTAAAAATATAAATAACGATACCTGGAATACTTCCCGGTTAAAATGCTACATCGGTATTAATCTGTGCGCTTGCAGATCCCTTTTATTATTTATCTTGATGAGCAAATGCATATTTCAATACCGCGTCTCTCATGTCATGCTGGGGATGACAACTTGGCTTAAGTGGCATGAGGGATAGGTTTGGCATTTTTGGCGCCGTTATCAGAATTAGAAAACTAAGTCTACTTTTGGTAGTGACGTTAAGAATGCCCAACACTAATCCTCATATGCTACATACAACTTAGGCATAGGATTAGTACTTAGGCATTGTCACTAATTACCAACACCAAACATAGGACTTTCATCGGGTTCGGGTTGGATACCTGCGGGTTTTGGGTCCTGCGGGTTCGGGTTTGGGGATGGTTTTTCATCCACGGTTTTCGGGTTTGGTATTGGGTTCGGTTTCGGGTTTTGTTTTTCACCCGTGGATATCCGAAATAAATCATTTGGAATTAAAACTCATGTTTTATAATATGCTAATAATAACTTGTTTACTTAGATTATTAAATCTATTCAAAATTGACTCATGAAAATATTTATTATTTGTTGCCTCTTATTTATACATGTGAATATGTGTATATTTATCCACGGGTTTTGGGTATCAGTTCGGGTTTCGGGTATCCGCGAGTTTGGTTTTGGTGATGGATTTCCACCCGAATCGGTTTTCGGTTCGGGTTCGGGTTTTGATTTTGGCTTTCGGTTTTGGGTGCACAGAGACTCCACCCGATCCGAACCCGACCCTTTGCCATCCTTAAGCTCGCCCCAGCATTGGTACTCCCACGTCCAGATCTCAGGTTCATCTGTAAACAGATAAGAACCCACCAATAGGGATAAGGCCTCCAGATTAGAAACAAAAGGCTAGAGAGATGATAAGGCTCGATAAGTTGTGGAATGATAAGACTTTTCATCGAGAGTTGAAGCATTTCTTTTTATTTATTTACCTATCACATTACTACCCAAAATTACGTGTGAAGGGGGTTTAGCTTAAGCAAAATTCTCTTTTCATGATGCATGCATTGACCTATTCGTGCACTCACCGGAATATAGCGGCATTCGTATAAATTTTTTTTGGCACATCGTACACTCACTTCCCGTATGCTAGGCGATTCTTACGCAATGTAAGTTAGTATACCTATAGAAAATGATTAGATAATACCAGTGCCACTATCATAGATAGACCATATTACTAGGGCTTATACTTATTTACGTAAATTTATTGCATCCTATTTTTCATAAATTTTTTGTTCGTCAAATTTTAAAGTTTTTGAAAGAGTTCTTAAACTCGTAGACTCATTATTTGCTCTGATACCACCTATGGTATAACGACCTGAAATAACTCACTCTGGGAGTCACTTCTCTTCCACTAGACACTAAGTACCCTGAAAGTGAGCTAAATCGAATAGTTCCGTCGAGCACACCCCAAGGGAGAACTCGAAACAATCCATATTTTACGTTTAGAATCCAATAATGAATACGAGCTTATAATACTTAGTCCATTTCATACAATATAGAGTCTTAGAAATTATTTATTATAATACTAGAGTTTAGAGTGCGATAATTAAACAACGAAAATTAAATAAATATCTAGCGGAAATGATACAAGGATCCGTCTGTGCCCACCAGAAAAATCCTCCACACAAGAGCTACTCCTCAAGCTGCACCTGCAACAAAGGGAAAAATAACCCTGAGTACATAATATACTCACAAGACTTACCGGACTAGTGGAAACAATTTCCGGACTCTCAAGGATATGATAGGCAGTTTGGCTTGTGGTTTGTTTTGTTTTGCGGAAAGCATTACTAGCAGTTCGTCCTTAAGATAAAGATTATTAGCTGTCATGATTACTTCATTAGCTAATCATTCTATGTAAGCACTTATTCTACTTTCAAGTAAGGGTTGAGCAATCAGAACCATTTTGCTATCTTTTATATTCCACTTTTTACTACAGTGCTAGACCATAGCCAAGTTGTACCGTCATGAAAATGGTGATTCACGAATCAATGTATCCCAGCTGGGTACCCTGAAATACACGCCTCGTTTGTACCCCAAGCACAAACAAGACCAACCCATTACACTTCTGTCGAGGCATCAGTCAGTGGCAGCTCCGGGACCTTCTCTTGTATGAGAATCTCCTCCTCGTACTCCTCGATGATCTCCTCATAATTCTGATCGCCGGTGGTCACGATCTCCGCCAACTCGTTCTCTATATGCATGCAATAATGATGCAATTATTTAGTATTTAGGCAACGATAACTTTTAAAATAAGAACACATAAGCTACCCTAACAAGCTAGCTCCAATGGCTAATTATACTAAGCTAACTATCATCTTCATAAAACCAGATATTAAGCTTACCCTAACAAGTGCTTAAATTTATACATCAATATTATGTTCTAATTCATTTTATGTTTAGTGGATATTTAGCTACCATAGTAAATAGTCCAGTTTGAGGCTACAAAAATTACAGTAAGCACATAATAATACCATGAAGCTACTATAAAAATTTTAGAGTTCAAGCTATTACAAATTCCTACAAGTATTAATCCACTAATATTTAACACTTTCAAATGATTTAATTGTCCTTAGCATCAACACAGGTATGTATGAAATAATTACACCAACAAATAGATCACAACTTTTGAAACCTAACAAAAGTGGTTTCACAATTTTTAATTTTATATTAATTATACAAAACTAGTCCAAAAATTAAAATAGATGGCCATTTCTAATTTCCAAAGCAAAAGAAAAACGACTTCGGCCCCACGGCCAATCAACGTGCAGCCCACGATGGTGCAGCCTGCACGGACGCGGCCCACGCGTGGGGGAGCCCGCGTCGGCATTTTTGCAGAAAAACCCTCGCACTTAAACTATATCTCGTGACCACTATGCACCCTATGCCTGCAGTTAGTGTTTATGCAAGGAAACCCTTGAACTAACTCATCCTCACAACGCGGAGGTCCCTGGCACCCCTGCGCTCGCCGGCGCGGTGTCAGCCGACACCACGCGGTCATGCCAGCCAACTGGGACCCGCGTAGACCCATCTAGTGGGCCTACCAACACCTACGGCCTACGCGCCTACACTAAGCGGTGCACGGCCATCTACGGCGGTGGCGCGACTATTCCGGTGACCACGAGCTACCACTGGCTCAACTAACTAGCGTGCAAGTTCAACTAGCTTACCGTGGACTTGGTGGTGATGACAGTTGGAGTGGAGGGAGGCTAGGGAAAGCTGGCCATGTGTGCGCGGCGAGCTCGGCAGTGAGCCCCGGCGGACACGACCGCGTGAGCGGTGGTGGGGAGGCGGTAGCAGTTAGGCAGTGGTGAGCAGGGTGAAGAGGAGGTGGAGGCTAAGCTCGTGGCGCAACTGGTTGAACGCGAGCGGTTCAGGAATGGGTGCTTACCCTCGGCATTTGCTGATACGGCCTTATCGGCCCGGCGGTGAGCAAACGCCAAATTGGCGCATGGCCAGACACCATTCATGGTGGGGTGGGGTCGAACAGCTAGACGACTCGCAGATGGAGCTAGTGACGCGATGAATCGACATGAGGTGAATCCTCCATGACGAATTCAATGGGGCGACCCTGTCGACCATGGCAGCAGAGAAAAGGGAAAGAGGCAGGGGCAGGTTAGGCTTGGCTTGGCTCAGCCTGACATGGCATAGCAACAATGGTGACACTCGTGCGTGCACTATGGACCTTGCAGCCAGGAAGGACGTGTGCACGCAGCACCATTAAATGACTAGGCGACGGCGGCGGCATGGCCATGTGCACGTGATGGCAGTGGCATCGGGCTAGACTGGCAGCGTCGCAGCCGTGCAGGGCACAGACGCGACACGAGACGGCAGCACAGCTCGGCAGCTCGGCAGTGGCACCAGTGCTGCCGCGAGGTGAAGCAGCAGCGGCAACGGTGGGGCAGTGCGGCTGTGATGCACAGCGAGCACGGCTAGCCGGCCAGATTGGCGCCCAGCGGCAGCAGCAGTAGGGCGGTTAGTCGCGATCAGGCCACGGCCAGACCGGGGACAGACCCGGCCGACCAACGCACGGTTGAGCGTGTGCACGCGGTGGCTAAGCACGGTGACGTCGAGACCCTGTGCGGGGTGACTGTGCACACTCGGCTGGTCAACCCGAGGCAAACGTCGTGCACGAATTTTAAAGCGTGTATAAAAGCTACCTTAACCATGCTCAAGAGAATACGTTGGGGTATCGACAAAGGCTAAGACATGACACCACTCCTTGGTTAAATTTCCGAATATAAATTCGTGATCTCGGTGTCACCAAACTGTTTTTAAACTTGAAATTTTTCTAAGTGCCAAACTGTTTTTAAAATTGAAAATTTTCCAAGCACTAGGCTGATTTTTGTTTTCAAGTTCAATTTTCAAGCTATTAAAAATACTAGCTAACCATATTATTTTTCTATAGCAAGAGTTGCATTGTCATATACAAAGTGTGTACTTCCAACTTTATTAATGTGTCACATATATGTTCTATAGCATTTTTGCTCACAAAAATTTGGTTTTCAACCCTACTTGATATAACATACAACATTGAATAGCTTTTCATTTAACATTTTTATTAATTATTTTAGGTTACAAGACTTTATCTACACAATTGATCACATGTATTAACACATAAACGTGATGCTCATGACATGATTTAGCAAAATGTTTAAGCGGTGACACCGAGGGTGTTACAGAGATGAGTGAAGGGCTTTGGCTAAGCTCACAAGGTTGCTATGTCATTACAAATTGCCAAGAGGATAAGTTTGAGCTGGCCAATGAGCTTAAATAGAGAGCCCCATGAATAGAGTCATTGGGCTCCTCACTGCACACTTCTCAAGGCGACCAGACGCGCTGGTCGCGCTGACCGGACGCACAACCCCAGCGTCCAGTTGTTGCCAGCCGCCCATGTGGCCCTTGTGTTCAACGTCCACCGCGAGATCCCAATGGTCAACTCAAACGTTCACGCAGTTAAGTTGCGACCGGACGCGCCATCTCGAAGACCGGACGCGCTGGTGCCAAGTTAGCTCAGCGTTCATTCGTGCCAAACAACCATCGACCGGACGTGTAGGTGCCCGCGGCGACCCAGCATCATGTCGGTTCTAGTAAGCAACTAGAAGTGAAAAAACACGACCAGACGCGTCAGATCGCTCGTGACCGGTCGCGCCGGTGAGTCAGATCAATTTTGCCTCGCTCTGTTGCTTGCGTCAGCATAGGTCAGTGCTTGACCGGATGCAGGCCCTGTGCGTCCAGTCACTTTTACTATGCAGCGTCCGGTCACAAGACCGAAGCCGCGCCACTGCTCCACTATTGACCAGATGCGCAGGTCCAGCGTTCCGTCTTGCGTCCGGTCAGCACAGTGACCTCCTTGACTTCCCAAACTTCACCACCCTTACTTAAATGTGCCAACCACCAAGTGTATCGCATTGCGCACGTGTGTTAGCATATTTTATAAATTTTTTTAAGGGTGTTAGCACTCCACTGAATCTAAATGCATATGCAAAGAGTTAGAGCATCTAGTGGCACTTTGATAACCGTATTTCGATACGAGCTTCACCCCTCTTAATAGTAGGGCTATCTATCCTAAATGTGATCACACTTGCTAAGTGTCTCGATCACCAAACCAAAAAAAACTCCAATCAAGAATTCACCTTTGCCTTGAGCTTTTTATTTTTCTCTTCATTCTTTTCCAAGTTCAAGCACTTGATCATCATCATGGTCACACTATCATCATGATCTTCACTATTTGTTTTACCACTTAAAATGTGCCACCTATCACATAATCATTTTGATAAACTAGATTAGCATATAGAGTTTCATCAATTCAACCAAACCAATCTAGAGCCTTCACCGGTGCAACTCCTTTGGTGATCACCGAAGAAATCTAGGGCTCCTAAACCTTCTGTATAAACCTTGGGCAACAACGCTTTCTCCGATGCTTCCACTTGACCATCACCGGAGAAATCCAGTGGCCTTGAAAACCTTCTACAGAGGATGTGCTGCTCGATTGTTGGCCTTGCAGCCTAAGCTCCGGTGCTGGTCTCCTCCCCACCATCCCGAATTTTCCCGTGAGTGCTAGAGATGTGATCAGAAGCTTCTGGCGCGGCCTTTTACTCCGGTGCGTTGTGCAGGATGGCACCGGAGAATTTGATGCTCCTCTGTGTGCATAGTGAGCCACTCCCTTTGCGTCTTTCCTTTCAAATTTATTGGATTTCTCCGGTGATGGTCAAGTGGAAGCATCGGAGAAAGTGTTGTTGCCCAAGGTTTATACAGAAGGTTTAGGAGCCCTGGGATTTCTTCAGTGATCACCAAAGGAGCTGCACCGGAGAAAATGTGTCTCAACGGTCAGCAACACAGCTAGCCTAACAGCTAGTACACGTGACACCACCAAATTTCTCCAGTGGGATGCACCGAACATTTCTGATGCTCTTTGCACAAATGCAGTCCAGCCACAACAACTATATCTCCGGATGGAGACCATATATACCCCCAAAGCCAAGCATTTGAGTGTTGCTGGAGCGTCTTGGACTTGTTGCATTGCTTCTAAATCTTCAACAACAGCTTTGTGGCCTTCCTTGAGGTGTTGATCACTTATATCTTCATGTTGCCTTTTGTCCAAGTCTATCCTTGCATTCGATAGACTAAATACCTTGTATAATTTAATAGTGTATTAGCAACAACATTAGTCCAAATGATGACGTAGTCAATCAACTACCATAATCATATATTCCCTCCATCCCTAAATATGTCGCTTTTGGTTTCCGTGCCGTAAGCTTAACTGAATTTATAGAAAATACATGCAATATTTTTATCTTCAAATAAATTTGTTATAAAAATAGATTCAACGACGATATTAATTATATATATATATTCAAAGTAATTTCTCTGAAAGAAAAACAACACTTATTTAGGGACGAAGGGAGTATAGCCCTTGCTAGGTGCCATTTTCCTTAAGTAGAACTATATATCATAATTGTGTAGAGGATCAGATTTTTATTCAAGAAATCTTAGTTTGTTTTAACGATCATCGACCAACATAGCCACGAGAGGGCACCCATCCTATAAGCAATTGAAGGACAAACAACATCTATCTCGTATATACTCTCTCCTTCCCAAATTATAATTCATGCCAACTTTCTTCGAAAGTCGGAGCATTGCAAGTTTAATTAAATTTATATAATAAAATAATAACATTTATGATACAAAATAAATATCATTAGATTCTTCATTAATTATATTTGATGTCATAAATCTTTGTAGTTCTCTCTATAATTTTGATTAAACTTAAGATGTTTTGACTCTTCAAGAAAATTGGATTGACTTTCCAAATATGTCTAAAACTTTATATCCTGATGTCACTATGTAGCCAAATTACACGCATACCGTCTCATAATCAATCTGTCGGTGAGACATCAACAGTGAGAACATTGTTCCATATTCAAAAGAAAAAAGTTCTAGTTCAAAAGAAAAATATTCTAGCTTCTCGAATATTGTTTCAGGTTCAAAGAGAAAAATGTTGTTCAAAGAGAGAAATGTTTGAAGCTTCCTGAGAATAATTTAAGGTTCCATCTTAAATAGAGTAATAATTTCTCACAAAATAATCTTAAATAGAGTAATAAAAAATGATCCAATAAATTATTATGATTTCACTGATAAATGTTCCCCTAGTCATTGTCAAAATAAAAACTGAAAGAAAGGAGAAATAACGAAATTGCAAAAAAAAAACTGTTTGAAAAAAAGGGGAACGCCCCATCACCCTCATGTCCCAGGAGGCCGGGTGCCACCGTGCAGGACTGCGGGTGTGCTGTCTCCTCCTCGGCCGCCGTTTGCCCGCGTGTTCTCTCGCTCGCTCGCTCTCCGCGACGACTACCGCTCTACGCCAGGTTCCCGCGTCTTCATCAGGCCCTTCTCCAAGCACCCACCAGGTATGCTTGCCCCCTTGTATTCCCCGCCTTCTGTGCGAAACGGAGCACCCCCAAGCTTAACCTAATCAACCTATTTTGGCTATTTTTAATCGGATCTGATCTAATTGTAAGTGTATACATGTATTATTATGCCTCCTGATTTCGTTCTTATGCAAAAATTCTCGGGTGTACGTGTGTACATCCATGTCCTTTGCTGGGTCCGCTCCTGGATGAGATAGCAGATTAGGAAGACATGGTTACTCTTACACTTTTATGAAAGATTAACTTTGGACGATGTTTTGTTTCCATGTGTAACCGTCGCAAATACACCTAGCACAAATGAAATATTTCTCAGCATTCACTACTTACTGAAACGAACTCAACTGTAAGTTTGTAACTTATGCAATCACTTTTCCTGTTTCCAAAATATCTCTTGTAGTCCTTCCTAAGGAACCGCATATTGAAATGAATAGATAAGAATAAGAAGATTAAGAAAACTAAAAAAAAGAAAGATTTCTTTTTATGTAAATATAGAATTTAGTAATCTGAGTGCTGTGCTGCATGAAGAACACAAGCTAGATGACGCAGCAAAATGTAACAATCCCTTCCTTTTTTCTGATCATACATGTGTGTTGATAAGGAATTAGTTAATGATCTTTCTGGATGCACTTTTTGATAGGGAATTAGTTAATGATCTTTTTGGATGCACTTTTTTAGTATCTGTTTATTTTTTGATCAGTATCTAATGGACTAGGGAGTAGGGATTGATCACAAGCTGGAGCATGGTTAGTGCTCTAATATGTCTACATTACACCTTCAATAGAAATGTTCATTTTTTCAATGCTTTAGTTGAAATTTAATCATGCTGTAAAATTAATTTCCAATGGGCAGTTCCAACTTCCAAACTAAGTTGAATATTAAGTTTTGTTTATTTCTAAAAATATTAAGTTTGATGAATGGAACTTAATTTTACTAATCTTTGTTGTAAGCTGATCCTTAGGTTGTTCACGTGCTTAAACAATATTCTCCATCCCGTAATATAAGGTTCTAGCATTTAAAATTTGTCTCAAAATGTACAGACTTCTAGCTTAACAGGTTATTTTGACAAAACAATAACTATTGGCACTAATCTCTTTTTTGGTAACTTGTGCAACCTGATTAGTACCATCCATTCAAGGCCTGTGTTAGTCAAAGTGGCCTTCTGAAATTGTGCCAATCAATTGGGGTGTGTTCGGTTGCTTGCCTGTGGCTGTATTCTGGCTGACTGTAAGCATGTTGAGTGGATGCAGTGACCTGAAAATATTGTTTGGTTGGCTGCATGGGCAGATGCAGTAACCCTGCATCCGTGCATGCAATAACCATGTGGAGATGTTTGGTTACCTGTATGGGCAGATATAGACTCTTTGCCTGAGGATGACATGTGGGCCAGCACGATATACATAGCATCCACTTTTAAACATATCCATTGGGCCATTCCTTAACAGGCAACCAAACAGGCTTGTTTCTGAGATTATATGGATTCACTTGGTTAGGATGGAGCATATCCACCCAACCAAACAGACTGCTTCTTTAATGAGGGGATAGCTCAGATATCATATATTTAGGATAACTTATTAGGACTTTGTCAAACATTAATGGTTTGCAGTTATCTAAGGTTTTCTGGAATGTGTAAGCTACAAGAAATTCATTGATTGCATAAAAAGACATGGAAACTACATTTGAAATCTTGTTTCTATTTATTATTTGTACTTTTGTACCATCCACCGCCAGGAAGGACAAAAAAGTTTTCAATGACAGTACCTTTCCCTCATGGAAATTGATAGATAAAACAGGCAACTGCTTTCACTATTCACATATTTTCCTTTTTGTTTTTTTCCCTTCATTTTAACCCTACCAAACCATCAACTTATGCCTTTTCTATTCCTTTAGCAACTATTGGTCACATTCAAGACTTTGTATCTAGTTCTGACTTAATTCTGTGTTGTTAATTGCAGTTTTCGGTAAGCGTCTTTGGGATATCAAGTTTGTTGTTGTTCAAGAAGAAGAAATATGCAGGTCTGTTGCAATTGTCACTTACCAACTCTTTTTTTCCTGTTTCATTTCCGTAGCAAGTGGAACTTTTGGTTATCATCTTTTAAAAGCTAATATTGATAAATAATAGATTTTCCTGTGGTGCACCGTGCACTGAACAAATATTTTATCTAAGTATGACACAAGATATATAATTAGTTAATTACTTCTGTCCGGGAACTCTTCTTTGTTTGCTATCCATCTTTCTTTTTCCCTCAGACATCCAGGAGAGCTGCATATCTTTATATTAAATAGAGAGAAAAAGGGGAAGAAACCCTGTATAAGGCAACCATCTTACCTCATCTTGTTCTCCATCTAGTAATATGTTCTCTACAGCCGTGAAACTTCTTTTTGGAAAGACTGAATAATTCGCGTTCAAAGATGTATGTATTCTACTGTTGATTTCAAAGTTTTGCCCTCTGAAAATATAGTGGTATAATTGTTTTTTATGGATGTGATAGATTAGTTATGTCATTTCGAAATCCATCTTTTTCTTGAACATTAGTTATTACTTCGTGCTGCTACATTCGTATCTCGAAATTTGGTGCTATCATTTAGTGATCTGAAAGACATTTGTTAGTAGCGTAGATGAATAAGGTAACATAGTAGCATATGTACATATAATTGCACTGTTTTGCAATCTTGTTCTGCATTTTCTTTATTGAATTGGAGTTCTTGTTTTTAGGAATAGCAAATGGTGCCAATCTCTAATACGCAGCTTTGACTATGACAATAATATGTTAATAGGCATCTAGGGCTAGGCTTTTCAAAGAGTATAAGGAGGTACAGCGCGAGAAATCAGCTGATCCTGATATCCAGTTGATTTGTGATGATTCAAACATATTCAAATGGACTGCTCTCATCAAGGTATAGTTTTTGGTGACACCAACACAGCCTGATGAAGGAACTGTTTAAATTATTTTCTATCAACTATCTCTTTTGTTATTAGGGACCCTCAGAGACTCCTTATGAAGGTGGTGTCTTCCAGCTTGCCTTTGCTATCCCGGAGCAATATCCTCTACTACCTCCCCAAGTTCGATTTCTGACTAAAATTTTCCACCCAAACGTGCATTTCAAGGTTATTTTCTGAAGTGCCAAAAAATGCGCTTAGTTGTGAAGTACATTCCTTTTTTGCTGTTCCCAAGTGGCTCTGTGCTGTTCACATTTTTGTTATTGGTAACATATTGTTTGGATGCAAATAATGATAATTTTAATAATAATATGTTATATTTGTTATGATTTATTCATCTAGACTGGTGAAATTTGCTTGGATATCTTGAAGAATGCATGGAGCCCTGCATGGACCCTCCAATCTGTTTGTAGGGCCATAATTGCATTGATGGCTCATCCAGAGCCAGACAGTCCACTTAACTGCGACTCAGGTAACTTTGGTTCCATCTACTTTTTGAGTCTTGAATGTACATATACGTTTGTTGTAATACATGCTGATGAAGCTAATAATTTTATTCAGTTTTGTCACTAAAATCGATATTTACCTTTCAACAACTTTATTATTATAATTTGTCTTTTGACATAATTATAAACATACAATTTGCCTATTCACCAACTTTATTATTATGTTTTTTTTTTCCTAAAGTGGGCAGTTTCTTTAGATAATAGAACCCCTTTCACTATAAAGTTTGAACTTGAGGTTAGTTAGGAACTTCGGTATTGATGTTACAAATCAGGTCATGGCTACAAATGTAGAAAAACATGTGCATATGAGATCTGTCACAAACCAAAATTTATGGCACTGAAAAGAAGTGCCTGGCTTAGCTGAAGCTGGTCTATGTTTTTAAATCATCTAATTGACCCGAGTCGCCATGGCACCGATAAGATGATTAGTCGTGATTAGTCATCAATCAGCTCGATTAGTCAGGCCTAGTCGACCATGTCATCCTGTATATACCAGGACTGATATACTATATAGTATGTAGTGAACCCATAAAGCAATAATTAAGGAGGGGTGTAAGTGGGTTAGCCCATGAACCTGCATATAGGCTTAATTTTGTGGGTTGCCACGAGTAACCCACAAAATTAAGCCGATATGTGGGTTCGCGGGCTAGTCCACTTGCATCCCTATTTAAGACAGCATGGATGGTCAGTTCGTCACTTGTTAGGTTTGATTTCTATAGTATCCAGAACTCAAAATCCCAGTTCCAGATTCCATATTCTTGCTGATTTGCTGCTGCAATAACAAAGAACTGAAGTAGCTGTAAAATAACTAAATAATAGTGTAACTAGAGCAGAAGCAGTAGAGCTAGCATGGAGTTGGACTTAGAATGTCCAGAGTCCAATTGGATTTTTCCTTCATGGATTTCAATGGACCGGATATATGCTGGACTTGGATATATGTGGATATGAAGTAAAAAAAAGGATTATTGGATATCCTACATGCAAAATGCAAACATCCATGGATCACCCTGCATTAAACACCCTGTGCTGGGCATCCTTGAGGCCAGAGTGACGCCTCCGAGCTTGCCATGACGTCGACGAGCTCCTGGTTGGTTTATTGGAAAATCAGCTCGTTATGGATGAGTTGCTGCCCCTACCTCTTGAGGACGCAGAAGAGGGAAGAGGGTGGCTGGGGTGTCGATGTGGGCGAGGCTGATGTTGGGCTGGAAGATGCTGTCATGTCAGGGCCAGGAAGGTACTGTGCTTGTGCCAGCACTTGCTGTCCCCTGCAGCGCACAGCACGGCGGTGAGGTCGGGCAGTGCCGGGTCCACCTGGGCCTCTCCTCGCAGGAATGGGCATGTGGCCTGGGCGTCATCCAGAGACCATGACAGCGTGGTGGCTCAAAGCAAAATCAACGAGGTCTTTCCGTCCTTGGTTTCATACGATGCCATGGTGGCTGTGTTGGATGATCAGAAGGTGTATTAGTGATGTCACCAGCTGCCGCAGGCAAAGCCCGCGTCAGATGCCACAGCGATGAGCTTGAGCCACGACCTAGCCCACTGAATCGCTGCAATCTCAACTCTCAGCTCTGCCCGGCCACCTGTAGCAACTGGAATCACCCGGAGGCGTCCGGCAGCATGGCGAACCTTAGAGGCCTTTGATAATTGGATATTTTGTTGGATTTTGGATATTACAGTTATTGGATTGGATTTTCTTCCTTTTAAATTGGACACGGATTCAGGCTTCTCATATTGGGATATTCCATGGACTCCTTTCATTTGGATGTGCATTGAATCAGCAAACATGCTACCCTGCAGCCAGCATACATAACACTTAACCAAACACATCTCCTCGCCCATGGGTCCAGTTTGCTGTTCGTAGTCATTGGCGAGCTACTTATTGTGTGGGTGTTCTGTATATGTGGTGTTGTTTGTGTGGTGTGTATGGGTTCTAAACCCCTTTCCTTAATATATTGATACCAGCTCTCCTGTGTATTCAAGGAAAAAAACAATTAACCAAACAAGTTCAGTACAGTACAACACAGGCAACACAATTTTAGTTGCTGAAAACATATCAACGATTCAACACTAGTAGCCAGCCATCTAATTAAACCAATCATCATTCAATTGAAATGCCCCTCTAGTTGCTGCTATAGTTGCCCTAGAATCTTCATCCTCATCCATTCCTACTTTTGATTCAGATTGCTGCCCTTGTGCTTCATCTCTCTCATCACTATCACTGTTGTCTTCTTCAGCTATATCTTCAGCAGCAGCTATCTTCCTTGGGCGCTTTCTTTTCCTAGCATATGTTTGTCTGACAGAGATAATGACCCCGTAGACTGTTGAGTTGCACCAATAACTTTGTCAACATGAGTCAAGTGATATCAGCTCCATCGCCTTCATGAACTGGTTTATAATTTTCATCTACACATTTATTTTCTCACTGAAATTCTTTAGGGGGTTGCATTTCTTCCTCTGAAGCCAAGCTCTCTAATTTTTGCATTAAACAGAACCAGTTTCATCTAATAGTGTTTACATAAACAACCACTGTTAAGATGACTTGTGCTTATTGAAACATAGATAGCCTTGATATTGCTAGGCCATCTTGACTTAAGAATGTATTGTAAGGACAATTTGATAAATATCTCATTTCCAAATGGATTGATTCGTGGAGTAACCCAAGCGACCTGGGCAACTTACTCTGGATGATAGATAGGTGTATTTAGTTTGATCTAATTTTCTTATGTCAGTTTGAATCTGAATCTTCTAAAAATCTTGTCCTGGCCTCTTATATTTCCATTTTATGTCACCATTGCAGGCAATCTTCTACGATCCGGTGACATCAGAGGCTTTCAATCGATGGCAAAAATGTATACAAAACTTGCTGCAATGCCAAAGAAAAGCTAAGTTTGCAGGATGGAATGGAACATCGATGGCAAAATGTATAGAAAACTTGATGCAATGCCAAAGAAAAGCTAATTTTGCAGGATGTAATGGAACGCATGTATAAGGCATGGTGCTAGAGAAAGTTGTGATGTAACCGTATCTAGACTTGTAGTATATATCTTTTTATCACTAGTCGTTAAATTTGATGCTAGAGAATGGCACTATTAATATTGTTTGTTCTTTTGTCAAGGGCGTTGTGATCTAGGGTAGGCGGCCCTCGACTACGGAGTTCGTAGTCTCCTGCCGTTGTCTTCCGATCGCGGAGGTTATGCCCCTCACGGCGGCTCGGGCTTTAGAGTGTTGGAGGGAGAGAGAAGGGTTTAGGGTTCAATCACTGCTTGCTTTCATTCATCGTGCCGATTACAATATATGGCCGGCGGCCCAACCTAAAGGAGGCAACAATCTCCTATAATTAAGGATAAATGAAGGAAACTAATAAATGTTTAAATGGTAAATATCTCTAGCCACTGATCTGGCCGTGCGCCTGCTGGCCCTCCGCTTTGCGTGCTGCGGCGCGGCGCACGTCTCGTGCGCGTCGTGTACGGGCGTATGTGTTCCCGTACATGACATCTCTCCCCTCCTCGAGAGACAGCTCGTCCGCGAGCTGGAAGTGTGGATAGCGCTCGATGAAGGAGTCCCGATCTTCCCATGTAGCTGAGGACGCGGGCTCATGCTTCCAGTGCACCAAGACCTGGCGCACGCCGCGGGCAAGTCGCGCTTTGACGACGCGCTCGGGCTCCGGCACCGTTGCGCCATGGTGGACGACAGGGAGTGGCGGTGGTGCGGATGGAGGATCGCCCACCCATGGCTTGAAGAGCCCCACGTGGAACACGTCATGGAGACGGGAGCGAGGGGGCAATTCCAGGCGAGCAGCCACCTCGTTGATCATCGCGGCGATGCGGTAGGGTCCGAAGTAGCGCGGCTTCAGCTTCCCTGTGGCGGCGACGTCGAGCGAGGCGACTGGGCGGTGTCGCAGGCGGAGGAGCACCGAGTCGCCTTGCTTGTAGGAGACGGCTCGGTGTAGTTTGTCATAGTGGCGCTTTTGTGCAGCTTGCGCCTGCTCGAGACGGTAGCGCACATCCTGCAGGAACTCCTCCCGCTCCGCCATGGTCTTGGCGACGGCCGCGACGCGCGTCTCCCCGGGGTCATAAGACCGGATGGTGGGGGGTTCACGGCCATAGACGATGCGAAACGGCGTGTCACGAAGGGAGGACTGGTATGCCGTGTTGTAGACGAACTCCGCCCATGGGAGCCACCGGAGCCATTGGCGGGGACGATCTCCTGTAAAGCATCTCAAATACATAGTGATGACACGGTTAGCGGCCTCCGTCTGACCATCGGACTGAGGGTGAAATGCCGACGTCATATGCAACTTCGCCCCCATGAGTCGCATCAGCTCGGACCAAAACTTGGAGGTGAACACGGGGTCACGGTCCGAGACCATCGACTGAGGCATGCCGTGGAGACGAACAATCTCGGCGAAGAAAGCTTGGGCCACCGATTCCGCGGAGTATGGATGAGCAAGCGGAATGAAGTGAGCGTATTTGCTCAACCGATCCACCACCGTTAGGATGACCGATTTGCCTTTCACCTTGGGAAGAGCCTCCACGAAGTCGAGGCCGATGTCGCTCCAGACTGCCGAGGGCACCGGAAGGGGTAGCAGCAGCCCGGCGGGGTGGAGGTGCTCAGCCTTGTTGCGCTGGCACGTGCTGCAGCAGCGGACGAAGTCCTGGACAACGGTGCGCATGGCGGGGAAGTGGACGTCGCGGCGCAGTCGGTGTAGGGTGCGTTGGACCCCCTCGTGCCCGTCGTTGTGCACCGCGCTGAGCAGCTCCCGAATTAGGGGAGAGTCGGAGTCGAGGTAGACACGCCCGCCGTAGGTGAGGAGGCCGTCCCGTAGAGCCCATGGCGCGCCTCGCTTGCCGCTGGTGACCTCGTCCCGGAGGGCCACGAGAGCGGGCGCGTCTTGCTGGGCGCGGCGCAGCTTGTCGAAGAAATCGAACCGCGGGGCAGAAAGGGCGAGCACCGCGCCGGCCTCCGTGTCGCAGTCCGTGTCCCGGCGGGAGAGAGCGTCGGCGACGGTGTTCTGGGCGCCGGGTTTGTACTCCACCACGAAGTCGAACCCAAGCAGCTTGCCGACCCAGTGATGTTGCGGGATCGTGGCGAGGCGCTGGTCGAGGAGAAACTTGAGGCTGTAGTGGTCGGTCTTGACTGTGAAGCGCTGGCCCCAGAGATACGGCCGCCAGTGGCGCACGGCGTGCACCAGGCCAATCAGCTCGCGCTCGTATGCGGCGAGGGAGCGGTGTCGAGGCGGCATGGGCTTGCTGAAGTACGCCAGCGGGTGTTTGTCTTGGAGTAGCACCGCGCCGAAGCCGAGAGTGGACGCATCGCACTCGACGATGAACGGCTTGTTGAAGTCGGGGAGTGCGAGGACCGGCGCCGTTGTGACGGCGGACTTGAGGGCGGCGAACGCCGCGGCGGCCTCCTCTGTCCAGGAGAAACCGTCCTTCTTCAGGAGGGCTGTCAGTGGGGCGGCGATGGAGCCGTAGTTGAGGACGAAGCGGCGGTAGTAGCCGGCGAGTCCGAGGAACCCACGGACCGCGCGTGGTGAGCGCGGCGCTGGCCAGTCGAGGACGGCCTGCACCTTGGCCGGATCCATGGCGACGCCCTGCTCGGAGATGATGTGGCCGAGGTAGGAGACCGAGCGCACGCCAAAAGCGCACTTGGAGCGCTTGATGAAGAGGCGGTGGCGGCGAAGCTCGGTCAAGACGGCGCGGAGATGGCGCAGGTGGTCCGCCCACGAGCGGCTGTAAATGAGAATGTCATCAAAGAAAACGAGCACGAACCGTCGGAGGAAAGTGCGCAGCACATCATTCATCAGGGACTGGAATGTCGCTGGCGCGTTGCACAGTCCGAACGGCATGACGAGGAACTCATATAAGCCGTCGTGTGTGCGGAAAGCGATCTTGTGGATATCCTCCGGTTTCATGCGAACTTGGTGGTAGCCGGAGCGAAGGTCGAGCTTGGTGAAGAAGCGAGCCCCCTTGAGCTCGTCGAGCAGCTCCTCGACCACCGGAATCGGAAAAGCATCCTTGACGGTTAGCGCGTTCAACGCGCGGTAGTCGATGCAGAACCTCCATGTGCCGTCGGCCTTCTTGACGAGGAGGGCCGGGGACGAGAATGCGGAGTCGCTGCGACGGACGATGCCTTGCTCAATCATCGAGGCACACTGTCGCTCTAGCTCGTCTTTGTGAGCCACCGGGTAGCGGTAGGGCCGGACCGCCACCGGGGCCGCGCCAGGCTTGAGGACGATGGAGTGGTCGCGGCTGCGTGGTGGTGGCAGACCGGACGGCTCCGCGAAGACGTCGCTGAACGAGTCCAGGAGGCCCTCCAGGAGGGGCGCGTCGGTGGTCACGGAGTGGGCGAGCGGCGTCTCGGTGCACGCCACCCCGGACCAGCGCACGTCCCGCCCCGCGTGGCGGAAGGCCAGGGTGTGGGTGACGACATCCCAGGATATGGTCCCCAGGGCCGCCATCCACTGGGTGCCGAGTACCATGTCGTAGCCGGCGAGTGGCATGACATATAAGTCGATGTCGAATGTCATGCCCTCGATGGAGATCACTGCCTGTTTGAGGACCCCGGGGCAGGTCACTCTTTCGCCGTTGGCGACGGTGGCCGTGAGGCGAGGGCGAGGGTGGATGGGAAGCCCCGTGTGGCGCGCCGCCGCATCGCCGATGAAGTTGTGCGTGGACCCCGTGTCCACCAGGGCGACGAGGTTGGTGGCGCCCAGGGTGACCCGCAGCAGGATGGGGGCGCCCACAGCCACGCCCGCGACCGCGTGGAGGGAGAACAGAGGCGCCTCTTTGGCGGCCTCGGCGTCCGCGGCGCCCTCGTCGGCTTCATCAATCTCGACGCCGTCCATGAAGAAGATCCGTCTGCAAAAACGGTTGTGGCCCCGAGTGAAAGGCTCATTGCAATTGAAACACAGACCGAGGCGACGACGTTCGGCCATCTCGTCCGGGGTGAGACGGCGCGGGGGGCGGTTCTCGGCGCGTCCTTGCTGCGCCGCTGCGATCGGCGGGGGGGGGGGGGGCCAGCGCCAGCACCGGTGGGGGCGCCGGGAGCGCGGGGCGCACGGGCGGTGCGGCGGCTCCTCCGCGTGGCGGCGCCCGAAGAGGCCCCGGCGCCGGTCTTTCGGCCTCCATCAGTTCCACTTGCCGGGCCAAACTCATGCCCTCCACCAACGTCGTCGGGTGGTGCAGGCGGACGGCATGGCTCAGTGGTGGCAGCAGCCCGCCCGTGAAGAGCTGGACGCGCTGGTGCTCCTCAAGGCGGCCCGCGCGGGGAAGGAGTGCCTGAAACCGATTGGAGTATTCCTCCACGGTCCCGGTGCGACGGCACTCGGCGAGCTCGAACATCGGGGCGGATCGGAGGGGCGGCCTGAACCGCAGGTTCAGCAGCTCCTTGAAGTGCGACCAGTTGGGTGTGCCGTCATCTTCTTGGATCTGCGTGAACCACAGCTGTGCCACCTCATCGAGATGGTAGGAGGCAGTGCGCACCTTGTCATCCCCCGTGGTGCGGTGTTGGAGGAAGTAGGCGTCACACTTGTTGAGGAAGAGCATCGGATCGGTGGTGCCGTCGTAGCGGGGGAAATCCCACTTCTTGGGCTTGGGGTGGAACTCGTGGCCGTGACCACCGTCGTAGCGGTAGTGATCGCCCCCTCCAGAGGACGTCTCGGCCTTCTCCTTCTTGGCCATCTCCGTTGCAATGGTAGTGATCTTGGCGTTCATGGTCTGGAGCATCTCGAGGACCTCGGCGAGGGTCGGCTCGGCCATGGTGGTCGGTGGGTTGGGCGGTGGCGGTGGGCTGCAGGGTGTGGCGGGTGCGGCGGCGGATGATGGTGTGGTGGGCGGCGCGGGTGAAGGCAGCGGGCTAGGGTTGTGCGTCGGAGGTGGCGGCGCGGTAGTGGAAGACGACGAGGATCGAGTGGATCGCGATACTAGGTTGTCAAGGGCGTTGTGATCTAGGGTAGGCGGCTCTCGACTACGGAGTTCGTAGTCTCCTGCCATTGTCTTCCGATCGCGGAGGTTATGCCCCTCACGGCGGCTCGGGCTTTAGAGTGTTGGAGGGAGAGAGAAGGGTTTAGGGTTCAATCACTGCTTGCTTTCATTCATCGTGCCGATTACAATATATGGCCGGCGGCCCAACCTAAAGGAGGCAACAATCTCCTATAATTAAGGATAAATGAAGGAAACTAATAAATGTTTAAATGGTAAATATCTCTAGCCACTGATCTGGCCGTGCGCCTGCTGGCCCTCCGCTTTGCGCGCTGCGGCGCGGCGCACGTCTCGTGCGCGTCGTGTACGGGCGTATGTGTTCCCGTACATGACATCTTTTCAAGTCTGTTGTGTTATTTCCCCATAATTTCCTGCTTGCATCCTAGGCTTGCAAACTAGTTAATGGAGAAAGATCAATATACAGCAGTCCCTGATAGCATTCTTATTATCAATGTTAGTGGCTCTCGAATTCATGTAATAATAGTAGGGGTGAAAATGGTGAGACCAAACTCGTTTAAAGGTGTTTAGATCTGTTCATATCTGAGTCCAGATGTTCAAAATCCGATACCGTATCCGTATTCGAATACTCAAATCGCATAATTATAATGTTGCTATCTATTCGTATACTATCCAGCATATTTGATACTATCCGTATTCGAATCCGAATCCGAATAGAAATATGAAAATAAATGTAATATTAGCGATATCCGTCCGTATCCGATCCGTTTACATCCCTAAATAATAGAGCAACTAGAACTTGAGAAAACCACGGGCTTTAACAATACACTATCTTCATACTCATATATATGCATTTCTGGCATTTCAGATTTGTCTACAAATGAAAGCATTCCTAGAGTAACCTTAGTTAAAAGGGCTTTGATTTGTTATCTTTAGTCCCACATCAGAAGTTGATGCCTTTGTATGCTGTTGGCTCTATGGACCTAAGCTTGGTCTTGGGGAGCACTCGCTCGTGGGTATAGCGAGCTAGGTTAGATCACACTCTAACATAATTAGATCATATCTCAACCTCTCCTGCCGGCCATAGTCTTTTTCCATGTGGCTTAATCGTTCTAAAAATCCTAGAAATATATTTGTTGATGGAATAGATTGAAGAACAGCATTTCAATGCCCATTGTTCCTGGTTTTGATTATGTGTGCTTTCAGCAAGAGTCCAACGCCTGAAGTCATGATCAAGATTCAACAAGTGCACAGAACTGAATGTGATACTTAATTGTGATCATTGATCAAGGTCTGTGAACGGATGCTTATCCTATCAGGACTCATTTGCAGCATACAAATACATGGCTGCAGAACTATGTTCCAGAAATGCTAGTAACTGAACACCAATAATGTCAAGAACATAAGAAAAACATTCTTTAGTAACTTTGTGCGGTTACATAGAAGTCATCCATTTCCAACCTGATTGAACGGATCAGATATGACATCTTCGGCAAAAGCAGTCCGTGCTGCATTTCAAACTTTTCACCTATTTTTCGATTCTTCAGCAGCGACACCAATAATGCCTGCCGGTTGCATTGTAAATGTAAAGAGAGGACATGCATCTCTGACGATGAACAGTGAAAACTGGAATTGATAGTCTACATTAACTTCTTTTCTTCCAGTGCCATAACGATTCAATGGGCATTTAGCAACAGCAGTTTTTGGAAAGAAAACATGCATAGAAGAGTCACTTCACACTTTGCTGAAACTACTAATTAGCCCACCATTCATATTAATGGAGGTACAACTCGTAGGGAAGTAGAAACTAGAACCTTCCTTCATTTTTCACAGCTGGAGAACGCAAAAGAGCTCTCTATCGGAAGGTAGAAGAGAACCAGAAGTTCCCAGTGGCTGCCTTGGGAACTATTCATTCATAAAGCTGACGCCATCTAGCAAATCCAGTACAGCAATTGCAGAAGAGTCTGTGCTTTACCATGTGAAACATGCACTTCCACAGAGGTATCTTCTGCACAATCATCCGAGAAGTGTTAAAACATTGAAATACCTTGTGATAACAGCATGATTTACAAATGATGGTCTCCTAGAACATAGCCATTTACTTGAGTCGAACCGTAATATTTTCCTTTTTTTGATCCATGGTATTAAGAGAAATGCAGGTCGATTTATCATTTATGTACTACCTCCATCTCAAATTAAATCAACTTCTAGAGTTGTCCTAAGTCAAACTATTTTAAGTTTATAGAAAGAGCATCAATATTTATGACACCAAATTATTATCACTAGATACATCATGAAATATATTTTTATAATATACTTATTTGGTGTCATGAATGTTGTTACTTTTTTCTTTAAAGCTGGTCAAACTTAAGATAGTTTGACTTAGGATGATTCTAGGAATTGATTTATTTTGAGGGAGGTAGTATGTTTAACTTAGTGCCCCAAATTTTATTGGATAATTCTACCTTCTACAGCTTCCCTTTTTTTTATGAAGCATTCACTTCTGGTATACATAAAGTACATTTTCTTGTAAAATGCTTATATACATAATTGGTAAAAAAATCAAGAAAGACTATAAAATACAAAAGCAGACTATAGAGGACTGCAATTTTTTTGTATAGGTTAAAACAAAGTTCAGAAAAAATTAGTGAATGTAACCTTTTTTTTTTGCTCCACTCTGTACCCTTTTCTTTTGTTTTTGTTTCATCTAGTATGTAGAGTTGTATGTAAGGAGCATTTGCATAGATAATAGTACTATAAAAGACAGCGATTTCAAACAGGACTTGAGAAGTGACAAGAGCTGTTAGTGAAGAAACATGCAATCAATAACATGATAAGGTACTTCAAACATGTCAAGTATTCTTGTTCTCTAAAAACATATTTGAATAATCGTCATCGATTTTGTTTGAAGATAACGCAGGAATTGCTCAAATAAGTTAAATGGTACAATTCACTGTGCCACAATGTCTGGTGCAAGTTCTTAAACAAAACCTGTAGTGTCCATATCACAAAACAAAGCTAAGATGTGCCTGAATCCTGATGTAGATTGTCTCACAAATTTTCCCAAATTTTTTATATGCAGTGAAGGACAAAATGCCTAACACTAATTAAATGCCCAGCTTTCTAGGTGTAAATTTGAGGCTCAGTGATGCTACATTGAAAACTGTAAACATGAGATGTACTATGCCCTAATTTAAAATTCTGAAGTCACATGGGTTTGGTTTTAAATATTCTATAAATCCTCCACGTTGTTAGCACAATGGATCCACCAAAATTTAATTCATACTGTGCAAATTTCTATGTACAGCGAAAGATAATACTTTGACAGAGATGAGTCCATGATCACAGCTTACCTCACAGACTGATTCGAACTTGTCTTCATTTTCTTCCTGGTAACTTCTCTTCTCCTTGGTGGTTGCAGCACTACTTTAATTGCAGTGTCGAACACAGCCTTTATGTTCTGTTTTCAGATGATTAAAACTCATTATTGATCTTTCCTGAAGTTCTTGACAGCGTATGTTTATTTGGAGAGGATGTCACAAGGGAGAACCATATAATCTCAGGCTGTAAAGTGTAAACTGTAATGAGCAGAAACATACCCTCTGTGTCTTTGAGCTGCATTCTATGTATGCCACCGCACCTATCTGCTTTCTGAGCTCTTCTCCCTAGCGTTATAAGAGAATAATGTTATCAGTTGCAGTGACTGCTGTGCAGGTGCCCTTTGAGTTCTTAAGAAGAAATTGCCTAAATTGATTGAATGATTCCATTCTGTGGTCATTACCTGTTCGGTAGAGATGATGGAAGCAGCAGAATGGTCAGCAAGGTAAGATCTGTCTTCACGGAGATCTGCAGTGGCAGAAAGTTTGAACTGAGAAGATATGTCTTCGCCTGGATAAATACATAACTATTATGTTTGGATTGGTTAGGCCATAATGGTATCAACCTTACCTAGTTTGGTTCCAACAAGAACTACCGGAACACTAGGTGAAAATCGGCGAAGCTCTGGCATCCACTGTACAAAAGGACGCTGATTCTCAGTACTCAATTACCATTTATGACAATCTAAACTGATGCATCCATGTAACAAGTTATAGGGTTGTGAACTATGGTCGTCTGTTGTTGAAATGCTTCCTTGAGAAATAATAGATAAATTCGAGCAATAACAATCGAAACCAAAGCCTATCTCATGAGTCCAAGGTGCCATTGCCTTCCTACAAAGTTCAATCATCAGCTATGGGTTTAAGGTGTTAACATTACTTCCAGAGCGCAAACTGTAAAATAAAAATAACTGATTTGTGTTGAAATATACCATACTCGAATGCAACAAATCATCACCCCCAATAAAGAACTTTGCAGGATTCCAGTGAGTCAAGAACTCTTAATTGCGGTTGTACCTATCCCCAACTGTCTACATAGGTTTCAGTTTAAATTTTCGCCCTGAACTATTCTCAGTACCTTCTTCAAGACGTTCTCATAGCTCGCCCTGCTGACCAGGGAGAAGGAGAGGATGAACACATCAGCCCCCCTATAGCTGAGAGGCCTCAATCTGCTGTAATCCTCCTGACCTGCATCCAAGGTGGAGGCAAATCAATCACTTTCAGCAGAAAAAAGATGGTAACACTTTGGAGGCATTGCTGAATCCTCCTGATTCTGCTGTCATCTGATCTGCCCCACCCCACCTGCCGTGTCCCAGAGGCCCAAGTTGACAATGCTCCCATCCACAGAGACATTGGCGCTGAAGTTGTCAAATACAGTGGGGATATAATCCTGCCAAAGTAGACACAGAAAAACCAAAAGGAAAAGAGGTTCAAACATCACAATAGAATAACCACACTCCTCTCTAATCAAGATTGGTACTGAATCTGTCTCCATTTTCTTCAAACCCGAGCTAGCGAGATAGAAGGAACTGAAACCCAATCGTGTCCAGCCGAATAAGAAATGCAGAGAGTATCCAGCCATTGGTAACGAGAAAGGGGGCAGAGAATCGAACACAAAGATGGTAAGGAGCAAGTGAATGGATGGGAGCACTCAACCGTGGGGAACTTGTTGCAGGTGTAGCAGATGAGCATGCAGGTCTTCCCGACGGCCCCATCGCCGACCGTAACGCACTTGATGAACTTGGTGACCGAGCTCGCCGCCGCAGCGCTCATCGCTCTCCCTGCCGCCAGTCCGTCCGCCGCTGCACGAGCCAGCAACACCTGGTTTACTGCCCCTCTCTCCTCCTTCCAACCAGTCGTGGCTGCCTGCAGCAGTGTGCGTGCATAAATGCAGCCAGCAGCAGCTTCTTTTCTTTATTATATACCACCTGGGGGAGTGACGGAGGTGTGGGTGTGGCGAATCTCATCTTTATTTGCTCGCCAAATTGCTGCAATATTTTGTTGTTTATTAGTTTCAAATTTGAACTCGGCTGCCTGTAGAGAGTAGATCTTGTCTTAGTCTGAATTTTGAACAGTTGAACTGAGGACCTTACTACGTGCAAGGAGGCTTAGAATTGTTCAAGAACGTCGTTTGCACAGACACCTTATCATCATTTAGTACTTGAATTCGATGTCTTGTAGACTGAATCACACACAGTAGTTAGGAACATGTAGCGAGACACTAGTGCTAATCAGCCAAGGTACTGGCACCTGGCATGTTTTGTTCTGCCTTTGAGGCTTTGGACACGCGAATCCGTTCTTTGGCCCCTCTCTCGTCAGATCCAAGCTTTTGTACGCTTCACGGTTCGCTCCACGTGATTGCGCCTGTGCGTGCGACTATTCTAGTAGCGTTCTTTTGTTTTGTAGAGGCGCCATTTGGGTTGGTAAGCGGCACACGTGTGGCTGCAAAAGAAATCTTACAGTAAACAATGTTCGTTCCCAGCTTGGACAACGTGTTTCATATACTTGTAAAATGAAAAGTTTAATTTCCACAAATTTATGCTAATGTTAGTATTTCCAGTCATCATGAAACAAGGTTTACAAAATAATGGGAATACATTGATAATATGTCATTGTTGCCCCTCTCTTCTTTTGCCACATAATGTCAAGAGTAAGATGAACAAACAAAGCGCGCGCTATTAGGACATGTTTGATACACATGACTAGTTATTAGTTGAGATAAAAATTAGTCAAAATTAGTTATGGTTGGCTAGCTAGTTGGCTAATAACCAGTTGAAGACGGCTAAAAAAATCAATCCACTTATTAGCTCCCCATTTAGATACACTAGAGCTAATTTGAGATAAAATTAGCTAGCTAAAGCTAAAGATTACTTTATGGTGTCCAAACATGCCCTTAGTTGCATCACTAAGACCTAGATGTCCACCACGATTACCATCAATCTACTAAGACAAATGCTTTAATTAACTCGAGAACTTATACAGAATTAAGCGTTGCAAAGGTATAGGTATAATACCTGTTGTAACTAGAATAGAGTCATAACCAAATATGATTACACAATAAGGTATATACTAGAACATAGTCATAACCAAATATGATTACACAATGAGGTATATACGCATTGCTATCCAATCAAGTAAAGAAGTGGTGGGAGATTTTGGGCACGAATTGGCGAGTCTTGAGAGGATGGGAGAAATATGAACAAATTTCACTAAAAAGATGTGGCTGCTCCTCGTCTCTTCTCTGCTCCTCGATGTTTTTGTTGACAGTAATGGGTGCCAGACCACCTTTCCCTTTCACCAAGGTATGTGCTTTGTCCTTTTTGGCATCCTAGAATAGATGGATCTCCAACCTTTAGCCAAACCTTTGCCAGCAAGCCCGTCTTTGGCATCAGTTTGGTCTCCCTGTCACTTCACCTGGCGCTTCTTTCGTCCTCTCGGCCTCTTTTGGTTGCTGCAAATTCCAGCTTTCAGAGGGTTCAGTTGGTTCTCTTCTTTGATCAGCTCTTGGTGGTGTTCCTTCTGAGTTAATATGCTGCAATTAGATCATCGTGTCTTCCGTTTTTCAATCTCCTGCAAGACACTGGGCTTCTTTATTTATCGTTCTCATTTTTATGAGTGTGGGGATTTCAAAGTTTACTTCGAATGGTGGTGCTAATCGGAAATCTAAGGTTTGGTCTTTCTATGGAAGAAGTTTCCTGGTCTAATGTTCATAGCAAGAATAGGTGGTGCCCTTTTTGCTGATGTTGATAAGATTCCACCAGTCTCTGGAGCCAATGCCATCCTTGTCCAAAAATTAGTCTTTGATTGGATTTTTTCTAGAAAGCCATGGTCTTTGATCATTTGAATCAGGATGATTTGGAAGCAAATAAAAAAAATCTTGTAAACATGATGAATTATCGTGCAGGATGCTTCGTTAGATCTCTCTTTGGCTCTTCTAGAAACAAGAGTTAATTTGGACTTACATTTGGGATGTCTTTTGAATCTAAATTTGTTCTCGTTGGTTCTCTAAACGACATGCAAGGCAAGCTTGTCATTATAATTACCCCATCAAATTCCATTACTGCCTTAGGGCCTATTTGGATCATTGTGGATTATTATAATATGGATTATTGATGGGATTATTATAATCAAGATTATAGATTATAATAATTAGAGTATTTAGGTCCCTAGATTATGGTGATTGATTATGGTTGGTTAAAGTGAGAAACTCCTATATTATGTTTTAGTTTGGCAAGTTGGAGAATCGATTGGGGCCAAGTAAGACTTTCAGCTTCCATAATCCCCTAAAAATGTGGTCTCACATAGATTATAGGATTATGGTAATCAAGGGTCTTGATTATAATAATTTGTCATATGATCAACCCTATTTGATCAAAGTTTGATTTATTTCATTATTATAGTCATAGGGTATCCAAATAGGGCCTCAATTGGGGGTAATGTTGCTTTTTTTTGTTGCAGGACACACAAAAACTCTGCAACTGTAAAAGGAAAGAGCACAGATGTTTCACCATTATTTAATTCATGTTTCCTAAGAAGCCTCCTTCAGTCGCTGGGCTAAGTGCTAGTAGCCTACCCAAGTTTGCTTCTTTGGCGGATTTAGATCACTATATTATGCATCTTCTCAACTCCCTAGAAGCTGGACAACCTATAATGATTTCTTGGAATCTTCCTCTCAAGTCGCTGCCTACTGGACCATTGTAGAGTCCTATTGGTGCCCACACCGCCAGGTGCCTCACCACGCTTGTCGACCCTAAGGAACACAATTGCCCCTCCTCGCCATATGAAGAAAACCTCTTTTTTCCTCAAAATCAACAATAGTTCTCGCTTTCATCAATGGCTTTCTAAAGAGCTGATCCAACTCCATTCATTCTAGTCGGCCTTCACTATCATGAACTACAAATCGAGTGATGATGGTCAGGGTAGTGTTTTTTCTCAACCTCAACCACATAATGAAGATCTTGCTACTGCAACCATTAATCCATTGTTGGGTAATGTGCTTGACTTCCTAGTTGTTAGAGAGGTCATTATGAACTCTTGGTTGATCGCATGCATCTAGAAGTCAGAGGCATTCAACCCTGTCATTTGGGTCACGCTTTTGTCATATTTGCTTATGATCATAATAGGGAGTAAGTTGTCTTGAATAGTCTCTTTCCATATGGTGATGGTAGCCTATCCTTTGTTAGGCACCTTGTCATTTGGGTCACGCTTTTGTCATATTTGCTTATGATCATGATGGGGAGTAAGTTGTCTTGAATAGTCTCTTTCCATATGGTGATGGCAGTCTATCCTTTGTTAGGCACAACTAGGGGGGAAATTACTGAAGAGTTCATTTCAAAAGAGAATGTTGGCTTATTCTACTTGGCTTTCCTATTGATTATTGGGAAATTGAATATCTAGATAATACAGTTTGCTCTTTTAGAAAAAAACATTTCTTGGAAAAGAAATACTGCTCACTTAGCACACTCGATTGATATAATATTAGTCCCATAATTCATTGTGTTCTTTGAAACTGAGAGATTTCAAGGTGAATCTTGGACAATTCAATGTGAAATTCTTCAAGTTAAACTATTGGGCAGTGGCCCTTTGGATTAAGATCCTACCCCCACCAAAAATGTTGTTAGAAATGGTGTCTCTTTTCACTTCTTTGGGCTTGGACAACAAGGAGCATGACCTCATGCAAATTTCTAGCCCCATGGTGGTGTTTTAGGTCAACAAGCCCCACAACAAATTGATCACTAGCATTTTCATGCCAATTGGGATCTCAGGCCTGAGCTACCTGTTCAAGCCAATCAAGAGCTTGTTATCCCGCTTTAGGACAATCTTGGACCCTCAAACCTCAATGACACTATTGCAAAGGATGAGGATTTAAATGTCCCTTCAATTCCACCTGAAAATGAATAGGATATTCTAATGCATCATCTTCTCGCTCTAGTGCCTAAAGAAGTAAATCTTGAGGAAGTTAACAATTTCTTTCAAGTAAATGAGGTAGAAGAGGATCTCTAAGAGGATGTGGAGGCAGTAGTGCTCTTAATTTTTTTTGTAAAATTAAACTGACCTTAATTTTCCACCTTCTTTGACCCTACTTTTCCCGTGCCTAATGTTCCTGTTATCCCTATGGAAATTCCTCTTGAGATGCTGGTGAATGATCCTTTTGATCCTGCTACTCCTGAAGATCAAATTCCGATAAACAATGTTCTGTTGGAGTTTTTTTGCAAATCTTTGATTAGGTGGATTGCGCTTCACTTCCTCTTTTAGGTGGTTCCCTTGATCCCCTGAAGTAGGCTACAAGACTTTGGGCTCATTATTTGGCACCTATCAAGGGCTCGAAGGTTGTTAACATTCCAGTAGCTTCGTCCAATTTCATCACCATTGTTCTCTCTCTATAGCTAGGTCAAGTATTTTCTTTCTTCTGTTGCTTGAAGTTTTTCTAATGAGCTAGGGCCACACATTTAGTTTGCTCTCCTTGATACCTAACTAGCACCTAACCTTACTCAGTGTGCTTTCATCTTAGAGCAATCAACTTGTAACCAAAAAGGGAAGGTAGTGTTAGAAGACACTGCTCCACCTTGTTCCCTCAATCGCACAAGACTTAAAAGAAGTCAGTGAGCTCTAAGAGAAAACAAAGCAAGACAGTCCTAGGTCGATTCAGAAGTTTGACAAAGCCAATGCAATCAGATTTGAAAGGATCAAGATGCCCAAGAGGGGGGGTGAATTGGGCTTTTCTAAAAATTAATTGCAAGAATTAAATCCTACAAGCCGGAATTCACCCCTAGTGCCTACTTGTGTTCCTAGTGAGTCTACCGACAAAAGTTTTGCACCCTAGTTTCCAATCCTAGTCTAGCATGGCAATTCTAGGAAAGTAAATCAAGCAATGAAAGTAAATACGAGAATGTAAATGCTTGAATGTAAAGGGCAAGGAACACGGCGATGTTTTTCCGAGGTATCGGAGAGTCGCCACTCCCCACTAGTCCTCGTTGGAGCACCCGCGCAAGGGTGTCGCTCCCCCTTGATCCACGCAAGGATCAAGTGCTCTCTACGGGTTGATTCTTCGACACTCCGTCGCGGTGAATCACCCACAACCGCTCACAACATGAGTTGGGTCATCCACAAGCTCCGCCGGATGATCACCAAACTCCCAATCACCACCAAGCCGTCTAGGTGATGGCGATCACCAAGAGTAACAAGCTAGAACTCTCACTTGACCACAACGAGCCCAAATGAGGAGATGGATGCACACTTGCTACTCTCTAATCACTAGTGAGGAACTCTCAAACTTTGATTCTCAAATCTCTATCCTCACTAGAGCTCTTGCACTCCCTTGCACTCTAAAGGGTTTTCTCAGAAGTTTGAATGAGCAAGAGACCTCTAAAAGAGGTGGAGGGGATGTATTTATACACCCCTCAAAGAAAACGAACCGTTATGTTCTGACACGGGCTGACCGGACGCGCCGGTCGAACTGACCGGACGCGTCGGTCGCCCGTAACGGTCAAAACGCGATTTTCAACTGAATGACCGGACGCGCCGGTCAGGGGTGACCGGACGCGTCCGATCGTGCAAAGGAGCTTACTGTACTCGCACCGGACGCGAGGTCGCGTCCGATCGTTGATGACCGGACGCGTCCGGTCGTCTCTGGACCTTACTGGACTGTGACCGGACGCGCCGATCACACCCAGGTCGCGTCCGACGGGTGTTTCCCTCAAGTGACACGTGTCAGCCACTGACCACCGCGTCCGGTCCTCGCGAGGACCGCGTCCGGTCGTCAGGGCCGAAACCCTAGCTGCGGTTACGTACTGATCGGACGCGTCCGGTCATGCCGAAAACCGCGTCCGGTCAGTGGGAAACAGCCCGAAACTTCCCGAAACGCGTCGCAACTTCAACCAAGTTGCTTCCAACTGAACTTTGAGCTATTCTAGGGTTGCCTAGCGCCAAGTTTAACAAGTGTGCACCACACCTAAACATAGGACTCGCCTAGGTCAAGCTACCCGTTCATGCCCCCCTTTATAGTACGGCCAAAAGAGAAAAACGAAGATCCTAACGACTATTCCAAATGCGTCTCAACACCTCGACATTCGGAACTAACCGTCCTTAATCTTGACGTCACTCTTTTCAAAACCGAAACGATTTCCATCAAGGGACACGAATACCATGGTGCCCAAAACAGTTATAACCTCCATGACCTAACTTACCAACGTTTCTGCAAAACACACGTTAGTCATGGTAATAAAGCGTTGTCATCAATTGCCGAAACCAAACCTTGGGGCCTAGATGCTTTCAATCTCCCCCTTTTTGGTGATTGATGACAACACTAAGGTTCAAAAGATTAGAGTTGAGGTTTTCGAGCATGCTTGGTTCTCATAAGCAAAAAGCAATAAGCACAAAGGGTTAGGAATTGCTTATGTGCACCAAGCCAAAAGAGTGTACTCATAAGATAAGACAAAAAGCGTTAGTACACATAAAGATTATAGCTCATAAGAAATCGGAGTAAGGCACGGAAGCACAACCTTAGAGCTATATAACTAAAACGGTGACATTTATTAAAACTGTGACGAGAATAACACATTAAGACTCAAAGTTTACGACTTGACGACAATGTCACACGAATGCAATGCTGAAAAGTAAACATGATATGCATGAATGTAGCACACAAAGAACGAAAACCCACTCTCAAAACTCCCCCTGAAACTACTCTCTCTCCCCCTTTGGCATCAAGCGCCAAAAAACTAATCTAATGATCTGACGGGGGGACAGACGGAGTCGTGTCGGGTGCCGAGGTGCGCGGAGTAATCACGAAGTGTAGCGAATCACTCTCGGAGTCTGAGCTATCTGGCTGACCCTCTGAAGAAGCACGTGGCTGTGAAGCTGTCTGGGTCTGAGCAGGAACAGGTACTGACTGTGTAGCAACAAGTGGATCTGTCTGAGTGACCTGAGCCTGTAGTGAGCCAATAGCTGGGGGATCTGTCAAGGCAACTGAAGAAGGGATGGTCTCTGTAGTCCCAGTCCCTGTCACTGGAGGAATGGCTGCCTCGGGAGCTGACAACCCTGACAAAGTATGAAACGTAGTAGTGTGCGAGGGTGTCGGCTGACCAGTCAACTCGCTGTAGGTGGCACTGAAATCACCAATAGGTGTGCCTGTCAGGAGGTGCGGGCGAGGCTGGTCTGACGGTGTAAACCCCGTATGAATAGGAGTGAAGCTCGGGGACTGAAAAGACTGGGGAACCTGCTGCTATGGAGATGTAAACTGGAAGCTCGGCTGTCCCTGACTCGACGGACCACTGGAATGCAAAGCCTGAGTCATGACAGAAGCAGGCGGAGGAACCCCGACTGTGACAAGGTGGTGCAGGAGATCCATGTACTGCTGCTGACTCTGTCGCTGCATCTCAACTTGCTACCTCTGGATCTCAAGCTGCTGTCGCTGAAACTCGTCCTGACGAGCCTGAATCTGTGCAAGTGCTGCAGCTGTGTCCTGTGCCTGTCGCTGAATCTGCTGCTGCTGCTGCTCCTGAGCCTGGGTCAACCTCTCAAGAATAGCCACCATGGCTGGGTCTGAGCGGGAGGCTGAGCCAGAGCCACCGGCCTCGTGGTCGTGAGACCGAGGAGACCGGTACCTGGGGATGGGCTGGTAGTCCTCATCTGTGCTGTCTGAAGTCACATCCTCAGGTATGTCAGCAGTCTGAGCCTCAAGGTCCGCAAGCTCTGCCTCAGCAAGCTCATCAACTCTGGCATCCTGCTCAGCTGCTGTCTCAGGAACGTCTGGGCGCTCACGCTGTCCTGGCACTGGGGCCTGATCTCTAGTAACCGAGGCCCAAAGCTGACGGATATCATAATCAGGGAACGCAGTAGTAGTGTCTGATATCTCCGCCCTGATCTCTGGTGGCATCTGAATAGAAGATCTAATGATAAAGCAAATCCAATGTGCATAGGGCAGCTGACGACTACCCTTGAAGCCCTCAGCAATGGTGTCCTCCATCTCACTAAGAATAAGATCCCAGATGTCAAACTGTCTCTGTGAGAGGAGGTGGTGAACAACCCAAAGCTGTATACGTGTCAGTCCCTCTCTGTAGCCAAGTCTGGGAAGTAGAGTACGTCTGAGAATAGCATCCAAGACCCTGGCAAGTGGCGTCAGGCTAGCAGGCGTACGACGAGACCCTTCGCCAAAAGGCTCGCGAAAGCAGGGTCGAACCAGGTCTGTAGGTGGCACTGCACCGCCGTGAGGGCGTCTGGGTGGTGGAGTCTGTCCATAACACAGCTGATGGATCCTCGTGTCAGAAGCTGGTAGTCTGAGGATCTCTCGAGCTCTGGAGCTGTAAAGTCTGTGATCGCGGCCTCTGAATGCAAAGTGAATGAACTCATGGGCAGGATCAATCCAAAGTGAAGCATAGAACTCCCTGACCCATGTGCCGCAGTATGCACCTATCCGTCCAAGAAGATCCGACAACCCAGGCATATAGGACAGGTGCGGACGAAGCTGCTCTCCCACAACAGCAACTAGTGCCTCTAGCCGACACACCCTCTGAGGTCTGAAAGCAATACCACTGTCAACTAAGGCTCTGTAGAAATCCTCCTGAAGTGGGGTGTAGAAACCCTCTGAAGCTCTGTGATCTCTGACAGGTGGAAACCAACGGCTGACCTCCACGAACCTCAACCCCTGCACCTGACGTGCTGAAGCACCCCTTAGGTCAAAGTGCTCGACCGGGGGTGAACCTCTAGCTCTGGGAGGAGGATGTGCTCCACGACGCTGGCCCTCTGGCCTAGGTGTCACCTGAGTACGAGCACGTGTGGAGCGGCGACGTGGTGGAGACTGAGCTGGCTGCTCCTCTGTATCCTCTGTAGCCTGTGGAGCCTCGGTAGCCTGTGTAGCCTCTGTAGCCTCTGTCGGCTCTGTGGGTGGATCTACTGACATCTGCTCGGTAGGTCCAGTATCCTCGTTACCCTCAGTGGCCTCCGTGCCGAGCTGTCGACCTTCAAGGTGAAAGCGACGCTCGCCTATGTGTATGCCACTGCGTCTGCCACCTCTCTCTGCCTGCTCTGCAGCATCTGCCACGGCCTGAGCAACCTCTGCCTCTATAAGCGTCTTCTTCTTCTTCCTGGCCATCATCTTGATGCGCTTACCACGCGCAATCTCAGCACGACGGGGAGGACTGTCGTCCCCGTCACCAGGAGCACCACCGGCGTTCTTGCAACGCACCATGCTGATCAACTGACTGAGAACCTCTGTAAGATGGTGAACTGTCACTCGAGAGGCTTGGCCTCAATCCGTATCCGCAGGCTTGGCCTCAGATTCAACGAACAGATCTGACCCTGATACACCGACTGACTCGCTGCACCGATGGAATAGAAAGATATACTATAAGCACATACATAACTAAAAGGTGCGAAACCCTAGAGATAGCAAGCACATTAGATACGAAGTGAATCGTGACGCGGAGCTACCTCGGATCGACGAGTTGACGGTGAGAAGATGCGGTGACCTAGGTCGCGAGAATCCCCGAATTCGACGATCGAGCTCTGAAAGGACCGAGTCGAGATAATCAAAGGATGAACACGGTCAAGGTTAGTCCTAACAACAGAATTGACGAGACTTGAACGAAAAACGAACGAGTCGTCACCTGAAGCGAGGGTTTCGAGCAAACCCTAGGCTAGGGTTAGGGCAAACCCTAGGAGCTCGAGCAAAGGTGGAGGATGAGGGGCTAGGGCTGCACGGGGGAAGAGCTGCGGCTGCTGTGGTGAAGCCCACGGCGGCGGAGGTCTTGCCGGCGGCGAGGTGGAGCGGCGGGCGCGCGGAGGCGAGCGGCTGTGGATGAGCCGGCAGCGAGGAAACGACTCGGGCGCGAGGAAGAACAGGCGCGCGCGGGCAGCAGGCGAGGGGGCACGCGGCTGTGCTCGGGCGAGGTCGCCGGCGGCAAGAATGACGGCGAGTGCGCGGCGAGTCGGTGAAACGGCGAGCGGCGGCGGCGGATACGGTCGGGTGAAGAAGAAAACGGACAAGATTGAACAGTTATATGAGGGGCTCAGATCCGCTCGACGCGACATGACCGGACGCGGTGGTCGTTATGACCGGACGCGGTGGTGCAGCGTCCGGTCACACTCCAGTAAGCTCCTGGAGTGACCGGACGCGTCCGGTGCGGACTGACCGGACGCGGTCAGAGTCCGGTCGCTGGGAGCTCGGAAATTCATCGCGGATGACCGGACGCGGTGGTGGTGGCCGGGACCGGACGCGGTGGTCAACACAGGCGCGTCCGGTGCAGCGTCCGGTCACTAGGTCTGGAGATGGTCTTCTGGATGACCGGACGCGCTGGTGGACGCCGGGACCGGACGCGGTGGTGAAGCATCACTGCGTCCGGTGCGGCGTCCGGTCCAGCGTCCGGTCGCTGTTCTTCGCCCTTCTTCATTCCAAACTCCGACGTGACTTCTCCCAATCAAGTTCCAATTCAAAGAGACACAAATAAACACCAATTGGAACCTGATATGGGTGACCTCACTCAAACCCTCAAATTTTTCAAAATATTCTGCCTTAGGCTAGTATTATTTTTAGGAAAATAGGCAATAAACACCCGAGGAGCAACGTATGGCCATGCAATAGAGTTTTTGGACCTTTAGGAGCGTCAAAAAGCTCTCTCTATCCATGGACGAACACAGAGGTTGCTCAAAGCTAAACCGAAAAGAAACGACAAACGAACAACCATGCATATGCAATACAATACAAGAAAGTAAAGCTAGGTTGCTTGTCAAGTTTGATCCACGGTTAGGCTTCTTCACTCCTCCAAAGGAGGGTTATCGTAACCGTGTTAGCCAAGCCCTAAGTGCATTGCGATAAAATAAACGTGACATATAATACAATGCAATGCATGGGACAACACACGCTCATCTTTTAAAGTTACTTGAATCAAGCACATTAAGTTCACTTCTTAGCCTACAAAAGGTAGCCTCATCCAAAGGTTTAGTGAAGATATCCGCTAATTGATTTTCACTTCGTACACCTTCTAGCGATATGTCATTTTTAGCAACGTGATCTCTTAGAAAGTGATGGCGGATATCAATGTGCTTGGTGCGAGAGTGTTGTACCGGATTGTTAGCAATTTTAACGGCACTTTCATTGTCACATAAAAGTGGCACCTTTTCAAGAACAATTCCATAGTCTAGGAGGGTTTGTTTCATATATAAGATTTGTGCACAACAAGCCCCCGTGGCAATGTATTCCGCCTCGGCGGTGGACAAAGCCACACTATTTTGCTTTTTAGATGACCAAGATACTAAGGATCTCCCAAGCAAATGGCACCCTCCGGATGTGCTCTTTCTATCAATTTTGCAACCGGCATAATCCGAATCGGAATAGCCAACTAGTTGGAATCTAGCTCCTTTGGGATACCAAAGACCAATGCTTGGGGTGTGCTTAAGATATCTTAGGATTCTTTTTACGGCACTTAAGTGAGGTTCTTTAGGGCACGCTTGAAAGCGAGCACACATGCACACACTAAACATGATATCGGGCCTAGATGCGGTAAGGTACAACAAGCTACCAATCATAGAGCGGTAGAGAGTTTGATCAACCGGTTTACCTCCCTCATCTAGGTCGAGATGTCCATTTGATGGCATTGGGGTCTTGATTGGTTTGCATTCTTCCATCTTGAATCTTTTGAGAAGATCCTTGGTATACTTTTCTTGAGAGATAAAAATCCCTTCTCTCATTTGCTTGACTTGAAAACCAAGGAAGAATGTGAGCTCACCAATCATAGACATCTCGAACTCCTTCGACATCAATTCACCAAATTCCTTGCAATAATCTTCATTTGTTGACCCGAAGATGATATCATCAACATACACTTGACAAATGAAGATCTCCCCATTAAGCTTCTTGGTGAAAAGTGTGGTGTCGACCTTCCCAATGGTGAAGCCCTTCTCAATGAGGAAGTCTCGGAGGCGCTCATACCATGCTCTAGGGGCTTGCTTGAGCCCATATAGCGCCTTGGACAACCTATAAACATGATTAGGATATCTAGGGTCTTCAAACCCGGGAGGTTGATTGACATAGACTAGTTCATTTATAAAGCCATTTAAGAATGCACTTTTCACATCCATTTGATATAGTTTCATATCATGATGTGATGCATATGCAAGGAGGATACGAATGGCTTCAAGTCTTGCAACGGGTGCAAAGGTCTCTCCAAAATCAAGGCCTTCAACTTGAGAGAACCCCTTTGCAACTAGTCTTGCCTTGTTCCTCACTACTATGCCTTGGTCATCTTGCTTGTTTCGGAACACCCACTTGGTTCCAATGACTCTTGCACCTTTAGGATGCTCTTCAAGTGTCCATACTTGATTGCGGGTGAAGTTGTTCAATTCTTCATGCATGGCATTCACCCAATCCGGATCTTGAAGAGCTTCTTCTACATTTTTAGGTTCAACACAAGAGACAAAAGAGTGATGTTCAACAAAGGAAGCAAGCTTTTGAGATCGAGTCATCACTCCCTTAGTAGGACTCCCTATGATGAGTTCTTGTGGATGTGCTTGAAGTAGAGGTGAATTTCTTCTATCAACCACTTGAGGAGGTGGAGGGGGAGCATCAACATCTTGAGCTTGTGCCTCGGCTTGTTCATGAGAGATATAGGTGTCTTCATTTTCAACTCTCTCATTCTTGTCATCATCTTGAGGCACACGTGATGAAGATGGTGGATCAATGATTTGCACATCGTCTTCATCATCTTTTGGCTTGATGTCTCCCACGGGCATGTTCTTCATGGCCTCCCTCAAGGGTTCATCACCTACATCATCACAATTCTCAATTGCTCCTTGGGAGCCGTTAGATTCATCAAATTCCACATCATATGTTTCTTCAACCAAACCGGTGGTATGGTTAAATACTCTATATGCTTTGGACTTTGATGAGTAACCAACAAGAAAACCAATATCACAACGTCTTTGAAACTTCCCTAGGTGTTGACGCTTCTTGTAGATGTAGCATTTGCAACCAAACACCCGGAAGAATGAGACGTCCGGCTTCTTCCCATTAAGCAACTCATAGGGGGTCTTGCCAAGAAACTTTTGGAGGAAGAGACGATTTGAAGCATAACATGCGGTGTTGATTGCCTCGGCCCAAAACTTTTCCGGAGTGTTGTACTCATCTAGCATTGTTCTTGCAAGGGTGATCAAAGTCCGGTTCTTTCTCTCAACTACACCATTTTGTTGAGGAGTGTAGGTTGAAGAGACCTCATGCTTGATTCCAATTTCATCACAATAAGCTTCAATGTTGGTGTTGTCAAACTCTTTGCCATTGTCACTTCTAATTTTCTTTATCTTGACTTCAAATTCATTTTGAGCTCTCTTTGCAAACTTCTTGAAGCAACTTGCCACTTCGGATTTGTCATGAAGGAAGAAAGTCCATGTATATCTTGAGTAGTCATCCACTATCACAAGATAATAGAGATTACCACCCAAGCTCTTGTATGTTGTAGGCCCAAACAAATCCATGTGTAGAAGTTCTAGCACTCTTGAGGTTGACATGAAAGCTTTGGTTGGATGAGTGTTTGCAACTTGTTTGCCCGCTTGACATGCACTACAAGGTTTGTCCTTTTCAAACTTCACATCCTTCAATCCTCTCACTAGTTCTTTCTTCAATAGCTTGTTGAGAGTGCTCATTCCAACATGTGCAAGCCTCCTATGCCAAAGCCAACCAAGTGAGGTCTTGGTGAACAAACATGTCATCAAATTTGAATCTTCGGAGGTGAAGTCAACAAGATAAAGATTGTTGTATCTAAAGCCTTTGAATATCACTTGCTTGTCATCTATCTTTGAAACTTCCACTTCATTTGGTGTGAACAAGCATTGGAAGCCAAGGTCACAAAGTTGCTTGACGGATAATAAGTTGAAACTCAATGAAGCAACATAGAGCACATTTGAGAGTGAGTGATCATTTGATATTGCAATCTTGCCTATACCCTTGACTTTGCTCTTTGAATTATCCCCAAATGTGATCTTCTCTTAACATATCCCATTCTCTTCAATGGAGGTGAACATACGTGGATCACCAGTCATATGTTGAGTGCAACCACTATCAATAACCCAATGAGATCCACCGGTCTTGTAGTTCACCTACACACAAGAGATCAAGCTTTTTGTTTAGGGACCCAAACTTGAGAGGGGCCCTTGACTTTCTCAACTAGTGACTTGGCAACCCATATTTTCTTTGGCCTATTCTTGTTTGGGGGACCCAAGAACATGACTTTCATCTTTCCATTTGAATCTTTTCTTAGCATGTAATGAGCATTGAAGGCAAAGGGTCTAGCATGCTTGGGCAAGGGTTGTGGTGGTGGAGTTTTGCATTCATGAGCAAAGTGACCTTCTTGACCACACTCAACACATCTCTTTGGCTTGGGCTTTGACTTGCTTTGTTGTTGAGCTTTTGCCTTCTTCTCTTGATTTGCCAAGTACCCAATACCACTTCTATCCATCTTCATTACGGTGTTCATGAGGAGCTCACTTTGCAAATATTGGCCTCTTGTGAACTTGCTTAGACCGGTCTTAAGATGCTCTTTTTCTTGCTTGAGCTTCTTGTTCTCTTCAATGAGTGACTCATTTGTTGTTTGCTTCTCAAGAGCCATCAAACCTTTAAGCTTCTTGTTCTCATTTGCAAGCTTCTCATTCTCACACTTGATCTTGGCATAATCATCATAGTTGTTTGACTCAACCACACTCTTGCCTTTGCTACTAGAACCTTGCTCAATGCTTTCAATGATCAAATCATCACATGATGTAGCTATATCACACTTAACAACATTGTTAGTAGCATCATGTGTCTCAAGAGCAAGTTCATTAGCAACCACAAGACTATCATAGTCAATTTTTAATGTGGTGTATTTGTCTTTCAAAGAGTTATGTCTAGTGATGAGCTCATCATGCCTCTTCTCAAGTTTATCATGTTGATCTTTAAGCTCTTTATTTGAGGTTTTGAGCTCCTTGAGAGTGGAAGACATAACTTCATTTTGATCTCTAAGCTCACTACTAGTCTTTTGAGCATTTTCAAGCTTTGATGAGAGTGATTCATTTTCATTTTGAAGCTCATCATTTTCATTTCTTGTCCTTCTTATGATTTTAGTGTATTTATTTAGCAATTTTACAAGTTCATCATAAGAAGGTGCGTCATATTCATCATCACTATCACTATCATCATCATCATCATCACTATCATGGTTTTGTACCTTTCGTTCACCCTTGGCCATAAGGCATAGGTGAGTAGTGGACGATGATGGTGAAGGAGGCGGTGAAGGTGGTGGTGAAGATGTCGGTGAAGATGATGGCCCCATCACGAAAGCGGCAACCTTCTCTTTCTCATCATTGCTCTCATCTTCGGAGGAATCACAAGATGATTCAATGTCGGTGAGCCAATCACCAACAATGTATGCCTTTCCTCCCTTCTTCTTCTTGTAGAACTCCTTCTTCTTGCCATCCTTCTTCTTTTATGGCTTGTTCTTCTTCTTCTCATCTTCTTCATCACTAGAATCATTTTTCTTGCCCTTGTTCTTGTTCTTGAACTTGTCTTTTGGTGGTCTAGGGCATTGATGAGCTAGGTGGCCAAGTTCACCACAATTGTAGCAATCCATCTCCGAGATGGGCTTTCTCTTGCTACTTGTGAAGAATTTCTTTTTCTTGCCATCGAACTTGATGCCACTCTTGTTGAGCTTCTTTAGCATTTTGGTGGTCTTTCTCACCATGAGTGCAAGTGATTCATCATCGACATCACTTTCACTTGAGCTTTCTTGCACCATCATGGCTTGGCCCTTCTTCTTCTTCTTGTCATAGCTAGCTTTGAAGGCCAAGTCTTTCTTCTTGGAAGATGATGAGCCCTCTTCCGGAGTGATGTGCATGTACATCTCATGAGCATTGATCTTCCCCAATACTTGTGTCGGTGTTGCGGTGGAGAGATCACTTTGATGAAGCACGGTGACAATGTGACCATACTTCTCAACGGGAAGAACACTCAAGATCCTCCTTGCAACATCCGATTGGCTCATTTGAGTGAGCCCAAGAGCATTGAGGTCCTCTACAAGAACATTCAAGCGAGTGTACATGTCATTAGCACTTTCTTTGGGAAGCATCTCAAAAGAATTAATTTTCTTTAAAGCAATATGATAGCGTTCCTCACGCTCACTCTTAGTTCCCTCATGGAGAGCACAAAGATTTTCCCACAAATCATGAGCGTTCTTTGCATTACGCACACGATTGAAGATATCTTTGCCTAAGCCCCGGTAGAGTGCATTTTTGGCCTTTGCATTCCACCGGTCGTACTTCTCCTCGTCACCAATGGGGTTTGCGGGATCCTTGATAGCGGGAAGCCCTTGGGTTGCGGCTCTAAGGCACCCGACATCTATGGCCTCGAGATACGCCTCCATGCAGATTTTCCAATATGGAAAATCATCCCCCTCAAAGGTGGGAGGTGGTCCTTCCCCGTTAGACATCTTGCTCTAGGCGGTAAAGCCTAAATTAGGAGCAACACGGCTCCAATACCAATTGAAAGGATCAAGATGCCCAAGAGGGGGGGTGAATTGGGCTTTTCTAAAAATTAATTGCAAGAATTAAATCCTACAAGCCGGAATTCACCCCTAGTGCCTACTTGTGTTCCTAGTGAGTCTACCGACAAAAGTTTTGCACCCTAGTTTCCAATCCTAGTCTAGCATGGCAATTCTAGGAAAGTAAATCAAGCAATGAAAGTAAATACGAGAATGTAAATGCTTGAATGTAAAGGGCAAGGAACACGGCGATGTTTTTCCGAGGTATCGGAGAGTCGCCACTCCCCACTAGTCCTCGTTGGAGCACCCGCGCAAGGGTGTCGCTCCCCCTTGATCCGCGCAAGGATCAAGTGCTCTCTACGGGTTGATTCTTCGACACTCCGTCGCGGTGAATCACCCACAACCGCTCACAACATGAGTTGGGTCATCCACAAGCTCCGCCGGATGATCACCAAACTCCCAATCACCACCAAGCCGTCTAGGTGATGGCGATCACCAAGAGTAACAAGCTAGAACTCTCACTTGACCACAACGAGCCCAAATGAGGAGATGGATGCACACTTGCTACTCTCTAATCACTAGTGAGGAACTCTCAAACTTTGATTCTCAAATCTCTATCCTCACTAGAGCTCTTGCACTCCCTTGCACTCTAAAGGGTTTTCTCAGAAGTTTGAATGAGCAAGAGACCTCTAAAAGAGGTGGAGGGGATGTATTTATACACCCCTCAAAGAAAACGAACCGTTATGTTCTGACACGGGCTGACCGGACGCGCCGGTCGAACTGACCGGACGCGCCGGTCGCCCGTAACGGTCAAAACGTGATTTTCAACTGAATGACCGGACGCGCCGGTCAGGGGTGACCGGACGCGTCCGATCGTGCAAAGGAGCTTACTGTACTCGCACCGGACGCGAGGTCGCGTCCGATCGTTGATGACCGGACGCGTCCGGTCGTCTCTGGACCTTACTGGACTGTGACCGGACGCGCCGATCACACCCAGGTCGCGTCCGACGGGTGTTTCCCTCAAGTGACACGTGTCAGCCACTGACCACCGCGTCCGGTCCTCACGAGGACCGCGTCCGGTCGTCAGGGCCGAAACCCTAGCTGCGGTTACGTACTGACCGGACGCGTCCGGTCATGCCGAAAACCGCGTCCGGTCAGTGGGAAACAGCCCGAAACTTCCCGAAACGCGTCGCAACTTCAACCAAGTTGCTTCCAACTGAGCTTTGAGCTATTCTAGGGTTGCCTAGCACCAAGTTTAACAAGTGTGCACCACACCTAAACATAGGACTCGCCTAGGTCAAGCTACCCGTTCATGCCCCCCTTTATAGTACGGCCAAAAGAGAAAAACGAAGATCCGAACGACTATTCCGAATGCGTCTCAACACCTCGACATTCGGAACTAACCGTCCTTAATCTTGACGTCACTCTTTTCAAAACCGAAACGATTTCCATCAAGGGACACGAATACCATGGTGCCCAAAACAGTTATAACCTCCATGACCTAACTTACCAACGTTTCTGCAAAACACACGTTAGTCATGGTAATAAAGCGTTGTCATCAATTGCCGAAACCAAACCTTGGGGCCTAGATGCTTTCAAGATTCACTCAAGGGGCTTCAAGAATTTGCCTTGTTCTACAAAGCCATGTTTAGCCTATGCAATTGGTCCTCCCACACTATCACCTTCTTTGATCAGGAATCTTGGTGAATGTTTTTGCAAGATGGCTCTTGGGAATTTGTCGAGTAAAGCTCTACAAGAGAAGAAGAAAGTTTCAACTCCTAGAAGGAAGGTATTTAATGAAGAAAAATTACAAAAGGTTGGAGCTTTCTTATAAACCTAGCAAGTCTGGTCCTAGTGAAAAGCCAAATAAGAAAGATGCCAATGCAAATCCTAGTAAGAAAGAATCTACCAAGTGAAGAAGTTGTACTCATAATCCATTTGTTTTGTCCAGTTTGTCTTTGATTTGTACTGTTTTTGCCCAAGCAGAGTCCCCAACCCCTTTGTCTCAGCTGCTAAAATAATGTCTTGGACTTGTTCTTTTCTTGTCATAATAGACTCCAAGTTCATCTCTTCTTGTGAGTTGTCCCTAGGGGTACAAATTATAGATTTTCGCAGCAGTCTCCTGTAAACATATTAAGCATGTTTTTCCCTATATTATATATTTTCAAAGCAAAGTTCGCTCCTTGAAAGTTCTTAGTTGGAATATAAGTGATCTAAATTCTGAGAAAAAATGGGATGTTGTTAAAGATAAAATTTGTGAAAGTTCTTGTGATATCATTTGTCTTTAGGAAATTAAGAAAAACATTATTGATGGCACCTTCCTCAAAAACTTCTATCCTCCAAGAATTAGCAGCTTTGAATTCTAGCCATCTAATGGAGCCTCTGGTGGAATGTTAGTTGCCTAGAATCCTACTCTCTTTAATGGAGCCATGGTTTTCTACAATGATTATGCTATGTCAACAAAGTTAACCTCTTTACACTCTTGGCATTCCTAGCTGCTAACTAATATCTATGCCCCTTGTACACATAATGGTAAAAGATACTTCCTTTCTTAGTTCTAAAATATTGAAACGCCAGCAGGCAAAGAATGGTTAATAGTAAGAGACATTAATCTTATAAGATATCCTCAAGACAAGAATAAAGAGCGGGGAGATGTTACTGAAATGCTGCTTTTTATGGCCTGTTTGATGCAAGAGCTAACTGCTAGCTAGCTAAAAATTTGCTCTAGTTAGCCAACTAGTTAGCAAACCTTAGCTAATTTGAACTTATTTTTATCCTAGTTAGTAACTAGCTCTAGCTGATCTAAACTGACCCTTAATGAAGCTATCAACTTATCATTGGGTTTAGTGGAACTTCCTTTGTTCAAGAAAAAATTACTTGGAAAAGCAACACCCTCCTTTATTAGATAGATTGGATTGTTTTTGCCCTCCAATGCTTGGTCCCTCTCCTTCCCAAACATGCAAGTTTGGCCTTTATTGATGGAAACCACAGATCATGTTCCATGTGCTGTTGATATTTCAACTGACATCTCCAGTGGTAGAATTCTGAAAACTATTAGATGACACATGATCAGTTCATGCTTGTGGCACATATCAACAATTCCTTGTCAACAACTTGATCAGGCAAAAAATTTTACAGCAAAATTCAAGGACTTGAGAAGAACCTTGAGAACCTAGCAGGCCCAGTTCTCAAGCTTAACTGCAAACATTATGATGATCCTTTGTTTTCTAGAGAACTGCTTTAGGAATTCAGAGATCTATCCCTAATGGAGTGGAACATCAAAAATGCTCTAGAGATGACAAATTGCTTACTCTTCTATGTCAACAAACAGATTTATTGGAGACAATGGGGGTTGATTAAATGGGTAAAATTTGGAGATGCTCCAACCAAATTCTTTTAAGCTGATGCAATAGTAAGCTACAAGAAAAAGTTGATTACATCCCTGTCTAACTCTGCTAGCCAGGAATTTACTAAACATCATAGTAAAGAAGCTCTTCTTTGGGAAGCCTACAAAGATAGATTGGGTGCACCCAATCTATCTTTGTAGGCTTCCCAAAGAAGAGCTTCTTTTCCAATATGCAGTTAATCCTTCATGACTTGCTCCCTCAACCATTTGATCTCTTATCTTTGAAACAACATATCACAAAGGAGGAAATTGTTGGAGTCATCCTCTTTGAAACAACCTCTAGCTAGATGGTTTCAATAATGAATTCTTGAAGGAATGTTGTGGTTTTATCTCTCAAGACTTCTATAGCTTCATAGATGTTTTCTATAGTGAGCAACAACTCTGTCTCCAAAGGATAGATGGATCTTTTATAACTTTAGTACCCTAAAAGGATACTACAACCACACTTAATGATTATAGACCCATTTCACTTCATAATTGCTCTTGGAAGGTAATCACGAAGTTGGTGGCTAATAGGCTTCAGGGGCTTATTATGCATCTCATCCATCAGAATCAATATGGTTTCATAATGTCAAGGACAATCCAAGATTATTTGGCTTGGACATTAGAATACCTCCACCTCTATCATCATTACACAAGAGAGCTGATCATCTTAAAGCTTAATTTTGAGAAAGATTTTGACAAAGTTGAAGATGAGGCTATGCTTCAAATAATCCATGCTAAAGGTTTTGGAGCAAAATGGGTACTAGGAAAAAGTTCCACTGTAAAAGAGAGGCTAGGCAAGGAGCCCATTATCATCCCTGCTCTTTGTATTGGTTGTTGATTTGCTTTGGTCAGTACTCAACAGGACCACTATGTGCACACATGCGCGTGCACCGTGCAAGCATGCACACGGGCATGCATGCATGCACGCACGCACACACACACACATACATACACAAAACACACACACACAACACGCACACATGCGCACACACACACTCACACAAACACACCGCACACAATCATCAGTAAGAATAGAAGATTCACTCACCAATATTGTACATATGTAAGCATAATCAGATTGTAAACATTGTAAGGAACCCATTAAAAATGAGTTAGAGGCCACCAGAAGAGGCTGGAGACCAAGGGAATACCCTAGGCCCAACCCAACAAGGATACTAGTAATTTATTAAAATATTATATCCACTAATGCAAGTTTTGCTATGGCCGCTCAGCAGAGGTGCGAGTGTGCCACCTCGCCACCCTCTCTGTGCCTGAGTCCTGTCCGCATCGTGAATCTTCGTTTCTGGTTCTTCGCCTTCGCAATCCGCATAGCACGAGTCCATTGTCCCCCGCCCGCAACCAGCGGTTCATAGACTAGCACACCTAGTGAGCTGCTTGTTCCCCTCCATTCTCTTCCTCCTTGCAAGTTCCCATAAATCATCCCTAACCCTAACTTCCCTCACTATAATCTAATTTGATTTAGCAAGCCATTTTGAAGGGGCATCAACGCTGTCTTTCTTCTCTCTTCCTCTGGCTCGCCATGGCAACAAGCTTGGCCAAGGGTATGAAGATGACATAATCCAAGACATTCATGATCATTAGATTGCGTATGCCTAAAAGGTAGGCTTGTAATCTTATTTGGTTTTAAGCTTCTTTCATGCATATTTGAAACTATTAGTACATTGTTTGAACTATTTGTATTGATTTAAGACTTATTGTGCTATTTAGGACTTATTGTAGGACAATTTTATAGTACTTTACCAAATTATTACTAAATGAATTAACTGAATTGCATATAAAAATTTTGGTTTGTCATATCCCATGGAAAAAATCCTAGGTTCGCCACTAGTCGAGACCAATGTGATACAAGCCTCTCACCCCATTGGTCAGTCCTACTTTTAGCTGCTCTCACCATACCATTTTGCTTGGACCGTCTACTCAACAGGTCTACAATGTCTAGATCCCGAATGTCACATTCTTGATAGGTATAATAATAATAATCATCAATATTCATATTTTCAAGACTATAAATGTCAAGAACTAATAATTTCTAGCGCCTCTGCATGTAGTGGAGAACAGTCCAACAGAGACCTCAGATAGTCCAACTTTGATGTGCCATTTTAGTTCTAGTCGTGCACTCACGGATGGTCTCACCAGACACAACGGGCAGTCTGCTAAAATATGAACATGCTGAATTTGAGCTGGGCCTTGTTCTCTTCCCTTCCAAATTCCAAGTTTTTTCACTCTCTCTCCATCACATCAATTTTTGGACGCATACATGAAGCATTAAATGTTGGTAAAATAAATAAATAATTGCACAGATTAGTTGTAAATCACGAGACAAATCTTTTGAGCCTAGTTAGCCAATGATTGAACAATATTTGTCAAATACAAACGAAAGTGTTACAGTTAGAAAAATTATAACTTCCCACAATCTAAACAAGGCCCTATATATCAAGCAGCCCTCCCACTTGGCCCCACATGTCATGTGAGGTGGTACCACCACGACCACCATGAGCCCCTAGACAACCCCAGCCCTACCTCTCACTCTCCCACTATCTTGCGACCCACTCTTCCTCTAGTTCATTCTCCCACAAGAACTTAATAATATCAAGAACCCTAACCAAGGAAGGAGGAGGAAAGGAGGAGAAAGGAAGAATGATGAAGCTAGAGAAGTCCAAGGTTAATCCTCACCACCACCATGGCTAGGGATTAGCTGGAAGAGCTCAATCTCCCTTGCATTTTTTTTGTAGGGACAAGGAGGAGGTGAAGGAGGAGCATGAAGGCCATCCAACCCTCAAGATGAATGCTCCTGGCAATCTCTTGGCCTGCTTGCAGTTGGTTGTGGCTAACAAGGGTTCTTCGAACGAAGGGAGTGTACAACTGGGGCACAGCTCCACTTTTTTGTTGGAGAGAGCTGCAGCCAGCTGGGGTACGCCGGTGGCTGGCTAGGAAGAGCTGCAAGTAGAATTGTGTAAACTTTAAATTTTTTAGGAAGTAACTACCGGTAAGTGCCAGAGGAAGGCAAAAAATTTTCTGTCTAATTAGTTTGATCACTTGGAATAATCAATGATTTGGCAAGTAGTTTTTTAGAGGTTCCTGAAGATGCTCTAAGATATTATTTGAAAGTTATAGAAATTTAGTATATAGGATGCTCCTTCTCCTTCACGCACCATGAGGAATAGCTTAGGAAAGATTTGTTTATTTCTACTTTTATTCTTTTCTATTTGGATTACGACTCCTATGCAATGTACTCATAATCGGAGGATAGATTGGATTAGGACTCCATATCGCGCTAGTATGATCATGGGTTATATATATAAGCCAGGACGGTCCGGTAGTTAGAGGGAGACGGATCAAGAAAATGGATGGACGAAAAAAAGAGCCTGAAATTTTGCCTCTTTATTATTAAAGCAAAAGTGCCCGTGCATTGCAACGGGAGAAAAAAAATCAAATGGTTATGGAAAATGAAGACATGAATAGTACATATTTTATTTATGTTTTGCTCTTTTCATAAAATTTAATAAATTATTTTATGATGATGGACCAGACATCCATAATGTAAGTAATATTGGCAATAATATGACAATGTCCTAGTAAGCCTATATTGAATTAAACTACAATATCGATACATTACTTTTCGGTTGCAAAGCACAAAAGTATTCAGACATCAATACATCCTAACTTTAATTTTCACTCTATGCATGTGTTGTTACATTTAAACGTCGAGTTGCGTGGTTTTCTTTGACAAACCATAAACATATGTAATTTTAATCTTTTATTAAAGTCGGCAAAGATGGTTTTCTTTGACAAACCATAAACATATGTAATTTTAATCTTACCCCTCTCCTCGCGGTGGCGCTTCTCCCTTCCAAGTCCCGCCTCCCCCGGCGTATTTCCCCATCCTCCTGAGGCCTCCTCGACCCCAACCTAGCGCGGCCACCAGTTCCAGCCCCCCAGGTATGCTCGATCCATCTCCCTGCCCCCTCCTACCAATACGACGCAACACAATGCGCTCTCCAGTTTTACCCCCGCTCCGCCCATGCGAGTTGTGACCTTCGCGGATGCTCGAGAGTTACGCTGCAGTCGGCTCCGCTCTTCTCTGCTCCCTGAAATTTTGCTGCTTCCCATTAGGATCAGCTTCCACCACTTCTCCCTTGTCATGTACCTCTAATATAATCTTCAGAACGAGCACGAATGAAGCTACAGACTACAGTAACTATTACTCCTATATATGTATTAAGTTATGGTATTTATTGGGGTCCCGTTACAAAAGTTCATGAACGAACGTAATCTTTTCCGTAAAAGCTGTGTGTGGCTTCTGTAAATCCGTTTCTTTCTCCATCTCGAAGGCTGGAGCGAGGCCGAGGGCCTGTTTTGTTCTTTGACTGCCTCTCGCCTCGCCTCACCCTCTTGTCTCGCCTCGTCCAACAAAGTGAGTCAAGCTTCCATATGGGGGCGTTCACTTCTCTTGCCGACACTCGCCTCGCCTGACACAAGCTGCTCACGTTGAACTCGATTCAAGTCCAAGAATCCCCAGCCGCTCAGTTCAGCTTTGCTCGCCGCTTCCCGTAAGTCCATGCATCCGGCGGATGGGGCTGGCCGGCCGAACTGATGGCGTGGCCCCTTGGACGTTACTCCTGCTGCAGGCGCTCAGCCATCAACGGACCTGAGTGGCGGTCTTCCTTGCCGTTTATGTTCTAGACTTCAGTTTGCGATTTGATTACTTTGGACTTTGCTGAACCGGGTTATAATAATAATATATAAATTTTATTTTCAATTAAAACTGCATTAATAATTTGGTGGTGAAAATGTATATTTGTGTACGTCAAAAGGCTCATAATATTATAGTTCGCAAAAAAAGGCTCACAATATTATATTTATTATTTATTTTTATATAGGGAAAATAAAATTAGAAAAAAAGAAGGGGAACATGAAAGAGAATTACAGACACAAGTAAGGCGGGAAAAACAGGATGCAAACCAAAACCAACGTGAAAAAGACGGAATAAATATGACTCACGAACGGAAAAAAAAACTCCTAAACCGTTATTTAAGAAATGTCATCAGCGAGGGGAAAAGGGCAACGTACGTAGACTGGACTCTACTTCTAGTGTCTGAGTAGTTAAGTACTTCGTAGTTAAAAGAGGTGAACCAAAAAAAAAAAAGTAGGTATATATTTAAAACTGTAAAGGATATGGACACTGCTGATTCAAGTGCGCAAGAAAGACAGACACCGTATTTGATTAGAAAAGAATAGAAGAAATACGAAAACAAATAGCTCCACAAATGCATTTCGGAACAGACTCCGTATCGCGCTAAACAAGAGTTATACTAACTCGTATGAGCACGGGTTATATATATAATCCTGGATGGAAGAAACTCTTCACGTCGTAGTTAGAGAGAGATAGACCAAACAAATGGATGAAAAAAAAGAGCCTGAAATTTTGCCTCTTTATTATTAGGTATAGATAAGGGATAGATTATAAAAAGAAAGTTACATTATTACACACATTACACTTACAATACTAGAGAAGATTAATGACGTACATATTTTGTGAAAAAATAGTTATATCAGCAAAACGACAAAGCACAGTAAACTGTAGGATACGTAAAAGAGGACGTTTTCAGTTGAGAGAACCTAATTGACTTGCTTATTATAAGAGGGATATGAATTCGACGGCCGCCGTCACCGCGTTCTGGGCCGCCAGTGCCGCGAACACTCCCGCTTCGTTAGACTCTGCCGAGCCACCGCCGGCTAGGTCGGAGAGCGCCCTTATTGCGATGAACGGCGCCCCCTGCTGCAGCGCCACAAGTGCGACGGCGGCCGTCTCCATATCGATGGCCGTGACGCCGAACCTGGACCTCAGGAACTCCCGGTACGCGGCGTTGTCGACGAACACGCTGGCGCTGCACCCGCGCTCCACCATGGCAACCACCGGCCGCCGCGGCAGGCACGTCGTGCCGTTGTTGACGCAGCCTTCAAGCTTGAGCCCCTCCAGCTTCCGCGATAGGAGGTCGTAGTAGTAGCCATCGACGGGGACCCAGAACTCGTGTTCACGGACTTCGGGCGTGCCGTTCACTGGGAACACCTCTTCCGGCTGGTACCACACGCTGTTGAGCAGGTTGCCGCCGTCGGAGCGGGCGTTCTTGTCGACACTGTAGTCTGTGAAGTTGAGGTTGCCGAGTTTCCTGGTGTAGTCACCGTTGGATTCCAAGGCGAGCTCCTTGTCCGGTCCATCGCCGTAGCGCTGTCGAAGAAAAGGAGGTGATGTGTAACCATAAAATTATATTGTTCTCTATATATGTGCACATTTATTTTCACGATAACTAGTACAGTTATTGTGCATATAATTTGTGTACCTGCCAGTTCCAAAGGCCGGTGTGAGCCCAGTACCGTGGCACGGCGACATCGCCAATCTGTCGGTTAGGGTCAGCGTTCCCGGCGATGCCGAAGTGCACGATTCCCTTCACGTCGAAGAGCGTGAGGAGGAGTTGGGTGGTCACCCCGGAGTTGAGCTGCAGGGAGCAGTTCGGCATAGCCACAACATATGTGTATCAGATCAGATTACAGATTGAGATGGATACATCCTTATATGTATGATCGAGAATACGTTTTGATTTAGTCGTAATGAGAGGTTGAATATTTCAATCCACTGAGATTTACCATGGCAAGGCCTGTCATGACAATGACAACCTTCTGCTCCCCGATGATGCCAAAGCGAAATCTCCTTCCTTAAGACAAAGACAAGTCTACTTATTAGTTATGTGCTCAGGTCATCAATTGAGATTTATATTCCCTCCATTTCAAATTATAAGTCATTCTAACTTTTTTGGAGAATCAACGTATCTCAAGTTCAATTTGGACCAAAATTATAGAGATTACATAGATTTATGACATCAAATAAGTATATTATAAAAATATAATTAATAAAGAATCCAATGATACTTATTTGATATAAAAAATGTTATTATTTTATTATATAAATTTGGTCAAATTTAAGATGCTTTGACTCTCCAACTTTCTTCGAATGACTTATAATTTGGGACGGAGGGAGCATGTATCAGGACATAATAACATGATCGATAGAGCTATGCATGGAGACGATGATGGATAATGTAGCTGAAGAACAAGTTGAAAGAACACACGTGAACGTTTATATTTTGGTCCAAGAAGCTCACGATCGTGCCTTGTTGGTCAATAGAGACCATACGTCGTGGATAGAAACGTACAAAAGGGGCACACCGTGTGTAACTTGCGACGATCGACCTCTCGACTGTGAGTTGGACGAGATTGGAGCTCTGTTGCTTGTCTGCTGCATGAAGAGACTTTAGATCGATCGATGACCAAGTTTCCTAGTATATATATATATATATATATATATATATATATATATATATATATATATATATATATATATATATATATATATATATATACTCCCTCCGTCCCAGAAAAAGTGTCGTTTTAGGTTTTTCAGACATCGTGTTTGACCGTTCGTCTCATTCAAAAATTTTGTGCAAATTATAAAATAAATAAATCATTATTGAAGTATCTCTAATGATAAAATAAGTCATAACAAAATAAATAATATTTATTAAAAATTTTTGAATAAGATGAACGGTCAAACATGATGTCTAAAAAACCTAAAACGACACTTTTTTTGGGACGGAGGAAGTATATATATGTATGCATGCGATGCGACGTACAGATAGGCACGACGAAGATCGTCGTAGTCAACTGCACGAGCCCACGAGTTTCTAGATCGAGGGTAGTCCAGCAAGAGCCATGTGTCCACGCGCAAATGTGATTGAACGCATGCATCCTGTAGTTCCCAGCATGCAATCCGACAGCGAGACCGAGCCTCAGCTGGAGTGGCTAGCGGCAGCAGTGGCCACGCAGCCGGTGTAGGTTTGATTCCTGGAATCCACCTGCGTCTCTCACCAGGACTAGCTTTCAGAATAAAATTTATAGTCAAAGGGACTGCGATGGTTTCGGTGATATCTAGAAGAACGCGATCTTCTACTCTGTGTATAGTTATAGGTCTAGCGTGCATGTGTGAAATGAGTGTGGTGTGTGTGGATGTGTGCGTATGCGTGCTTGAATAGATGTTACAACTGTATCCAGATGAAAGACTTAAAAAAAATCCCGGCGGTGCACATGTCGTACACATACATGGCCGGTGTTCTTATGACACAATGGGCGCATGAGTTCTATAGTAGGATACAGTTTTAGTCAAATTTCAGTTTTATATTTACAACGCTCAGTAACACGGTTGATATTATATTCTCTTGACAGGTCAAATATCATTCGTGGCGCGGCCGCGGCGCAAAAAATACGAATAGTAGTCACAACCCTGTGGCTGGAGACCTGCCGTAGGCAACACAACTAAACAAAACGAATAGTAGTAGTACATGGGTTATCCGACGACGTGGACATAGAGCGGTCAGTAGCTTCACTTCGCATCCTGATTTGTTTTCAACCACGTGTGTTGAAGTAGATTGAAAGGAAGAGTATACTCTATAGCTAGTTACAAAATAAGTTATTTTGTAGTCACCTCTATTTATGATAATTTTATATACTAATTTACGACAATGTCAGTATATATTTACGATAGTTGAATTACTATAACATATGTGGATATTTACCATAATGTTATAGTAAATCACATAGTAAGGAGTTGCTATAATCTCGTAAATTAGCATAGCAATTATCGTAACTCAAAGTGGCTACAGAATAAGTTATTTTGTATCTATAGTTCCCAAATTAAAGTACAAAATAGAGGCACCCATATCCTATATCGATAGGTTCCGGGAAAGATGCAAATTAATGTATAGCTTCTTCGTTTATTTTGAATATAAAGATTGGATCCCAATGGTTGACTACACAACATACATATAGTAATCGTCCTCTTGATCATCTGGGATCTCGAGGTAATGCCTCCGGTAAAAACGTAGACAATCATTTTCAGATAAAAATAAGAACCAATCAACTCCCAGGATCCATGAAAGAAAAGTGGAAGTACTGCTAATAAATCTGATGTGTTCATGTAGTGCCTACCTGCGACGTCGAGGTACGAGGGCAGGCCTTTCGCCGGCGAGAAACTGGGCGACCGGAGCAGCGGCTCCATCTCGAAGGCGTTGGGCACGACGACGCCGAGGAACGGCCCACACCGGTTTACCATCTGGATGGACCTCGCCGTGCTCCCCTGGACGGCAGCACGGACGACGCCCGTGGAGCAACACACCGCGAGGAGCAGCAGCAGCTGCTGCAGATGCAGCGAGATGCCGCGAAACAGCCGGCCCATGCCCAACATGGCCAGTTAAGTGTTTTCGAGGCTTCGGTTTGGGATGGAAGTATGTAACAGGCAAGACAGAGGCAGCAGTGGGTTATATAGCCATGTAGAGTTGAAGAATCAGGAATAATAATCTTCCTTTCTACCATGTTGCAATTTAATAATAATAAGCAAATATACCCAAACGTTATACAGCGAGGAAAAAAAAACTATTGAATGTTCATGGAAAACGACGATGAGAGAATGGTACCCAATAGGCTAATATCCGTGTTTCCATTTTTTTGTTTGTTCATGTGCGCCCGTTTATCCACTCATTAGTCTTTGGTGTTTTGTCATAATAAATAAACATAAAAATAATAAATATAGTATTATGGGCCTTTTACCCATAGTTTTATTCTAAGAAACAAAAAATTTCACCAATAACTATTGGTGTAGTTTTGACTGGAAATAAAATTTGTTGTTGGTTGACCCATGTGTTTCTTTTTCTAACATAAATAAAAGAGTTCTAGTTATTCAAGTATCCGTATATACAGGATTATTGTTCACTTTGGATAATAAAAACCACTTTAATCATATCACTACGTGAAAAATGATTTGTAAGAGCCAGTCCTATTTTACTGTAGGGGCGGTTCAATCACGAACCCCCTTACAGTGGGCTGGTCGGGGCCAGTAATCCAACCACACTTACAAATGCCTTAATAAGGGCGGTTGGTGATATTAACCGCCCTTACAAATGGTCTGATTTTTAAGGGCGTTGGATCACCAATCGCCCTTACAAATTGATTTGTAAGGGTGGTTCAATTATCAACCGCCCTTACATATCCATTTGTAAGGGGGGCTGGTGATTGTAACACTCAAAAATTCCAAATTTTAGAATTAATGAGTTTCAAATAATTTAGATAACAATTAATGGGAAATTAAAATTTTAAAAACTATTTGGTGTTGCATTCATGCTGCTGCATTTATTTTATTTTGTGTAGTGGATTTATTTTATTTTGAATTGGTTTGAAGAATTCTATTTGGAATAGTTTGAAAACAAGTAAATAAAGAAAAGTAGAAAAGAAAAAAAAGAAAAGGAAACACTTACCTTCTTACCTGGCAGCCGCCGGCCTGTTCTCCCCGCCTGGGCCGCGCAGTGGGCCGCTGCCGCCTTCTTTCCCCCACGCCCGACATCGGGTGGGCCGGCCCAGCATCGGTGATGAGCCGCGCGCCTCCTTGTTCCGCTAACCGGTGGGGCCCAGTGGTCAGTCGTCTCCTACCTTCCGTGTGAGCTCCGGACTCCAAACCGGAAGCGATGACGGCGATCGGTTTCGTGATTCCCGGGCAATCCTACCCGAACACGGCCAATAGAAGCTATAAATAGGACGCCTTGACCTTCCTATATCCGTTTTTCATCTAAACCGTGAACTTCACCGCAAGAAATCGAGGTTTAGGGTTTGAGATAGTTGGAGGTGTCGGTTGAACGCGGGTGGAGCCGTCGGGTAGATTCGAGGCCGATTTCATCGCATTGGTGAGATTGCACTTTCCTCCTCTTTAGTTCTATGCTTTTCTTTTGGGTGGAGGCGGTTCTAGTCACGGTTTTGAAGCTTACCGACGGTGCGGTAATGGCGCCGCCGCCCCTTGTTGCCGCGCGTCACGTATGGTTTACCGTAGCTAGTTTTTATAGCGTAGTTGAGTTCGCACGGAGCTTCTCATTCATTTGGATCAAATTTAGGGTCGAATGGTGGTCTAGATGGGGAAAGCCGCCATCTCCGGCGAGATGAAGCCCGCCGGCCATGGGGGGGCCGCCGGCCGGACTTGAGGAAGGACATCGGGTGTGCACTGTGGAGTTGAAGATGAACGTGAGCCGTCCGATTTGAAATCAAGGGCCGAGATTAGAAAATACCCCTTCGCGGGGTAAACTTCATAAAGAGCCCCTGGACTTTTTCATAATTGAACCCGCCGTCCTTAGCGTATTGTCTGAAATACATTTTCGTGTTTTGAAAGCGTATTTTCTCTCGGTTAAATCAAAAATATGTTTTCAGGTATTTACAGTTTTGCCACTAGGATTGTTTTGGTCATAAAATCTTCGTTTTAACTCCGATTTGATCCGTTCAAGTTGCGTTAGGTTCGTATTTGCGACCTCTACATGTTAGTGTAGTTGTACAGTTAGTTTTGACAATTTAATTTTCGGGTTTATAATTAAGTATTTAATTATCTATAGGAAATCTTAGAAAATTCATAACTTTCACGTTTTAACTCCGAATTTGGTGATCTTTACGTCTGTGTGATCGTAGGAACGTGTAGAAGAGTTTTATAAACTTTTATTACTGTTTTGTTACTGTTGATGTACTGTTCTAATTATATCTCTTTGTTTGCTTCGTGTATGTTTGATTGGATGCATGTATGTTGTTGATTGATGATCGAGTATAGAAGGTGAGCAGTATCTGGACGATCAGGAGTATTACTTTGAGCCAGATTAGCAGTATCACTCGGAGAGTTTTGATCAAGGCAAGTATAACATAGGACTATCCTTGCTACCTATACACTGAAATTATCATACATGTGCATGTGCTTACCTTGACAACCTTAGAGATTATAACGTAGTGATTGTTATCTTGATTCCTTGTCAACCTTGGGAATGCATTTGGGTAGCTATTTGCTAGTGCTTAATTATGAGCAATGATCTTGTAATTTGATTAATGGATTAAGCAATCAACCATTAAGATGATCTTATTACTGTTAAAAGGGGGCTAGAGCATGTGTATTATTTGTGATGCTCTGGTTACTCTCCATAAGGACTTATCTGTACGTGATCATCCGGGACATACAGTACAGCTGTGAGGGCTATATGACTCTGGCTTTAGTTGCTTAAAGGATCTTTTCTAGCTTGTTAGTGGTTACCTTAAATGGCGTAAGAATGGCTCGCCACGTTGGGTGTAGGACGAGTCCCTATCCTTTGTGTGTATAGGCTGCGGTTGTTGTGCCACTGGGAAGGGGGGTTCTACATCTGCCTGCCGAGTGAATCTAATGGTCCTAACTTGTTAGATGAACTTTTAAGTGGCTTTATATGATTTTTGGTGTTTTGGGCCTAGCTAATCCATGCATTTGGAAGTCATAACTCACAGTGAAAGTGTAGACCTCTGCGCAGAGTTAAAAACTGGTATAGTAGCCGTGCTCACGGATACGAGCGGCCTTGGAACATTTACAGATAGATGATCACCATTGCTATATCATGCTTAATTATTGTTGTTATTATGCTCATGTTAATGCTATTCATTATTTTTATTACAATTGATCATTGGTTCATTAATGGGAATTGGTTCATCTTGATGCTACACAATTGCTAATTATATGATGACTAAAAGCTAAACGCAGTCAAACAGTGTCTAGTCATTTGAGCCTCATAAACCCTGTGTTATATTTGTTGAGTTCGACATGGACTCACCCTTGCTATTTCCACCATAACAGATGAAGATTATGAGGAAGATTATCGTAATGAGTACTAGTCTTGGTGTCAACCAGTCAACCGTGTCCCTATGTTTGGAGTTTCCGCTGGAGATCTACTATTAGTTATTATTATTTATCATTCAAGACTATGTTTAAATATTTATTCGCTATGTAATAAGCACTGTAATGATACTATGTAATTTGTCTACTTATGTGTGCGATCATGTCCTGGGGCGCACATGAGTACTTTATGCATCCTATTTTTGTCCTTAAAAATGGGTGTGACAGATTGGTATCAGAGCCGTGTTGACTGTAGGACGCAAGCCTAGTTAGAATGGTCGTTATTAGCATCCATGCTACACTTATTTCATGCTTAATCTTTTCACCTTGTTAATTTCTAAATTTTTATGCTTCCTCTACTATATTCTATTGCGAAAATACATTGATTCTATCTAATCTATGTCTAAATCTTATAGATGCCTCCTCATCCTCGTCTGTCAGCTGCACAGTACATTGCCCATTTCAAACCCCAGGAGCCCCATGAAGATGGTGACCAAGAGCTATCTGATGCTGAATCAAGAGTTGGTGACACACCAACGGAGGATGTAGCTATGAGGTGGATTTGAAGGATGAGTTGCTGAAGGAAAAAGAACTTAAGGAGCAAGCTTATAAGGAGATTGACCAATTAAGGGTGGAGTTAGGTCGTCCCAAGATTTATGAGAAGCTTAATTAGGAAATAGGAAAATCCCTATGTAATAAGAACGATAGTAGATGCGAGTCAATTTTGAGTTTGGTTGTTTTGAGAGTCAGTTTGTGGTGTGAACAATTGTGTGATTGATGGATTGTTATTATGATAATGTGTGATTTGGATCTTTGTAATGTGTGCTGGAGTTTTGTAGACATGCCTACAAGTTCCATGGTTAAGAATATTAAGTTTGATCAAAATATAATAGTTGGGTATGAGGTAAACTTAGTTCTGTCTTTTGCTGATTTTGGATCAGTCTGGGATGTTTTAGAAATAACTTAAAATCCGTTAATAAGAAATTTAAGAAATTTTACTGGGAATAATTAGACTTCTGTATCTTTCCAACCCTGCAAGAATCACCTTATTATCTATTATGAGCTAAGAGATATATCTGTTCTAAGTTGGGGTTACTGCACAGTCTAGAATTCTAAAACAGTTTCAGTTAAGTTCAGTTTTTGGCTAATTTATTGACAGAATCAGAACAAGTGTTGTGAATAAAAGTTGTAGATAATTTTGTAAGCTTTCCAACCATGTAAAGATCATCTGAATTGGACGTCTGTAACTCGAGATATGGCAGTTTTACTGAGTTGCTGAAATTGGAATTCACCCAGAGAAATCAGATTTTGCTTATCTGTTGAATACATCATCTTGGATCATACTGAACTTCATTTTCTGTATTTTGAAAACAGATGTCAGGCAGAGGTCGTGGCAGAGGTCGTGGAGTTCCTAAGCCACCCATTACTATGGAGGAACTTATGCACACCCAGAATCAGATGATGCAGATGTTCATGCAGCATATGCAGAACAATCCCCCTGCAGGAGGACCACCACCTGTTCAAGTGAGAGACAAGCGTGGGGAATTTTTGAAGGGACGCCCTGTAGTGTTTTCTCATGCTGTTGATCCTTTGGAGGCAGATGATTGGGTGAGAGCAGTTGAGAAACAGCTGAACATCGCTCAATGCAATGATATGGAAAAAGTGTTGTATGCATCTGGTCAGTTACAGGGGACAGCTCAGACTTGGTGGGAGTCGTATCAAGCTGCACGTCCTGACAATGCTCCTCCTATCACTTAGAATGAGTTTGTTAGAGATTTTCGAGCTCGTCATATTCCTGAAGGTATAATTGAGCTGAAGCAGGAAGAATTCAGAAACCTCAGAATGGGACAGATGAGCGTTAGTGAGTATCATGACAGGTTCACGCAATTGGCTTGTTATGCTCCTAATGAAGTGAGGGAAGATGCAGATAGGCAGCGTCTTTTCTTAAAAGGGATTTATTATGATCTTCGTTTGCAATTGAAGGGTAATAACTATGCCAGTTTTCAAGAGCTTGTGAATAAAGCTATTGTGCTTGATAATGAGCGCAGGGAGATGGATAGGAAGAGAAAGATGAAAGGACAAAGCTCAGGAAGCAACAACCGTCAGCGTAATAATTCTCAGCATGGCTTTCATCAGAAGTTTCAAGGACCAGTTAGTCAGTGAAATCGCAATCCAAATCAGAGGTGGTCTCAGAATTGGCAAAATAATTAGTCTCAGCAACGTTCTTCATATCCGCAGCGTCAGCAGTATCAGCAGAATGGACAACAGACTCCTCGCACAGGAAATCCCAATGCTACCCCCATGAAGAACAGTGCTCCCAACACGCCTACTAGATGCTACGTCTGTGGTAAAGAGGGACATATGTCTTACCATTGTCCTGAGAAGCAGAATCAGCAGACTCCTCAGAGCCAGAAAAGCAACCAGAGGCAATCTGGTACTGGAAGGGTGAATCACGTGTCTTCTGATATAGCTCATGATGCACTGGAAGTTATGATCGGTACGTTCAATGTACATTCCACTCTTGCAACCGTTCTTTTTGACTCTAGAGCATCTCATACATTCATTTCCAACATTTTTATTAAAATGCATAGTATACCCATGCTTGCCATGAAAGAACCTCTCTTAGTAAACTCACCTGGAGGTACCATGCAAACCAACAATTGGTGTCTTCCAATTAGTATGATTTTAAGGGGGGTAGAGTTTAAGATAACTCCTATAGTGTTGAGGACATCTGGTATTGATGTGATCTTGGGTATGGACTGGATGAAACAAAATCAGGCAGAGATTCAGTGTCAGCAGAAAGTGGTAGTTGTGACTGCACCTAATGGAGATAAAATCAATGTGGATGTAGCAGTGCAGAAGCAGCCAACCGCTATGGTGAATCAGCTTGAAGATGCTATTAAAGAGAATTCAGTGATTGAGGAATTTCCGGATGTCTTTCCCGATGATTTGCCAGGTATGCCACCTGACCGAGACATTGAATTTCTTATTGAATTATTACCTGGAACTGCACCTATAGCCAAATGACCATATAGAATGGGAGTAGATGAATTAGAAGAACTTAAGAAACAAATTAAAGAATTACAAGATAAAGGTTTTATTCGACCTAGTTCTTCACCGTGGGGTGCACCAGTTATTTTTGTTGATAAGAAAGATGGTGGTCAGAGGATGTGTGTTGATTATCGATCACTGAATGAGGTAACTATCAAGAATAAGTATCCTTTGCCCAGGATTGATGATTTGTTTGATCAGTTGAGAGGTGCTTGTGTGTTCTCTAAGATTGATTTACGTTCTGGTTATCATCAGTTGAAGGTTCGTGCCTCGGATATTCCTAAGACAGCTTTTACTACAAGGTATGGGTTGTATGAGTATACTGTTATGTCATTTGGTTTGACCAATGCACCTGCATACTTTATGTACATGATGAATAAGGTGTTTATGGAATATTTGGATAAGTTTGTGGTGGTATTTATTGATGATATATTGGTATTTTCCAAGACGGAGAAAGAGCATGCTGAACATTTGAGGTTGGTATTGCAGAAACTTAGAGAGCATAAATTGTATGCGAAGCGAAGTAAATGTGAGTTTTGGTTGAAGGAAGTTTCTTTTCTTGGTCATATTGTTTCTAACGGAGGAATATCAGTGGATCCAGGTAAAGTAAAGGATGTATTGAATTGGAAACCACCTACTGATGTTAGCGAGATTCGTAGTTTCTTGGGTTTAGCTGGATATTACAGACGATTCATTGAAGGGTTTTCTAAACTTGCTAAACCTATGACATCACTGTTGGAGAAGAATGCTAAGTTTGTGTGGTCTGATAAATGTCAAGCTAGTTTTGAGGAATTGAAGAAGAGGTTGACTACAGCGCCTGTTTTGGTTTTGCCAGATTTGAGTAAGAAGTTTTCTATTTATTGTGATGCTTCTCGTCAAGGTTTGGGATGTGTTCTTATGCAAGAAGGCAGAGTTGTTGCTTATGCATCTAGGCAGTTGAGAAAGCATGAGTTGAATTATCCTACGCATGATTTGGAGTTAGCAGCTGTAGTTCATGCTTTAAAGATTTGGCGACATTATTTGATTGGGCATAAGAGTGATATATACACCGATCATAAGAGTTTGAAGTATATTTTCACTCAGTCTGATCTGAATTTGAGGCAACGTAGATGGTTAGAGTTGATTAAGGATTATGATATTGAGATACACTATCATCCTGGTAAGGCTAATGTAGTAGCTGATGCTCTTAGTAGGAAAAGTTATGCCAATGAGATATGGACGTTGTCTATGACTAGTGAGTTATGTGCTGAATTTGAATATTTGAATTTGGGAATTGTTGCTAATACAATGGAATTAGTGATAGAACCTACTTTTGAGCAAGAAATTTATAAGGGTCAGTTAAAGGATGAGAAACTAAAGAAGATAGCGGAAGATATAGTGATTGGTAAGTCACCAGGGTTTCGAATGGATGATAATGGGATTTTGTGGTTTGGAAAGAGGCTGTGTGTACCTGAGGATCAATCTGTTAGACAGGCAATTCTTCGCGAAGCTCATGAGTCAGCTTATTCTATTCATCCTGGCAGTACTAAGATGTATTTGGATCTCAAACAGAAATATTGGTGGGTTGGATTGAAAAGAGATGTGGCTGAGTATGTGGCATTGTGTGATACTTGTCAGAGGGTGAAGGCTGAGCATCAGAGACCTGCTGGATTGTTGCAACCAATGAAGATTCCTGAATGGAAGTGGGAGGAAGTTGGTATGGACTTTATAGTAGGGTTACCACGTACTCAGAGAGGTTATGATTCTATTTGGGTGATAGTAGATCGATTAACTAAAGTTGCTCATTTTATACCAGTTAAGACTAATTACACTGGAGTACAATTAGCTACCTTGTATATGGAGAGAATAGTCTGTTTGCATGGAGTTCCAAAGAAGATTGTATCTGATCGAGGTTCGCAGTTCACGTCACACTTTTGGAAAGCTGTACATGAATCTTTGGGAACAAAATTGAATTTTAGTACGGCATATCATCCCCAGACAGATGGGCAGACTGAAAGGATCAACCAGGTATTAGAGGATATGTTGAGAGCTTGTGCATTGCAATATGGAACCAGTTGGGATAAGAGTTTGCCTTGTGCAGAATTCTCTTACAACAACAGTTATCAACAGAGTCTTAAGATGGCACCATTTGAAGCTTTGTATGGACGTAAGTGTAGAACTCCATTGTTTTGGGATCAGACAGGTGAGTCTCAGGTGTTTGGTATAGATGTTCTTAGAAACGCAAAAGATCAAGTGCGGGTGATTCGTGAGAATTTGAGGGTGGCATAGTCTCGTCAGAAGAGTTATGCTGACAATAGGAGAAGAGATTTAGTTTTTGAGGTAGGTGATTATGTTTATTTGAAGGTGTCACCTATGAGAAGTGTGAAGAGGTTTAACATGAAAGGCAAATTAGCACCAAGGTATGTTGGACCATTTAAAGTTATTGCTAGACGTGGGGAAGTTGCTTATCAATTAGAGTTGCCTGAGAATTTATCTGGAGTGCATGATGTGTTTCATGTTTCACAACTTAAGAAGTGTTTGCGTGTGCCTGAGGAGCAGATACCTTTAGAAGAATTGACTGTAAAGGAGGATCTTACATATGAACAGTTTCTGATCAAGATTTTAGAGACTGCTGAGAGAGTTACTCGAAGTCGGGTTATTAAGATGTGCAAAGTATAGTGGAATCGATATTTAGAGGCAGAGGCAACTTGGGAAAGAGAGGATGAATTGAGGAAATCATATCCGCAGTTGTTTGAGTAAGCAGTCCAATCTCGAGGACGAGATTCTCTAAGGGGGGTAGAATTTGTAACACCCAAAAATTCCAAATTTTAGAATTAATGAGTTTCAAATAATTTAGATAACAATTAATGGGAAATTAAAATTTTAAAAACTATTTGGTGTTGCATTCATGCTGCTGCATTTATTTTATTTTGTGTAGTGGATTTATTTTATTTTGAATTGGTTTAAAGAATTCTATTTGGAATAGTTTGAAAACAAGTAAATAAAGAAAAGTAGAAAAGAAAAAAAAAGAAAAGGAAACACTTACCTACTTACCTGGCAGCCGCCGTCCTGTTCTCCCCGCCTGGGCCGCACAGTGGGCCGCTGCCGCCTTCTTTCCCCCGCGCCCGACATCGGGTGGGCCGGCCCAGCATCGGTGATGAGCCGTGCGCCTCCTTGTTCCGCTGACCGGTGGGGCCCGGTGGTCAGTCGTCTCCTACCTTCCATGTGAGCTCCGGACTCCAAACCGGAAGCGATGACGGCGATCGGTTTCGTGATTCCCGGGCAATCCTACCCGAACACGGCCAATAGAAGCTATAAATAGGATGCCTTGACCTTCCTATATCCGTTTTTCATCTAAACCGTGAACTCCACCGCAAGAAATCGAGGTTTAGGGTTTGAGATAGTTGGAGGTGTCGGTTGAACGCGGGTGGAGCCGTCGGGTAGATTCGAGGCCGATTTCATCGCATTGGTGAGATTGCACTTTCCTCCTCTTTAGTTCTATGCTTTTCTTTTGGGTGGAGGCGGTTCTAGTCACGGTTTTGAAGCTTACCGACGGTGCGGTAATGGCGCTGCCGCCCCTTGTTGCCGCGCGTCACGTATGGTTTACCGTAGCTAGTTTTTATAGCGTAGTTGAGTTCGCACGGAGCTTCTCGTTCATTTGGATCGAATTTAGGGTCGAATGGTGGTCTAGATGGGGAAAGCCGCCATCTCCGGCGAGATGAAGCCCGCCGGCCATGGGGGGGCCGCCGGCCGGACTTGAGGAAGGACATCGGGTGTGCACTGTGGAGTTGAAGATGAACGTGAGCCGTCCGATTTGAAATCAAGGGCCGAGATTAGAAGATACCCCTTCGCGGGGTAAACTTCATAAAGAGCCCCTGGACTTTTTCATAATTGAACCCGCCGTCCTTAGCGTATTGTCTGAAATACGTTTTCGTGTTTTGAAAGTGTATTTTCTCTCGGTTAAATCAAAAATACGTTTTCAGGTATTTACAGTTTTGCCACTAGGATTGTTTTGGTCATAAAATCTTCGTTTTAACTCCGATTTGATCCGTTCAAGTTGCGTTAGGTTCGTATTTGCGAGCTCTACATGTTAGTGTAGTTGTACAGTTAGTTTTGACAATTTAATTTTCAGGTTTATAATTAAGTATTTAATTATCTATAGGAAATCTTAGAAAATTCATAACTTTCACGTTTTAACTCCGAATTTGGTGATCTTTACGTCTGTGTGATCGTAGGAATGTGTAGAAGAGTTTTATGAACTTTTATTACTGTTTTGTTACTGTTGGTGTACTGTTCTAATTATATCTCTTTGTTTGCTTCGTGTATGTTTGATTGGATGCATGTATGTTGTTGATTGATGATCGAGTATAGAAGGTGAGTAGTATCTGGACGATCAGGAGTATTACTTTGAGCCAGATCAGCAGTATCACTTGGAGAGTTTTGATCAAGGCAAGTATAACATAGGACTATCCTTGCTACCTATACACTGAAATTATCATAAAATGCATGTGCTTACCTTGACAACCTTAGAGATTATAACTTAGTGATTGTTATCTTGATTCCTTGTCAACCTTGGGAATGCATTTGGGTAGCTATTTGCTAGTGCTTAATTATGAGCAATGATCTTGTAATTTGATTAATGGATTAAGCAATCAACCATTAAGATGATCTTATTACTGTTAAAAGGGGGCTAGAGCATGTGTATTATTTTTGATGCTCTGGTTACTCTCCATAAGGACTTATCTGTATGTGATCATCTGGGATATACAGTACAGCTGTGAGGGCTATATGACTCTGGCTTTAGTTGCTTAAAGGACCTTTTCTAGCTTGTTAGTGGTTACCTTAAATGGCGTAAGAATGGCTCGCCACGTTGGGTGTAGGGCGAGCCCCTATCCTTTGTGTGTATAGGCTGCGGTTGTTGTGCCACTGGGAAGGGGGGGTCTACAACTGCCTGCCGAGTGAATCTAATGGCCCTAACTTGTTAGACGAACTTTTAAGTGGCTTTATATGATTTTCGGTGTTTTGGGCCTAGCTAATCCATGCATTTGGAAGTCATAACTCACAGTGAAAGTGTACACCTCTGCGCAGAGTTAAAAACTGGTATACTAGCCGTGCTCACGGATACGAGTGGCCTTGGAACATTTACAGATAGATGATCACCATTGCTATATCATGCTTAATTATTGTTGTTATTATGCTCATGTTAATGCTATTCATTATTTTTATTACAATTGATCATTGGTTCATTAATGGGAATTGGTTCATCTTGATGCTACACAATTGCTAATTATATGATGACTAAAAGCTAAACGTAGTCAAACAGTGTCTAGCCATTTGAGCCTCATGAACCCTGTGTTATATTTGTTGAGTTCGACATGGACTCACCCTTGCTATTTTCACCATAACAGATGAAGATTATGAGGAAGATTATCGTAATGAGTACTAGTCTTGGTGTCAACCAGTCAACCGTGTCCCTGTGTTTAGAGTTTCCGCTGGAGATCTACTATTAGTTATTATTATTTATCGTTCAAGACTATGTTTAAATATTTATTCACTATGTAATAAACACTGTGATGATACTATGCAATTTGTCTACTTATGTGTGCGATCATGTCCTGGGGCGCACATGAGTACTTTATGCATCCTATTTTTGTCCTTAAAAATGGGTGTGACAGTGATTGAGCCGCCCTTACTAATGACGGCTGTATAAGTGGTTGCACCCACCTTCTTCCTCCTCGAGCCACACACTCCATCTCGCAAAAAAAGGTTGGGAGGCCTTGGGCTCTTCTCAAAAATTGCTCTACAAAGGGGGAGGTTTTGAACTCAATTCCTTTGGCGGGAAACTTGTAGAAGGTAAGAAAATGCTATTCTAGCCCTTTAATTGCACTTTTATTGGTTGGTTAGTGAGCAAATTGGAGTTTTGTTTTCTCTCTCTTCCATGGTGCTTGAGCTTTGTGTGGAGCAAATTAGAGCATAGTTTTCAAGCTATTAGTGTAGATTAGTTAGAGAAATGAGCTTGCACCCTCATTAGTCGATCTTGCTTGATTTTAGTGGAGATTGCACACTAGTTTCATGCATATATAGAGAAGCTTGTTCTAGATCTAGGGTTTTCTTTTTTATTTTGTAATTTGTGTTTCATGAAATTGGAATGGGGTTGGCATGAAAGGTTGTTGGTAAAATAATAATTGTTGCTAATTGTTGTTTATGAAATTTTATATTTTAATCATTTAGTATACATTGTTGCTAATAATTGTCAAAAAAAATTGTTGCTAGTAATTTTCAAATAAACAATTATTGCTATAATTATTGCTAAAACTTGTTGCTAATAATTGTTTCTATTAATTGTTGCTAAAAATTATTACTAAAAATTGTTGCTAATAATTGTATAAGGTAATAAAATGCTATTCCAAGCCTTTAATTCAAGTTTTAATGGTTTGTTAGTGAGTAAATTAGAGCTTTGCATAGAGAAATGATCTTTGTATAGAGCTAATTAAACCCAAGTTTTGAAGCTATTAGTGTACATTAGTTAGAGAAATGAGCTAACATCATTTATTTAGTCGCTCTTGCTTGATTTTAGTGGAGATTACCCTAGTTTCATGTATGTTTCATGTATTAATTTGATTCATTTTATGTATTTTGTTGTTGTTGTTGTTGTTTTGCTTTTAAAAGATGGAGTATAGGAACTCTTGGATGTATGGTTGGTCAAGGATCGATGAAGGTTTTCATGGTGAGGTGGACAAATTTATTGAAGCCGCACAGAAGCATGCATCAACGTTGACATATAATAGGGACACAATCATTTGTCCATAGAAAGATTGCAAGAATGGTATGACATTTGCAGATGTGGGTATCATCAAATCACACTTGGTTATGCGAGGATTTGTTCCGGACTACACAGTGTGGATTCATCATGGTGAGACAATGGTTGGTGATGACGACAACAATGATCAAGGACTTGACACCGAAACCCTAAAGTTGCTGCACCAATATGACAACGAGGAAGACATGTTCTATGACTGTGGTGGCAATGAACAAGGTGGTGACTTTAGCAATGAACAAGGTGCTAATGATGGTGGTGGTGCCGCTCCTGATGGCGGAGCATGTGAGGGGGATGAAGACGACATTGACAATTTGGAGGAGATGATTTTGGCCTTTGCACCAGAAGTATTACTGCAGAGGAAAGGTCTAGAAAATCTAGAGAGGTTGAAAATAGCATCGAAGGAGACTGTTTATGGTGTTGAGAAGGGTTGTCCGACACACTGGACACTGCTCTATTTTGTGCTTGAGCTACTCATCCTGAAGGCTAAGTACGGCTGGTCTGCCTGTAGTTTCAATGATATGTTGTGTCTCCTATCATGGGTACTGCCACAACCAAACTTAGTTCTCGCCAACACATACCATGCAAAGAAGGTTATAAGTCCATTGACAATGGGTGTTGAAAAAACTAAGTTCTCGCCAACACATACATGCCCCAACCATTGTATCCTTTTTCGTGGTGAAACGTTCAAAGATCTGGACAAATGTCCTCGATGTGGGGCCAGTCGATACAAGAACAATAACCTTTATAGTGGTGGAGAAGCCTCCACGGGGAACAAGAGGAATAAGAAGGGTGCGAAAAAGGTGGTACAAGAATCTCAACCCCTAGAGGACAATACATTAGGCAACGATACAAAGAAGAGAAAAGTTCCTGCCTTGGTAATGTGGTACCTTCCAGTGACCGACCGCTTGAGGCGTATCTTCTTGAACCCTAAGCAAGCCGCACTCATGACATGGTGGGACGATGAGCGCAAGGTCGATGACGATGTGATTGCACACCCAGCCGATTGTAGTCAGTGGCAAGACTTTGATAAGAACAATAAGCTATTTAGCTAGACCTAAGGAACATACGATTCGCCTTGAGCACCAATGGAATGAATCCCTTCAATGAGAGGATGACCGACAATAGCACTTGGCCAGTGATCCTATCCATGTACAACATCCCGACGTACTTGTGTCAGAAGAGAAAGTACTTTTTCCTCACCATTCTTATTTTAGCCCTAGACAACCAGGCATTGATATAGACATGTTCCTCGAGCCTGTGATGGAAGAATTTAACAAACTATGGAGGGTTGGGGCCCCGATGTTCAATGCATTCCAATAGGAGGACTTCACATTAAGGGCAATAATATTTGTTACTATCAACGATCATCCCGCGTTGTTTGTCATGTCTAGACAGATCAAAGGCAAGACAGGATACTTAGTATGTTTGGATGATACTAAATGGGTCTACCTAGATGCATCCAAGAAGGTTCTTTACCTAAGGAATCGTTGCTTCTTAAAGACGGATCACAAGTACCGCAACAAATTGTACTTAAGGTACTATGGCGACATCCTAGAGGATGAACCCCCTCCGAAGAGACGTCATCACGGACAATATGTGTACAAAATGGTGAAAACTATACAGATCGTCTATGGAAAGAAGAATTCAGATGGAACGATCAGAGACAGAAGCACACCTCCTATCGAAGGCGTACCTTTTAAGAAACAATCAATCTTCTTTCGGTATCTACCTTATTGGCCAGAATTGGTGGTTCCCCATTTCATTGATGCTATGTACATGCAGAAGAATGTCATTGAGAGTCTCATCGATACCTTGATGGATACAACCAAGTCAAAGGATGGTCTGGAAGCACGGAGGGACATGGAGCAGCTAAAAGTGAAGCCAGAGCTTCACCCAGTACATCAAGAAAATGGAAAATACACTTTGCTCGCAGCTTGCTACAACCTCGACATAGAAGAGAGGAGAGCTTTACTCACATCCGTGAGGGAAATCAAAGTCCCAACTGGGTTTTCGGCAAATCCGAAGAAGCTAGTTTCGATGAAGGACCTGTCATTTCACTACTGCAAGGCTCACGATTATCATATGATGCTGATTGTGTACCTACCAATTGTCATTAAGGTTATAAAGCTGAGTTCCTAAAGATGGCCATCACCCGCATATGTTACTTCTTTTTAAAGATCTCACAAAAGAAGTTTCGCAAGGAAGAGCTAAGAGACCTACATGATTTTTTGGTGGAGACCCAGAACCAGCTTGAGATGTGTTTACCTCCTTTTTTTGATATAATGGAACATCTCATGATTCACATGGTTCATCAGATAGAGGCATTGGGCTCTTACTACTTACATGAAATGTGGTCCTACGAGCAGTTCATGTTAGTCCTAAGCTGATACGTGCATAATCGAGCATACCTAGAGGGCTCCATGATAGAGGGTTATAGTACTAAAGAAGTCATCGAGTGCTGTCAAGAGTACCTAAAAGTACAGAGAGGGATTGGCAATCCAGATTCTTGTCACAAGGGTAGGCTGGCTGGGAAGGGCACAAGTGGTAGAAAAACGTTCATCGACAAGGAATACGAAGAAGCTAGTCGGGCGCATTACTGTATCTTGCAGGGCACAAAACTAATGCAACCATACGTTGAGGAACACTTAAATAGAATTATAGAGAGGAACGGTCGTTCAAATGATTGGGTCATCAAACAGCACAGGCAACGCTTGACTGAATGGTTAAGGGACCAGAACATACAGCCTGGAGAAAGAGAAGATTCTATTGCCGTCAGTAGGATGGCGGGGGGGGGCATCGAGACAAGTGACATCTTGGAATGCTTATGACAGCAATAAGTACACATACTATACCCACACAAAGGATTGTAAAAGTGTGAACCAAAACAGTGGCGTTCGATATGAGGCGGAAGACGAACGTGGGCGAAAGGTCCCATTCTTTGGCATAATTGAAGATATATGGGAGCTTGACTATGGAAGGGATCTAAAGGTGGCCCTATTTCGATGCTGCTGGATCAAGCAACATCAAATCAATAAGATTGGGTTGACAGTCGTGGACCTCCATAATGTAGGCTACAAAGATGACCCTTGGGTGCTCGCTTCTTGTGTCGCACAAGTTTTATACATACCCGACCCGCTAAATAACTGCCCTCCGAAGAAGAAGACAATGCATGTGGTTGTCCCCGGGAAACAACACATTATCGGAGTTGATGGCATGGATGATGCTGAAGCTTACAATGATTACAAAGAGATGCTGCTATTCACAGACTTTAGTAGGAAGATCAGTGTTGTGGAAAAGAACCTACCCAAAGACGTGATGCCATGGGAACGAAAAGGTGGCAAGGAGAAAGTTGTTGCGGCGGGGCATAGCTAGTTTGTATAAGTGTGTGTGTGTGAGAGAGAGACTACATTTATGTATGTGTGTGAGACTACATTTATGTATGTGTGTGAGACTAACTTGGTATTCATGATTTTTTCTGGTTGAGACCATCTAGGGTTTCGAAAACTAGTTTGGAGCCGTCAAAATTTAAAAATTCAAAATTTGAATCATTCAAACTTTGTCAAATGAGAAGTTGACCAAAACAATAAATGTAGATCTTGATGATCTTGACAAACTTGGTATTGATGACTTTTATATTTGAAACCATTTAGAGTTTCGAAAACTGGAGTCAAAGTGTCATTTTTTAAAATTAAAAGTTTGACTTGGTCAAACTTGGTCAAATGAGACACTAAATGACCTCAGATGAAAAACTTTTAAATAGAAAGGTGATAGAACTCATCAAGATCTACATTCTTTACATAGGTCATGTTTCCATTTGAGAAATTGTTAGTAAACACTAGTCACAAAATCATGAATCCCACATAGAGTTTATGAAACTATATGAGAGACTTGTCAATTTTGAACTAAACTTTCCTAACACTTTCTTAAATGCAAAAACGACCAATATAATAAATGTAGATATTGATGAGTGGACCAAACTTGGTATTCATGACTTTTCCAGTTGAGACCATCTAGGGTTTCAAAAACTGGTTTGGAGCCGTCAAAATTTAAAAATTCAGAATTTGAATAATTCAAACTTTGTCAAATAAGAAGTTGACCAAAACAACAAATGTAGATCTTGATGAGCTTGACAAACTTGGTATTGATGACTTTTATATTTAAAACCATTTAGAGTTTCGAAAACTGGAGTCAAAGTGTCATTTTTTAAAATAAAAAGTTTGACTTGGTCAAACTTGGTCAAATGAGGCACTAAATGACCTCAGATGAAAAACTTTTAAATACAAAGGTGATAGAACTCATCAAGATCTACATTCTTTACATAGGTCATGTTTCTATTTGAGAAATTGTTAGTAAACACTAGTCACAAAATCATGAATCCCACATAGAGTTTATGAAACTATATGAGAGACTTGTCAATTTTGAACTAAACTTTCCTAAGACTTTCTTAAATGCAAAAATGACCAATATAACAAATGTAGATATTGATGAGTGGACCAAACTTGGTATCCATGACTTTTCCAGTTGAGACCATCTAGGGTTTCGAAAACTGGTTTGGAGCCATCAAAATTTAAAAATTCAAAATTTGAATCATTCAAACTTTGTCAAATGAGAGGTTGACCAAAACAACAAATGTAGATCTTGATGAGCTTGACAAACTTGGTATTAATGACTTTTATATTTAAAACCATTTAAGTTTTAAAAACTGGAGTCAAAGTGTCATTTTTTTAAAATTGAAAATTTGACTTGGTCAAACTTGATCAAATGAGACACTAAATGACCTCAGATGAAAAACTTTTAATTGCAAAGGTGATAGAACTCATCAAGATCTATATTATTTATATAGGTCATGTTTCCATTTGAGATCATTTAGAAACTCAAAAATATTTACCAAGCTTATGTTTTCATTTTTTGATTTAAAAAATAAATATTTGTAGGGGCGGGTGGATCAGGAACTGCCCTTATAAATGCATTTCTAAGGGCAGGTCACTCACCACCCGCCCTTAAAAATCACCCCCCGTATAAAAGGGTAGGTCGCGTGGGCCGGCCAAATTGGCTAAGTGTTGGGCGCATTTCTCTGAATTGACGCCGGTAGGCTGCTAGATTCCGGCCCCGCCGCCGCCGCCACCTCCCTCCTACCTGAGCCCTCCACCGCCGCCTCCCCCTCCCTGAGCCCACCACCGCAGCATCCTCCAACGACCTCCACTTGGACCTGGCCTCTTCGACGCTGACCTCGCTGGCCGACGCTAGGGTTTGATTTGAGGCCGCACGACTACCGCCACTGGCCTCGCCGGCCCGTGCTCGTGTGCTTCCCCACCTCCTCCTCTTCAACCTCGCCGGAGCTATGGTGTGAGGCCACGCGGCTGCCTCCCTCGCCGGCCTATGTCATCGAGGACGTCCTCCACGGGAGCTAGGGTTTGAGGCCGCACGGCTCACCACCAGCCTCGCCAGCCCGTGCTCGTGTGCACTCTGATCCCCCACCTCCTCCTCTCCGACCTCGACGGGTAGGCTCTCGCTTGCTTGGCCCGCACAAAAGTTCCTCCGCACCATTGAGGTGAGGCCCGCTGCAATCCGCTTTCTCTATCTGCTGTACGCATGTGTTTGTTCCTATTGTTTGGAACTTTGGATTGGATGAAAACTAGTAGGAATCGCTCACTGTTTACAGTCACAGGTGCTATAAATTTGTGAATTTGTCTATGGTCAGGACAAAAGTTTGCACTTTCATGATGTTTTTGTGGAAGAAGATAATGGGAAGGCCTCTGTCCTTCTGATAGTTAACTCTATTGATTAACCGGTTCAGTAACACATGTTAAATGTTTCAACTTAGATCTGGACATATGGTGGTCCCTTAGTTTATGCACCACTGATTCCCGATTACTTTTACTATAATAGGCCTGCATTCTTCTTATGACTAGGCTTAAGAATTTTGGAATGTTAGTGGTCCTTTCAGTTGAAATATGAGTAAATTACTATTCTTACTTTTACTATAAGAATTTTGGAATCTTAGATATGGAATGATGATAAGTTGATGATGCCAATCTGAATTTTCCAAACCAGAAGCTTTTATTTGTTATTGTTGCATTGTGATGAGACTAGATGTGCCAGAAATTATCTCAATGAAATTATCCACTTGTCACTTTCAGCATGTCCATGGTAACAACTGGCTGAGAACTAAACTAAAAGTACCAAATATCTGAATGGCTTATATTCTATACAGGTGCTTAGCCAATTAATGTTATATGCATGTGTGCTGAATGGCTTATATCTAAATGGCTGAGAACTGAACTAAAAGTAGCTATATGCATGTGTCTGGGGTATTTTACTATACAGGAAGCATGCCAAATGTGTACTGTGCTTAGCCAATTAATGTTTTAGTGCTAGTGACCTCCTACTCTGAATGTAAATCTGAACATTCAAGCAATTTGAATTATAGTTGTTTATTATGCATTGTACTTACCTTTCATCACATTATAGAATAGACATATAAATACATGACAACGTGTAGTAGTTCCAGTAGCTAATGTGCCAGTTCTCATGCATTAAAATATATGGAATACCTGATTAAAATTATATTATTGCATGATAAACAAAAATGTGATGGTTCTTTTTTGGCAGGCTACAACTGATTAGTTTGGTCTAGTTCAAATGATGCTTAAACTTAACTGAGAATTTGACAACTTGTTTTAATAATTCTGCCCTGACACATGGTTTTGTTTTTCATGAGTGACACTTGGTGTTTAATAATTTGACAACTTGTTTTAATAAACTGCAACTTTTGGGGAAAAGGTTTTCCTGTTGCTGGCTAGTGCTATGCTGAATCTGAAGGGCATGTCATGCTAGTGCTATGCTGCTTGCTTGCTACTACTCTGCTCCTACTAATCTTACTACTTTACTACTGCACTACTCTACTACTCTTACTACTGCAATACTCTACTACTGCTAGCTGCTGCCCTACTCTCACTGTCATTTTGAATCTGTCCTACTACTCATTTTTTGATTTGTGAAAATTTTTTATTTGAGCACTCTACTATTACTACTACTAGTCCTACTACTAGTACTACTGTCCTACTGCTGCCCTACTCTTACTACTGTCCTACTCTTACTACTACTGTCCTACTCTACTACAAGTAGAGTACTAGATTTGTGGTGGCTTACTGTCATTTTGATTTGATTTGTGGCTTATAATAATCCTACTACTACTATTTTTATACTCCTACTCTATTACTACTCTCTCTACTACTACTATCTCTACTGCTGCTACTACAATCTGTCCAACACATATTCTTATATTTAGCAAATGCAATGATGAACTTTTAAACCTCTATGTTTGGGAAGCAACAACTACTTTTTTGACACCTCTCTATGTTTGTTAAGCAGCTGTTGCTTTTTCCCCAACTCTTACCTTCCCTCTGCTCTCCTCTCCTTTATTTTGCCGATGATGAAATTGTCTAAAATTCATACATAATATGGAATATGAGCTGATGATCAAGAACTTGTGAGGAACTTGGCATCATTACTAGCTGCCCCTACATTACCTTCTCCTCTCTTATCTGTTATGATGCCTTTATGCTCCAAGACTATAATCAAATGATGATTGACATGTTTTTGAGGCCTTTTTTAAACCTTTCCCTCTCCTCACCTCTCCTCCTTCCTCTCTTCACCTTCTCTCTTCTCTCCTCTCTTCTCCTCTCTTATCTGTACTGTATTGTACTCTTCTACTACTCTACTAATACTCTACTCTCCTAACACTCTAGTACTCTCCTTGTACTACTACTACCACTACTATTACTACTCTACTAGGACTACTACTACTTTTTTCGTATCTAATTCACACTTTATTCCTTGCATCTATTAGAACAAAGCACGAAATGACGCAGGCAATAGATAGTCCAACCCGATCCCACGAAAGTCAAGAACTACCAGAACAGCTTTCGCAGGAGCAGTTCGATGATGAGGTAGAAGATGAACTAGCATTGTTGCTTTCTCAAGGGAAAGGTGGAGTAGAAGCGGAAGTAGTAGGGGGAGCAGAGGGAAGAGGAGGAGAAGCTAATGAAGGCAAAGGAGAAGAGGATGATGACGAGAGCTCATCTTCGGGATATGAAAGCCCTGAGGATCCTCAACCACAACCACCCAGACAGAGGCCAACGGAGGACGAGTTGGACCTAGATTTCAATCCGACATCTGAAGAGGTAGGGATGGAGCCTTTGTATCCTATAAAATTTGGTTTGGCTTTGTCTATATTACCTCTGCTAACGCTTGTGACCTATCATATATGCAGGTCCCTGCTAGACCTCTAAAAAGATGATGTCGGTGTCCGACACGTTATGCCAAACAAGACGAAGTAGGGGAAGGGAGGGCAGAGGCAACAACTATAGACACTGACATTGGGGCTTCTGCTCCAGAGCCCTTGACTACCGAACCAAAGAGGAAACAAGAGAAAAGAATGGTGAACCAATATCCAAAGATGGGGGTATGTTATGTGATAACACATGTTGGAGAAGACGAGTGCATCCTTGAGCCACCGGAGTATATCAGCCGATTCCGTAATGCTTGTGGTGCACTAGTAAGAGATAAACTAAACCCAGCAATCCGTTTATGGTCTGACAAACTTGGCGTACCTAAGGCGAAAAAGCAAGAGCTATGGGATAAATGACTGATGGCTAGTTTTAGGTTGCTGGATGGAAAGCATGAACTGTTAAAACAAAATGCTTACAAGATAATGGGCAATGCCTTCCAACGTTGGAGGTGGGATCTGAACAAGAGGTTTATCTAGAAGGGGCTAAGTCCCTTTCATGAGTTTGGCAACATAACCCATAATCAATGGGCGGAGCTCATGGCTGAGAAGACTTCACCTGAAACATTGGCCCTCAATAAACATAATAGCGAGCAGGCGAAGAAGAACAAACACTAGCCTTGCCTAGGCCTAGGTGGCTACCACGCCAAGCAAGAAGTGTTTAGGAAGATGGACAAAGTGGCCGAAGCTTTTGGGGATCCGAAGAAACAGAAAATGAAGAATTTGAAGTCACATTTGAAGCAATGGATATATGCAAGGAGTACGGATTCCTCAGACCTCATCTTTGCGGAGCCGGAGACCGAACAGGTAGTATCAAGGATAATGAAATATGCTGAATACATGGAGAAGGGCACATTCATTCCTTCCAGAGAGAGAGATGAGCTAAGCCTTGGCTTGGGAAACCCCGAGCACCCAGGCCGCACTAGGGGGCTAGGGAAATGGACAACATGGAAGCAAGGATTCCCAGCGGACAACAATATGTACAAGAAACATGGTAGAGACCGAGAGTCCAATCTTGAGCTCCAAGTGAAGGCTCTAGTTGCGAAGGCGCTTTTGGGGCAAGGTGTGAATACATAGCCATGGACGCTAATGGGGCCACCGGGAGAATTGGCTTTAATTGGCAGCCCTCTAGACGTTCCTAGCAACCAAGGTTCCAATGCATCCGCAATTGTCGTCGATCGCATACAGGTGCCAACTAGTTGCATCCTAGTAATTCCCATGGTAAGGGGAGACATGTTTCTTGAGGTGGCAACAGGTGTGGCACATCCTCCGGGCGGTCGCTGGCACAATCATGAAATCCCGCAGGACTACACTAGGGTTGAGGTGCATACCATGAAACCTAAGTTCATGACATGGAAGATAGATCACCCAACTCCTAAGGGGCTTCGTGAGCTTGGAGCAGTCATGAAACAGTTCATCCTCTGGCACAAAAAGGACATTGTGTTGAATGTTTCTTCACCAACTTGAACTGATGTACATTTGGAGCGAGCTAATCAAGACGAGGAAGTGTATTCACCGGCCCATGGAGACCACATGCCTGAGGTGGCACATTCTTCCCTGACTCCTAGGGACCACGTGCTTGATGAGCCACAGACTTCTCTAGCTCGTCAAAGTGAGCAAGGGCATGATGAGATGCCACAACACTCTCCAGCTCGTCCTATCGAGCAAGGGCATGATGAGATGCCACAATGCTTTCCAACTCATCCTACCGAGCAAGGGCATGATGAGATGCCACAACACTCTTCAGCTCGTCCTACCGAGCAAGGGCATGATGAGATGCCACAACATTCTCCAGCTCGTCCTATCGAGCAAGGGCATGAAGTGATGCCATAGCCTTGTCCAACCAAGCAAGGGCCTAAACGAGGCCAATGTTTGAGTCGATGAAAACCGTCCCCTTGATTGACAAGTGGTTTGCTCGTGACCAGTACAAGCCTGAGAACCAAGTTAAAGAAGTCTACGCACATGCTTCTAAGCCGCCCGACACTAGCAAACTACACCAACCGGTAAAGAAGTATCCAAGTGTTGAGGACATCAAATGGACAAATGATTGCCTGAAGAAATATGTAAGAGGCAAGAAGTTCCTACCAAACAGAATCATGCAGTGCATGCCAATTGGAATGAGAAAGTTCCATGATTGGTACTTGAGTGCTCAGTCGACGGGACTAAACGACATAAAAGCTGCCTTTTGTGAAGACACATTTGGAGGCGCAGCTAGGAAAATATTATTTGACTTCCAAGACATGCAGGAATGCTTTCACCTTGGAATGATGGAAATGGGTCTAGTTCTCTTGTGGTGCCTATAAGTCCTTTCCCTCTCGATATGATATGAATGAAATATTTGTATTCTATTGTAACTAACCACATTGTGATTTGTAGAATGCAAACATGTATTGTGAAGAAAATGCCAAGTCTAAGAGCCAGGTATATAGACCCTTGGTTGATATGCGCATCAAATTTCTAGTACCCCAAGCATTGGAAATTGGATGGCGAAGAACTAGCTGCCGGAGAGACCATTGAGGAGAAAGAGAAAATCCGGGTAGATAAGATGCATAGAGAGGGCCTTAAGGTTGCATGCCGGATTGCCAAATGTCTTAAGAAACTATAGCATAATGAAATAGTTTGGTTACCATACCACTTTGGGTAAGTTCGACTCTATACTTAAATAAAGCATTGTTTGATATACTTAGTTCGATGTAAAAGAGCTTATTTGTTTCTTCAATGATTAAATTCATGCAGGGCGCACTGAATTCTTGTAGGGATTGATGTTTGGATGAGCATGGCGTTGTCTATGACTCAGCAGATTATGCACTTGTCATACATGGACTTCATAGTGATTTGCAAGACGTACATATCAACAATAATCCTCATTAGCTTATATTAGTTTGTATATATACTTGTAAACTTTGCTTTTTGATACTAACAAGTTGCATTTGCTAAAACCATTCAAGCAGGGCATTCAGGCACTATGTGAATGAACATAAAGGAAGGCATGATCCAGTAAGGGGAAATGATTTGGGTATCAAAACTCTATGTCCGGTACGTGTAACTTACATCGGTACACTCCATTACGTGCTTTGTCAATAGCATTACTTAACGTTTCATATGCGAAACACACAGTGTCTCAAGCAGAGGTCTGGGAGTCTACATTGTGGATACTATGTATGTTGTATGATGAGTAACACTAGTGCCTACAGGAGACACCCCAATCTGGTTAGTTTGGCACTTTCTTCGCTCATAGTATGAATACTTAGCTTATGCTATGAAATACTAGACCTAAACTTGTTCTCTTGTAGTGGAAAGAAGAGGTTGACCAGCAAAGGGACGTATACAAGGATGATCAACTCTTGGAGCTTGTCGGCGACCTTTGCAACTTCATCATTGACCAGGTTGTTTCTTCCAGAGGCGATTACCATGATCGATCATCTGACTTAGGTCATAATCCTTTGTACCAACACCTCCGTGAGACTCATAGGTTAGCTCTAGGCCGTTGAGAACAATTTGGAATGGTTTGGACTTGTGAAACTTTTGAACTTGTGATGGTTTGGACTTGTGGACTATTTGAACTTATGAATTATGGCTATGTAATGTGATAATGATGGACTTTGTGAATTGGACTTTTGAACTTGTGAATTATGGCTTGTAATTATGGTTTATATCTTGCTTGTGTGTTTGTGGATGTGTATATCTGGTCAGATTTGAATTTGAATTTGTATTCTATATTATATTCTGTGGTCAAAATTGTATTTGATTTTGAATTTTTTTTATAGAAAATCCACTGTAGGGGCGGTTCTAGATCCAACCACCCTTACAAATGGTATTTTTAAGGGGGCAGGTGATCCAACCGCCCTTACAAATGTGTTTGTAAGGGCAGTTTGATCACCTATAAATACGGGCTATGCCAACCGCCCCTACAATGGGTTGATTTGTAAAAGCCCCCTAGGAGGAGCGGTTGGGCCACCCGCCCTTACAGTGCCTTCTGACCCACCCTTAGAGTGCCTGATTATAGTAGTGTATCATGCAATCTGGAAAACAGTGGGCTCCTGTTGTCTTTTGATCCGTGTGTGTGTGTGCATCTTTTTTGTTATTGTTGTTGAATAGAAACACGAACCATGAAAAAGAAACAAAAACTGAAACGAACATGGAAAAGAGTAAAACTGTATTTGGATTAGAATTCCTATCAAGTTACTCAGAAATCTTGCATGTTTCATAATATCAAACTGGATCTGAGAGGTTTATTTGGATTAGGATTATGATTCCTAGCTATTCAGGTTACATCAAGAAGCCCTGCATAAGTCATATAAAGAGAGACAATTTTCACATTCATAGAGTTAGTTAGAGGAAGGCCAAACTAAAAAATGGGAAGAAATTTTGGCTCTTTAACAGTAAGGTATAGATTTCACTCTATTGCCCTCCATACATGGCTTCAAAATAGCTCTTGGTCCATTAGGATGATAGTGGAATCTCTATCACTTCTCTATCTATATCTATACAACTAAAAAGTTCAACTGATAGCATGAATGAAGGTTAGCGGCAACCCTCCAGGCCATGGGAGTGGTATTTCCTCCCTAGCATGGGTCTTTTTTAATCTCATCATGCACCCCATGGACGAACAACTACTTTTCTCTCTCCTCCCCCACACACCAAATTGTTGAGTCTCTCCGCACACCCCTCCAGTCGCACCAGCATTTTCCTATCTCCATATACCATTACCATTCACACTTGTAAGGATAATGGCACCTAGTATGGGCCATATGTGATTTTGGTGATTGATTGACAACATGATCCAGTGGACTAATGTAGTTTGCTTTATTTGGATGCAAGGATGGCTTGGGCAAAGGCAACATGAAGATCAAGTGATTAACACCTTAAGAAAGACCAAAGAGCTGCTATGAAAATCTTAGAAGACATGCAAGAAGTCCAAGACATCAAGTAGGAGAAGCCTGGACGAGAAGATGCGAAGAAACGAATCTAAACATGCACTATGTGCATACACTAGAATTCTCAGATTTTGCCTCTGTAGAGAAACCAGAGCTTAGGCCTCAAAATTTTAGATGGGCTATAGTTCCACAGAGGGTATATAGACCCACCAAAAAGCTAGGGTAAAGGAGCCAAGCAAGCTATGAGGCTGTGAGCAGGAATCAATCCTAAAAGAGAGAAGGGCTAGTGCTCTCTGCAAATACTGGATATGATTAGCCAAAAATAGGCTTTATCTGACTAATCCATGCTCTGAAGCCATCTTTCTAAACTCTGTTGTCGAGGCGGCAAGCTTTCCTTGAAAGGGATCTCACTCACCATTAGTAATTCAAACCCAGCTTTACCTTTTGGTTCTCTATCTATTCTATTAAACCCAGCTTTATCTAGGCAGTTTGCTTACTACAGCCCCTTGCTTTCCCTCACTCTACCCAATTAATGGCAGAGCTCACTCTCCCAACCATCAGAACAGGAATCTCATTGATCTTTAATTTTCTTGGTCTTTTATTAAATACAGTTTGATAAATCCAGAAAGGATGTGTCAAATGCATTCAAGAAAACACCAATCTTAGGGTTACTAAAGCTTGACGTATACATACGCATATGCCTGCCTTGCTCAAGGGCGCTTCTCAAGTCAGGCGGTGATGACTGGAAGCACTAGAGAATAGGATGCTAGAGTTTGAGGCCTCAATGAGGCACTAGAGATAGGAAGAGAGTTTCGATACTCTCCAGAGAAGAAACTGAGAGCTCCCACAGTCACCAAAAAAATCTCTGGCGGTCTCTAAGAAACCCCACCAGAGTTTAGGCTACTCCAACGATGGGCAATGGCCACTAAAATAGCTGGTACATGTGGCAACGCACTAGAATTCTCTAGTCAGATCGTCCAGTGATGCATAATATAGCCACCCGAGTTGCAGTGAATATATTCTTGTGTTGGGGCTATGAATACCACATTGGTTGGCCATTTGAAGGTTGCTAGAGCTGTGGGAAGTAGTATGAGAATCGAGGCTCATTCATTTGTGCTCTAGACATCAAAAGTGCTAAAGGAAATATTAGGTCATTAGTGTAGTGCTTTTGTGAAGTGCTTAGGCTAGTTACACCACCACACTAGGCTTTGCTCTAGTCTTAATCTTAGTGTCTAGTGAAGTTTACATACCTCTCACTACATGGTGGTTGTGTCACCACTCTTGTACATTAGGGGCTTTGTATCCTTGTGAGATCACACCAACCGCATTTGTGTGTGGGTGCCTAGGTTCTACATCAGGAATGAGTGTCCCGTGACATTTTGGGCAGAAACTCAATAGTGAAGATGATGAGAAGTGGTTTAGGAGAATGTCCTATGGAAGCATTTGGCGAAGGCCTATGGGCTCTAAGGAGTTATTACCAGACCAGGAGCTTTGGCCCTTGTGACGGGCTCCACGAGGACTATAGGCTCAACTGTAGTTTGCACCTCTATCTCATTTAAGCTTCCACACTTTTACATGCTTTCCTAGGTTGTGCTTACTTTACTAGTTTAGCTTTCTAAGCTAGTTGATAGGATTGGAAAAGGTTGCATAACTCTTTTGCGGTAGAGACAACAACACACTTAGCAAAACCTAGATGCACATTTAGATAGAAATTTTGCATAGGTTTTGATAACTAGAAATAGAGGCCATTCATTTCTAGGAGCCTAATTCACACCCTCTTTGGCTTCATGGTTCCTTATACATCACGAATTCCACAATCGACGATCGCTTCCACTACTATAGAAACTATTTTCACCGATGACATTTTCACCACAAGTTCTCAAGAAACTATTGGTGATAATATTTCACCATTGGTCCCGTGCTACAAACCACAAGTGAAACTTTCACTATCAGTTCGTATTAAGCGTATTAAGAGCCGACAATGAAAATCTCTCCCCTGGACCCAAAATTTACAACTCACATGATTAGATACTACTCAGTCGGGTCACACCACACTCTCTATGTCTTATCCTCTTCTCCTAGGATCCCTCTTTCTATCCCTCTCTACCACTTTCCATCATGGATCCCCTTTGTTCCTCACCCATGGCAGATGGCGGCAAGTGTTGGTATTCCTTAACGCAAATAGAAAGATTCTGTAAGCGCACGGAATTACCATTGTAGCTTTTACCCGGAAGTATTCAGGGTATTGTATTTTTCACAGGGAACGGAGGTACTTCTTCTAGCTAGTTCATTCAAGGACAACACAAGGGGTAAAGTTGGAAAGGGTAGAGATGGACTCCTATGGCATTTGGGTCTTATGGAAAGATAAATTCTACTTTCACTTGTTTACTTCGGGCACCGAGTTGCAACTAGTCTGCCAGTCGATGCCGGTCTACAGCTCTATGCCGTACCCGGATGTGGGGGATTACGAGAGACAGATAGGGCTATCACCACCTATTGCCTACCCCTCAACCGTAGGGCACGAGGCAAACGAAGGTAGCCTCTAGCCTAGACACCATCTACTCGACTACTACTCTAGCATTGCACAGGGTTAGTTTTTATCAGGGC
>CM039614.1:21490552-21553119 GCA_022457205.1 Saccharum spontaneum
GAGATGAGCTCATGGCTGAGAAGACTTCACCTGAAACTTTGGCCCTCAATAAACATAATAGCGAGCAGGCGAAGAAGAACAAACACTAGCCTTGCCTAGGCCTAGGTGGCTACCACGCCAAGCAAGAAGTGTTTAGGAAGATGGACAAAGTGGCCGAAGCTTTTGGGGATCCGAAGAAACAGAAAATGAAGAATTTGAAGTCACATTTGAAGCAATGGATATATGCAAGGAGTACGGATTCCTCAGACCTCATCTTTGCGGAGCCGGAGACCGAACAGGTAGTATCAAGGATAATGAAATATGCTGAATACATGGAGAAGGGCACATTCATTCCTTCCAGAGAGAGAGATGAGCTAAGCCTTGGCTTGGGAACCCCGAGCACCCAGGCCGCACTAGGGGGCTAGGGAAATGGACAACATGGAAGCAAGGATTCCCAGCGGACAACAATATGTACAAGAAACATGGTAGAGACCGAGAGTCCATCTTGAGCTCCAAGTGAAGGCTCTAGTTGCGAAGGCGCTTTTGGGGCAAGGTTGTGAATACATAGCATGGACGCTAATGGGGCCACCGGGAGAATTGGCTTTAATTGGCAGCCCTCTAGACGTTCCTAGCAACCAAGGTTCCAATGCATCCGCAATTGTCGTCGATCGCATACAGGTGCCAACTAGTTGCATCCTAGTAATTCCATGGTAAGGGGAGACATGTTTCTTGAGGTGGCAACAGGTGTGGCACATCCTCCGGGCGGTCGCTGGCACAATCATGAAATCCCGCAGGACTACACTAGGGTTGAGGTGCATACCATGAAACCTAAGTTCATGACATGGAAGATAGATCACCCAACTCCTAAGGGGCTTCGTGAGCTTGGAGCAGTCATGAAACAGTTCATCCTCTGGCACAAAAAGGACATGTGTTGATGTTTCTTCACCAACTTGAACTGATGTACATTTGGAGCGAGCTTATCAAGACGAGGAAGTGTATTCACCGGCCCATGGAGACCACATGCCTGAGGTGGCACATTCTTCCCTGACTCCTAGGGACCACGTGCTTGATGAGCCACAGACTTCTCTAGCTCGTCAAAGTGAGCAAGGGCATGATGAGATGCCACAACACTCTCCAGCTCGTCCTATCGAGCAAGGGCATGATGAGATGCCACAATGCTTTCCAACTCATCTACCGAGCAAGGGCATGATGAGATGCCACAACACTCTTCAGCTCGTCCTACCGAGCAAGGGCATGATGAGATGCCACAACATTCTCCAGCTCGTCCTATCGAGCAAGGGCATGAAGTGATGCCATAGCCTTGTCCAACCAAGCAAGGGCCTAAACGAGGCCAATGTTTGAGTCGATGAAAACCGTCCCCTTGATTGACAAGTGGTTTGCTCGTGGACCAGTACAAGCCTGAGAACCAAGTTAAAGAAGTCTACGCACATGCTTCTAAGCCGCCCGACACTAGCAAACTACACAACCGGTAAGAGTATCCAAGTGTTGAGGACATCAAATGGACAAATGATTGCCTGAAGAAATATGTAAGAGGCAAGAAGTTCTACCAAACAGAATCATGCGTGCATGCCAATTGGAATGAGAAAGTTCCATGATTGGTACTTGAGTGCTCAGTCGACGGGACTAAACGACATAAAAGCTGCCTTTTGTGAAGACACATTTGGAGGCGCAGCTAGGAAAATATTATTTGACTTCCAAGACATGCAGGAATGCTTTCACCTTGGAATGATGGAAATGGGGTCTAGTTCTCTTGTGGTGCCTATAAGTCCTTTCCTCTCGATATGATATGAATGAAATATTTGCTATTCTATTGTAACTAACCACATTGTGATTTGTAGAATGCAAACATGTATTGTGAAGAAAATGCCAAGGTCTAAGAGCCAGGTATATAGACCCTTGGTTGATATGCGCATCAAATTTCTAGTACCCAAGCATTGGAAATTGGATGGCGCAGAACTAGCTGCCGGAGAGACCATTGAGGAGAAAGAGAAAATCCGGGTAGATAAGATGCATAGAGAGGGCCTTAAGGTTGCATGCCGGATTGCCAAATGTCTTAAGAAAACTAAGCATAATGAATAGTTTGGTTACCATACCACTTTGGGTAAGTTCGACTCTATACTTAAATAAAGCATTGTTTGATATACTTAGTTCGATGTAAAAGAGCTTATTTGTTTCTTCAATGATTAATTCATGCAGGGCGCACTAATTCTTGTAGGGATTGATGTTTGGATGAGCATGGCGTTGTCTATGACTCAGCAGATTATGCACTTGACATACATGGACTTCATAGTGATTTGCAAGACGTACATATCAACAATAATCCTCATTAGCTTATATTAGTTTGTATATATACTTGTAAACTTTGCTTTTTGATACTAACAAGTTGCATTTGCTAAAACCATTCAAGCAGGGCATTCAGGCACTATGTGAATGAACATAAAGGAAGGCATGATCCAGTAAGGGGAAATGATTTGGGTATCAAAACTCTATGTCCGGTACGTGTAACTTACATCGGTACACTCCATACGTGCTTTGTCAATAGCATTACTTAACGTTTCATATGCGAAACACACAGTGTCTCAAGCAGAGGTCTGGGAGTCTACATTGTGGATACTATGTATGTTGTATGATGAGTAACACTGTGCCTACAGGAGACACCCCAACTGGTTAGTTTGGCACTTTCTTCGCTCATTAGTATGAATACTTAGCTTATGCTATGAAATACTAGACCTAAACTTGTTCTCTTGTAGTGGAAAGAAGAGGTTGACCAGCAAAGGGACGTATACAAGGATGATCAACTCTTGGAGCTTGTCGGCGACCTTGCAACTTCATCATTGACCAGGTTGTTTCTTCAGAGGCGATTACCATGATCGATCATCTGACTTAGGTCATAATCCTTTGTACCAACACCTCCGTGAGACTCATAGGTTAGCTCTAGGCCGTTGAGAACAATTTGGATGGTTTGGACTTGTGAAACTTTGAACTTGTGATGGTTTGGACTTGTGGACTATTTGAACTTATGAATTATGGCTATGTAATGTGATAATGATGGACTTTGTGAATTGGACTTTGAACTTGTGATTATGGCTTGTAATTATGGTTTATATCTTGCTTGTGTGTTTGTGATGTGTATATCTGGTCAGATTTGAATTTGAATTTGTATTCTATATTATATTCTGTGGTCAAAATTGTATTTGATTTTGAATTTTTTTTATAGAAAATCCCTGTAGGGCGGTTCTAGATCAACCACCCTTACAAATGGTATTTTTAAGGGGGCAGGTGATCCAACCGCCCTTACAAATGTGTTTGTAAGGGCAGTTTGATCACCTATAAATACGGGCTATGCCAACCGCCCCTACAATGGGTTGATTTGTAAAGCCCCCTAGGAGGAGCGGTTGGGCCACCCGCCCTTACAGTGCCTTCTGACCCACCCTTAGAGTGCCTGATTATAGTAGTGTATCATGCAATCTGAAAAACAGTGGGCTCCTGTTGTCTTTTGATCCGTGTGGGTGTGTGCATCTTTTTTGTTATGTTGTTGAATAGAACCCGAACCATGAAAAGAAACAAAAACTGAAACGAACATGGAAAAGAGGTAAAACTGTATTTGGATTAGAATTCCTATCAAGTTACTCAGAAATCTTGCATGTTTCATAATATCAAACTGGATCTGAGAGGTTTATTTGGATTAGGATTATGATTCCTAGCTATTCAGGTTACATCAAGAAGCCCTGCATAAGTCATATAAAGAGAGACAATTTTCACATTCATAGAGTTAGTTAGAGGAAGGCCAAACTAAAAAATGGGAAGAAATTTTGGCTCTTTAACAGTAAGGTATAGATTTCACTCTATTGCCCTCCATACATGGCTTCAAAATAGCTCTTGGTCCATTAGGATGATAGTGGAATCTCTATCACTTCTCTATCTATATCTATACAACTAAAAAGTTCAACTGATAGCATGAATGAAGGTTAGCGGCAACCCTCCAGGCCATGGGAGTGGTATTTCCTCCCTAGCATGGGTCTTTTTTAATCTCATCATGCACCCCATGGACGAACAACTACTTTTCTCTCTCCTCCCCCACACACCAAATTGTTGAGTCTCCTCGCACACCCCTCCAGTCGCACCAGCATTTTCCTATCTCCATATACCATTACCATTCACACTTGTAAGGATAATGGCACCTAGTATGGGCCATATGTGATTTTGGTGATTGATTGACAACATGATCCAGTGGACTAATGTAGTTTGCTTTATTTGGATGCAAGGATGGCTTGGCAAGGCAACATGAAGATCAAGTGATTAACACCTTAAGAAAGACCAAAGAGCTGCTATGAAATCTTAGAAGACATGCAAGAAGTCCAAGACATCAAGTAGGAGAAGCCTGGACGAGAAGATGCGAAGAAACGAATCTAAACATGCACTATGTGCATACACTAGAATTCTCAGATTTTGCCTCTGTAGAGAAACCAGAGCTTAGGCCTCAAAATTTAGATGGGCTATAGTTCACAGAGGGTATATAGACCCACCAAAAGCTAGGGTAAAGGAGCCAAGCAAGCTATGAGGCTGTGAGCAGGAATCAATCCTAAAAGAGAGAAGGGCTAGTGCTCTCTGCAATACTGGATATGATTAGCCAAAAATAGGCTTTATCTGACTAATCCATGCTCTGAAGCCATCTTTCTAAACTCTGTTGTCGAGGCGGCAAGCTTTCCTTGAAAGGGATCTCACTCACCATTAGTAATTCAAACCCAGCTTTACCTTTTGGTTCTCTATCTATTCTATTAAACCCAGCTTTATCTAGGCAGTTTGCTTACTACAGCCCCTTGCTTTCCCTCACTCTACCCAATTAATGGCAGAGCTCACTCTCCCAACCATCAGAACAGGAATCTCATTGATCTTTAATTTTCTTGGTCTTTTATTAAATACAGTTTGATAAATCCAGAAAGGATGTGTCAAATGCATTCAAGAAAACACCAATCTTAGGGTTACTAAAGCTTGACGTATACATACGCATATGCCTGCCTGCTCAAGGGCGCTTCTCAAGTCAGGCGGTGATGACTGGAAGCACTAGAGAATAGGATGCTAGAGTTTGAGGCCTCAATGAGGCACTAGAGATAGGAAGAGAGTTTCGATACTCTCAGAGAAGAAACTGAGAGCTCCCACAGTCACCAAAAAAATCTCTGGCGGTCTCTAAGAAACCCCACCAGAGTTTAGGCTACTCCAACGATGGGCAATGGCCACTAAAATAGCTGGTACATGTGGCAACGCACTAGAATTCTCTAGTCAGATCGTCCAGTGATGCATAATATAGCCACCCGAGTTGCAGTGAATATATTCTTGTGTTGGGGCTATGAATACCACATTGGTTGGCCATTTGAAGGTTGCTAGAGCTGTGGGAAGTAGTATGAGAATCGAGGCTCATTCATTTGTGCTCTAGACATCAAAAGTGCTAAAGGAAATATTAGGTCATTAGTGTAGTGCTTTTGTGAAGTGCTTAGGCTAGTTACACCACCACACTAGGCTTTGCTCTAGTCTTAATCTTAGTGTCTAGTGAAGTTTACATACCTCTCACTACATGGTGGTTGTGTCACCACTCTTGTACATTAGGGGCTTTGTATCCTTGTGAGATCACACCAACCGCATTTGTGTGTGGGTGCCTAGGTTCTACATCAGGAATGAGTGTCCCGTGACATTTTGGGCAGAAACTCAATAGTGAAGATGATGAGAAGTGGTTTAGGAGAATGTCCTATGGAAGCATTTGGCGAAGGCCTATGGGCTCTAAGGAGTTATTACCAGACCAGGAGCTTTGGCCCTTGTGACGGGCTCCACGAGGACTATAGGCTCAACTGTAGTTTGCACCTCTATCTCATTTAAGCTTCCACACTTTTACATGCTTTCCTAGGTTGTGCTTACTTTACTAGTTTAGCTTTCTAAGCTAGTTGATAGGATTGGAAAAGGTTGCATAACTCTTTTGCGGTAGAGACAACAACACACTTAGCAAAACCTAGATGCACATTTAGATAGAAATTTTGCATAGGTTTTGATAACTAGAAATAGAGGCCATTCATTTCTAGGAGCCTAATTCACACCCTCTTTGGCTTCATGGTTCCTTATACATCACGAATTCCACAATCGACGATCGCTTCCACTACTATAGAAACTATTTTCACCGATGACATTTTCACCACAAGTTCTCAAGAAACTATTGGTGATAATATTTCACCATTGGTCCCGTGCTACAAACCACAAGTGAAACTTTCACTATCAGTTCGTATTAAGCGTATTAAGAGCCGACAATGAAAATCTCTCCCCTGGACCCAAAATTTACAACTCACATGATTAGATACTACTCAGTCGGTCACACCACACTCTCTATGTCTTATCCTCTTCTCCTAGGATCCCTCTTTCTATCCCTCTCTACCACTTTCCATCATGGATCCCCTTTGTTCCTCACCCATGGCAGATGGCGGCAAGTGTTGGTATTCCTTAACGCAAATAGAAAGATTCTGTAAGCGCACGGAATTACCATTGTAGCTTTTACCCGGAAGTATTCAGGGTATTGTATTTTTCACAGGGAACGGAGGTACTTCTTCTAGCTAGTTCATTCAAGGACAACACAAGGGGTAAAGTTGGAAAGGGTAGAGATGGACTCCTATGGCATTTGGGTCTTATGGAAAGATAAATTCTACTTTCACTTGTTTACTTCGGGCACCGAGTTGCAACTAGTCTGCCAGTCGATGCCGGTCTACAGCTCTATGCCGTACCCGGATGTGGGGGATTACGAGAGACAGATAGGGCTATCACCACCTATTGCCTACCCCTCAACCGTAGGGCACGAGGCAAACGAAGGTAGCCTCTAGCCTAGACACCATCTACTCGACTACTACTCTAGCATTGCACAGGGTTAGTTTTTATCAGGGCCCTTTACTAGAGTATCCGCTACGAGAACGGATGACGAACCCACAAACAAGTAAGAGTAAATATTAACTAATCAAAAAACTTGTAACCATAAGAACCACGGGCACTTACTTAGCGGGAGAACCCATTGAAACACATGTGTTTCTCAAGGTACAAGCTCGGGGAGATACCGACAAGTCTGGCTCTTCCCCGTACTCTCCCTCACATATCTCCCAACTAACTCTACTAGCTTTGGCCTAATCCTTGGAGTGATGCTCAAGTGTGGTGCTCTTTCCCTTGGTGTGTTGTTGAAATGAGGAGAGGGGAGCCTCCTTTTATAGGTGGAGAGGAGGGGGTCATTTGAAAATGCTTCATCCCCTCATGGAAGGCACCAAACCACCTATCTGCGCATCTAAGTTACCACCTTCACTCATGCAACCGTCAATGGAGAGGCGGCATGAGGCAGCCCACCAAAGATGGGCTTGAGGGGCCCTAGTGGCGGTGCAGGTGCACCAGGGGTGCGGCTACACCCCAACTAGGCCCAAATGGCCCCATCTTCGGTGGGATGCTTCCTTTGGGCCTCTAGGTGGGTCTTGCAAAGTTTTGCACCATGTAGAGCACGTTTGCTTTGAGTTTTGGGCCTTTTTCTCCATGTGACAGGGCCCTGATTTTCCTGGTAAGTGGGCCTTCTCCCCTGGGCTCATGTCGGGTGATGTTACGCCTTGTCTTATTGCGTATTTGGGCACATTTTCCTTGTTATTCCGACCAAATTGTTAGTTCTAAAGCTCTATGTTTAAGTTTGGTGCCTGTATGGCAGGATTTTATGCAAGTGTTGGTGGTTAATTATGTGAGTTAAGCACCACCAATAGCGAGCGGCGCGGTGAGCCCTCAGCAGCATGGTGGTCCCTCGTCTCGGCAATGCGGACCAGATTTGCATGTCGGTGGAAAATCATACACTTTTCTCTCAACTGGCAGCGGCGGTGGCAGTTTTTGGCCCCTCACTAGGGGTGGCTGTAGTAGAGGCAAGGCCTCCATCTCCCTCGCGATGCAAGGGGCCAACCTCCCTCTCTTAGGGGTGTTTGGATCCAGGAACTAAAGTTTAATCCTTGTCACATTGAATATTTAGATGTCAATTAGGAGGACTAAACATGAGGTAATTATAAAACTAATTGCATAAACCATGACTAATTTACGAGATGAATTTATTAAGCCTAATTAATCCATGATTAGCATATGTTTATTGTAGCATCACATTCGCTAATCATGGACTAATTAGGTTTAATAGATTCGTCTCACGAATTAGTCATGGCTTATGCAATTAGTTTTGTAATTACTTTATATTTAATATCCTAATTAGTATCTAACATCTGGCATGACAGGGACTAAAGTTTAGTCCGTAGGAACCAAACACCACCTTACTGATCCCCTCTCTCCTCCAACTAGGAGCACTGCATGACGACGAAGAAGCACACTCCTGTACATGGTCTGACTAGCCCTTGGGCCAGTCGAACCGCGTGGGATTCAGGCCCACACATAGCCTCGCAGAAGAAGCACAAATCTGTGGCAGGGGGTGTGGGAAAACATGCAATCTAACTAGTGGGCCGTGCAGTCCGACAGCTAGCTACGTTATAAAATATCAGCTACTTCAAAGAAACACAAGTGTGGTCCGTGGGAAGGTTGACCCTCCACTCTGGACGCGACATCATGGCACTTAGTGGAGGCTAGACACACATCTACATGGGTGATGAAGCGGGTGTCGGTCAAGTCAAGAAGGAAGGTGAAAGCATTAAGCTTGGCATAGGTCAAACATGCATTGACATAGGTGAGTCACGCTTGTTGAGGCATGCATGAGATTTTTCTTGTTTGGTTCTCAAAATCAGGGACGGACGGTTTAAATTTTGGAGCCTCAAAACCATCGGAGTGATGGTTTGCTGGTTTGAGCCTCACAACCAGACGTGAACGATTTGGTGGTTTTGGCCTCAAAACCTTTAGCGGTTTGACTAGTTTGGGCCTCAAAATCACGTAGTGGCGAATGGGCAGATATGTGATAAAATCTCGAAGCTTGTGTCGAAGTAAAGTCAAGAAGACATCTGGTTCGTTGGATTCATTTGGAAAAACTTGGACGGTCTTGCCCAAAAGGGATATTTGGATGAGTGCTTCATGTGAGGGAAACTTAGAATATATATATATATATATATCGCTAGTGGTGGAGAGTGGAGACCATGCCTTTGGATCACACTCTCATTTGTGGTTGTGAGGTTTTGGTTACGGCTAGGAAGTGAGGGAGAGAGGAGTGGCTCTTCGATTGAGCTTTTCACCATCCTAAGCTTTGTTGTTAAGGAGTGGCCTGTAACTAGACCTCATGAAGTAACACAAAGAACAATTTCGAGTTCCTCATAATCTCCTCCCCAAATCTGAATTTTTTTTGTTTTCTGTGATTTTTGAAGCTATTTTTGGGAATTTTCATTTGTTGGTTTGGCTGCGATTTGTGGCGGATTTCTTTAGGGACTTTGTGCTAGGGCATGTGTGAGCAAGGCTAAGGTGATCCCCTAATAAATCCCTCCCTTAAGCACAATGAATTTGAAGTTCTCCTAATTTCCCCTTTCCATAGAGTTTCCTAGATTTTTTGAAATTGATGATAGAAGCTTAATGTTTTCAGGAGTTCTATGTTGCAATGGTTGTCACTGTCCTTTTTTCTTGAAAACACAGGAGAGTTGCGCATCATTGTATTAAGAAGAGAAAAGGGCAAGAGCCCAAACAACCCCACAAACACCACACGCACACACTCACACCCCACTAGTTGAAGAAATTACATTCGTGCCCGGGAAAACGCACAAGGCGACTGAGCTAAACACTTAACTAACTACTGGGGAGGAGGGTAGTCATGAATGATAGCCCTCGAGCCCCTACCAAAGACCACAAACGACGCTCCTTGCCTGCTAAGATCAGCGCACCAGCAAGGTTTGGGGCTGCTCCATCAAAGACACACCTATTGCGATGGTTCCATATAGTCCAAGCTCCAAGCATAACGAGAGAATTAGTTCCTTGCCTCATCAACCCATCAGCAGTGTTGCTAGCTTTCTCCCACCAAGCATGGAAGGATAAGTATGTAGGCTGAGGGGACAAGGCCCGAAGACCGACTTGTCTGAATAGATTGAACCAAAAGACTCTTGCGAACACACAATGGACAAGGAGGTGGTCGATGGTTTCCTTTTCTTGGTCATAAAGGGGGCAGAACTCTGGATGAGGTAGCCCATGGCGTGCTAAACGATCAGCTGTCCAACACTTGTTGTGCGCGACCAGCCACACAAAGAAGTGGCATTTGGGCGGCGCCCATGATTTCCATATCCTTTCCCACGGGCCAAAAAGAGTAGAACCTAAGAAGAAACCTTCATATGCCGATTTAGCCAGATATTGTCCATCAGAAGAGAGCCTCCATATGTGTTTATTCTCAACTTTCGGTTGCAGCTGAAAATTCAGCAATGTATCCCATAAATAAAGGTAGTCAACAATCACACCAACTGTGAGAGCTCCTTGTATGTTCGAAATCCACGCCCGGTTAGTGAGGGCGTCCCCGATAGTGTGTCGGTTAACCCTCCTTTTAGGGATAGCTGCGACAAGTCGAGGGGCAGGGTCTGCAATGCATTGCCCATGGATCCACCGATCTGTCCAGAAAAGGGTATTTGCACCATCTCCAATTTCAGAAATTACTGCCACTGAGAAGAAGGCTCTCACATGCTTAGGCACATGGAATGGGAGAGCAGCCAAAGGACAATGAGACTCTGTTTTCTGCAGCCAAACCCATCTCATGCGGAGGGATGTCAAGGGTAGTGAGCCCAAGGGTAGGAGGACCTCGGCTACGTAGATCGTAGCCGCTGTCCGTGGTGGCCGGCAGGGTTATACCCCCTTGCCGCCATTCCTCGTTGGTGGGTTATGCCCCCAGCCGCCGGCTTAGATAGAAGAGAGGGAGAGAGATTAGATGGTAATTCTTTCTTAATTGCCAAGTGTCTGGTTACAAGATATGTATAGCCTCCGGCTCAACCAAAAGGAGTAACAAACTCCACTAATTAAGGACTAACCAAAATAGCTAATAGATTTCCTACTTTCCCTCCTAGCCACTGCTGGAGGACGCCCCCTGGGTGCTGGCCGCGCGCACAGCAGCGCGTTCCTGGGCCCTACGCACATCTCGGGCCCTATGGCGCCTAGTGTAGACTTGTTTGAACATGACATCTCCCTCCCCGTCGAGAGCCAGCTCGTCCTCGAGCTAGAATTGGGGAAACATGGAGCGGAGTGTGGCGACGTCTTCCTAGGTGGCCGACGCGGCTAAAGCTCCCTTCCACTGAACCAGTGCTTGATGCACACCCCGGGCCAGCCTGTACTGCACCGCGCGCTCCGGCTCAGTATCAATGGCACCATGGTGAAGTAGCGACAGCTGTGGAGGCTTGGTTAGCGGTGTCCCTTGGTACTTCTTGAGCAGCCCCACATGGAACACGTTGTGGATGCAAGCGCGAGGGGGTAGTTCCAGCCGGACAGCAACCTCGTTGATGAGTTCGACGACGCGGTATGGGCCGAAGAAGCACGGCTTCAGCTTGCCGCCCATAGCTTGAGGTAGAGACGACGCCGTGCGCTGACGGAGTCGAAGCAGCGCCCAGTCACCCACCTGATAGGTGACCTCTCGGTGCGCGCGGTCGTAGAAGCGCTTCTGGTACGCCTGTGCCTGCTCCAGGCGATAGCAGATGTCTGCTAGGAACGTCGCACGCTCCTCCATGGTCTTGGTGATGGGCGGCACCCTGGTGTCCCCAGGTTCATAGGAGCGGATGGAGGGAGGATCACGCCCGTAGACAATGCGGAAGGGAGTGTCCTGCAAAGACGTCTGGTATGCCGTGTTGAAGAGGTACTCTACCCATGGCAGCCACCGAAGCCATTCGCGCGGCCTGTCCCCCACTAAGCACCGGAGGTACATGATGATGACGCGGTTGGCCGACTCGGACTGCCCATCGGACTGGGGGTGAAATGCCGAGGTCATCTGTAGCTTGGTGCCCATCAACCGCATCAGCTCCTGCCAGAACGACGGCGTGAACACCGTGTCCCGGTCGGAGACCATGGACTGAGGGACACCATGGAGCCTGACGATGTCATTGAAGAAGGCCTGGGCGATGGATTCAGCAGAGTACGGGTGTGCCAATGGGATGAAATGGCAGTACTTGCTGAACCTATCCACCACGGTGAGGATCACCGACTTGCCGCGGACTCATGGCAGCGCCTCCACAAAGTCGAGCACGACATCAGTCCACACACCCTGGGGAACCGGCAGAGGAAGGAGGAGGCCCACAGGGTGCTGGTGCTCAGACTTGTAGCATTGACAGACTTCACATGTACGCACCCGGTCCTGCACAACTTGCTTCATGTTAGGAAAATGGAAATCGCGGCGCAGCCTGTGGAGTGTCCGCTGTACGCCTTCATGGTCGTCCTCATGTATGGCCCCCATGATCTCCTGGAGCAGCGGGGAGTCAGTCGAGATGTACAGCCGCCTAGCAAACTGCACCATGCCGTCCACCAGCGCCCAGGGGGCTGGTCTGGTGCCCGCTGCGAGCTCATCCTGGAGAGCAACAAGTGCCGGGTGTTCCAGCTGAGCTTGCCGGAGCTTGGCGATGAAATCGAAGCGCGGAGAGGAGAGGGCCAGCAGCTCGCCCTCCACTGTGTCGCGCCTGGATAGTGCGTCGGCGACCGCGTTCGTTGCACCCGGCTTGTATTCGACGGAGAAGTCGAATCCCAGCAGCTTGCCAACCCAATGGTGTTGCGGAATGGTGGCCAAGCGCTGGTCCAGGAGGTATTTCAAGCTGTAGTGATCTGTCCAAACGGTGAAGCGGCGCCCCCAGAGGTATGGACGCCAGTGACGCACTGCCTGGACCAAGCCAATGAGCTCACGCTCATATGCTGCCAGGATGTGATGTCAAGGTGCGACCTACCGGTTGAAGAAGGCGATGGGGTGTCCCTCCTACATGAGGATAGCACCAAACCCATGGGACGGTGCGTCGCACTCGACGACGAATGGCTTGGTGAAGTCCGGCATAGCGAGCACCGGTGCCGAGGTGACCGCCTCCTTCAGGGCGAGGAAAGCCGAAGTAGCCTCAGGACCCCAGGTGAAGTCCTCCTTCTTGAGGAGCACGGTGAGCGGCGCGGCGATGGAGCCGTAGTTGTGGATGAACTTGTGGTAGTAGCCTGCAAGCCCAAGGAAGCCGCGCACCGCCTGTGTGGAGCGAGGTACCGGCCAGTCGTGAATGGCCTGTACCTTGGAGGAGTCCATGGCCACCCCTGCCGCCGAGATCGTGTGGCCGAGGTAAGCGACAGAGGCGACCCCAAAAGCACACTTGGAGCGTTTGACGAAGAGGGTGTGCTGACGGAGCTCGCTGAGGATGGCGCGGAGGTGTTGTAGGTGGTCGGCCCAGGACTTGCTGTAGATCAAAATGTCATCAAAGAAAACAAGGACAAACCGGCAGAGGAACGGCCTCAAGACGTCGTTCATGAGGGCCTAAAATGTTGCCGGGGCATTGCAGAGGCCGAATGGCATCACCAGGAACTCATATAGGCCGTTGTGTGTGCGGAACGCCATCTTGTGTACGTCCTCCGGCCTCATGCGCACTTGGTGGTACCTCGAGCGCAAGTCGAGCTTGGTGAAGTACTTGGCGCCATGGAGCTCATCCAAGAGCTCGTCGACGACGGGGATAGGGAATGCATCCTTCACCGTGACCGCGTTGAGGGCGCGGTAGTCGACGCAGAATCTCCAGGACTCGTCCGGCTTCTTGACGAGGAGGACCGGCAGGGAGAAGGCGGAGTCACTGTGCCGGACGATGCCGTTTGCGATCATGGTCATGCACTGCTGCTCCAGCTCCGTCTTGTGGGCGGCCGGATACCTGTAGGGCTGCACTGCCACCGGCTCAGTGCCGGGCTTGAGGAGGATGCGGTGTGCGTGGCCACACACTGGAGGGAGGCCCCGCGGCTCTACAAACACGTCGGCGAACGCGGCGAGCAGCTCCTCCAGGAGGGGCTCGGCCACCGAAGTAGAGTGGAGGCGTGGTGGTGTTGGCGGAGCGACGCTGCGCCAGCAGACCTGCTGGTCTGCCATCTTGAATGCCATGGTCCCTGCAGCCACATTCCAAACTATATCGCCCAAAGTCGCCAGCCACTGGTTGCCCAGCACCAAGTCAATCTGGCCAGGGGCATGATGTACAAGTCGACCGCGAACGGCCGGTTGTCGATGACAACGGGCGCTTGGCGCAGAACGCCCGGATAGGAGATGCGTTCGCCACTGGCCACGGTCGCCGTGAGCCGAGGCCAAGGCTCGACGGGCAGGCCAGCCCGCTGCATGGCTGCTTCGCCGATGAAGAAGTGGGTGGAGCCCGTGTCGATAAGGGCGAGCAGCGTGGCCGCGCCCACCTGCACCTCAAGCTGGAGGGTGCCGCACACAGGGATGCCGGCGACGACATGTAGAGAGTAGATCGGCGCCTCCTCCTCGGGTACCTCCTCATCTAGCACGACCCCGTCGATGTAGAAGATGCGGCGGCATACTCTGTTGTGGCCGTGGTAGTAGGGCTCATTGTAGTTGTAGCAGAGCCCGAGTTTACGCCGTTCTGCCTGCTCCTGCATGGAGAGGCGCTTGCCCCCAGCCCTTGGTGGTGGCGCCGGTAGGGCCAGGGGTTGCGCCTGGGAAGCTGGCAGCGCCTGGAGCGCCGGCGTCGGGGTGACGGGCGCTGGCAGGGCCGCCAGGATGCCTGGGCGCGGTGCAGGCGGTGGACCGGGCGCACGCGGCACAGTCTTGGCGTGGGTGGAGTTGAGGCAGTCCAGTTCGACGAGTTCCAGGGCCCGCGCCAAACTCATGGCCGCCGCCAGTGTTTCGGGTGCGTGGATGCGCACTTGGTGGCTGAGCGGTGGCAGCAACCCGCCGGTGTAGAGCTGCACCCACTGGCCCTCCTCGAGGTGGCCCGCGCGAGGGAGGAGCGCCTAGAAGCGGTTGGAGTACTCCTCGAACGACCCCGTGCGGCGGCACTCGGAGAGCTCGAACAGCGGGGCGGACCGCAGCACCGGGCCAAAGCGAAGGTTCAGGAGCTCCTTGAAGCGCCCCCATGGCGGCGTGTCCTCATCCTCCTAGAGTTGGATGAACCACAGTTGGGCCACGTCCTCCAGATTGTACAACGCCATCCACACCTTCTCCTCCGGCATGGTGCGTTGCTGGCGAAAATACGACTCACACCGATTAATGAAAATAAGTGGGTCGGATTTACCGTCGAAGCGCGGGAAATCCATCTTCTGGAACCGCGGGGGGCGATCCGTGTGATGCTGGCCGTCGGGGTGGGTGCTGGACTCGGACGTCGAGCTGAGCTTCTCCTGCATGCCCGCCATGTCAGATTGCATCTGGGACATGTTGGTGGTCAGGGTCTGGAGCATCTTCATCACGTCAGCCATGGTGGGCGGATCGGCGTCACCCATGTTTGGCAGCGCGGACGTGGCTGTGGACGGAGAGGAAGGGGATGGTGGTGGTGGTGGCTGGAAGGGTGGTGAGGCGGCTGTGGAGGACTGGGAGTGGTGGGAAGAAGAGGATCGTCGGCTCTAGGATACCAGGTTGTCAAGGGCTGTGAGCCCAAGGGTAGGAGGACCTCGGCTACATAGATCGGTACGAGGAACGGCGGCAAGGGTAGTGAGCCCAAGGGTAGGAGCTCTTGGATGAAATGGGTGAAACGCCGAGGTCATCTGTAGCTTGGTGCCCATCAACCGCATCAGCTCCTGCCAGAATGACAATGTGAACACCGTGTCCCGGTCGGAGACCATGGACTGAGGGACACCATGGAGCCCGACGATGTTGTTGAAGAAGGCCTGGGCAACGGATTCAGCAGAGTACGGGTGTGCCAATTGATGAGATACAGGCCCAATCTTCCGAGAGGTAACCGGTAAGTTCGATTTGTGGATATCTCGACGTTGGCGATCCGGCTTCAAATCAAACACGATTCGAACCCTACAACCGTTACACCACTGTTCCGTTGGTTATCAACCAAGCACAACTTAATTGACCTCGCCAAGAAGGCTTTTCCTGCAAGCGAATCGAAGAACACAAGCAAGAAGGTAAAAACACGCAATCTGAAATTGCAAATATGAATGATGCGAATATCAATAGAGGGTTCAAGAACTCGGTTCCAAAGGACTAATCGACACAGTGGAGGAGATCAAGAATAGGGGCCCTGGATCACTGTAAAAGGATTTGTCACCACAGTTACAATGAACGATTCAGTTTCTCGATGGAAAACTAAACTCTAAACAAAACCCAATTGTCTAGCAGTGGCAGCGGCTGTTTTTATAGTCTAAGACTCGACCTAGGGTTGAGGACGGCCAGGGGTTGGGCATCACAACTTGGGCTTAAGGCCCGACACGATACATGGCCAAGTTGGCCCAAATAGATGACGCAGCACCTTGCCGTGGTCACACAGAATGATCCACAGACCTTCCAGAGCTATGAGCAGATCCAAAACGACGGCGTCGTCGTCCCCTTTCCAACGCATCCAAGAATGCCCCGTTTTGATGTCGTATGAGAGAGTTATGACCAAAACAGTGACGACGTGTCTGCTGAATCCGAGGGTGACGTGGCAGCTGAGTTGGGGACGAATTACAACTTGGAGAAGACCATAGCGTCGGTGTGTCCAGCATGGCGATGTCCTCATCATCCTCCCCTTCTTGAATTGGAGTCGTCCTCGACTCCATCTTGGCGATGTCCTCATCATCCCCTCATTCTAGAATTGGAGTCGTCCTCGACTTCATTCCATCATCAGCGAACTCCTGCAAAAGGTTAGTGACAGCAGGCGATGCACCAGACATAATAGGTTGACAAAACATAGTATAACATGGTGCATCAGGATTATCACATAACTCAGCAGTAGCAGAAGTTGTAGCAAGAAAAGTACCTCCTTTTAACTTAAGCCCATTATTTTTAGCGATGTCAGTTGGAGGTTTATTTTTAATCTCTTTAGCATGTTTAATAATATCTGTAGGAGACAAAGGCAGCAATGTAATTTTCTTGTCCTTATGTATGATAGTGTATGTATTAGTTCTACCATGGTGTAAAGCATCATTATCAAATTCCCATGGACGATCTAACAAAATGGAACAAGCTTGCATAGGGACAACATCAAAATCAGCAGAATCATGATAAGAACCTGTGAAAAAGCTAATGCGTGCAGATTTAGTTACCTTAGTCTTACCACTATTATTGAACCATTGAAGTTTATATGGATACGAATGTTGTCATGTGGGCAAACCAAGCTTCGCAACCAAATCTGAACTCACCAAGTTGTTACAACTCCCGCTATCAATGATAGTGAGAACACGACAACCCTGCACAATGAAATACATGTGGAACAAATTGTTTCGTTGGATCGTCATCTCGTCTTCATGTTCCACACGTGTACTCAACACACGCTACACAAGAAGGCTAGGGTAGTCCGCGGCAGCAGCCACAGAGTCAATGATGATGGCCTCCTTGTCTTGATCGCCCTCGGTGGAATCTGCATCAATGTTAGCAGTAAGGGCTAAATCATCTTCAACATCACTAGTACTTACATAACCATCCTCGGTAGCAATGAAAGCACGACGACTGGGGCAATCCTTCATGACATGTCCCATGCCTTTGCATCGGTGGCAAATGATTTTAGCGCTGGACGAGGAGGAGCTAGTAGAAGCACTCGGAGTGGCACCTTTCTTCTGCACATTAGACAATTTACTTACCCCAGAAGAAAATGGAGGTGTCGATGGCTGTGATGCAACAGGAATCTTGGGCGTATCCGGCTCTGAACGCTGCTAAAAATTCCTCCCATTGTTAGACCTGAAAGGCTGGTGTTGTTTGCATCCCTGTACTTCACGTTCTGCCTTAATAGCAAGATGATACTGAAAGGATCAAGATGCCCAAGAGGGGGGGTGAATTGTGCTTTTCTAAAAATTAATTGCAAGAATTAAATCCTATAAGCTGGAATTCACCCCTAGTGCCTACTTGTGTTCCTAGAGATTCTACCGGCAAAAGTTTTACACCCTGAGTTCCAATCCTAGTCTAGCATGGCAATTCTAGGAAAGTAAACCAAGCAATGAAAGTAATACAAGAAGGTAAATGCTTGAAAGTAAGGGGCAAGGAACAAGGCGATGTTTTCCCGAGGTATCGGAGAGTCGCCACTCCCCACTAGTCCTCGTTAGAGCACCCGCGCAAGGGTGTAGCTCCCCCTTGATCCGCGCAAGGATCAAGTGCTCTCTACGAGCTGATTCTTTGACACTCCGTCGCGGTGAATCACCCAAAACCGCTCACAAGATGAGTTGGGTCATCCACAACCTCCGCCGGATGATCACCAAACTCCCAATCACCACCAAGCCATCTAGGTGATGGCGATCACCAAGAGTAACAAGCTAGAACTCTCACTTGACCACAACAAGCCTAATGAGAAGATGGATGCACACTTGCTACTCTCTATTCACTAGTGAGGGACTCTCAAGCTTTGATTCTCAAAACACAATCCTCACTAGAGCTCTTGCACTCCCTTGCACTCCAAAGGTGTTTCTCAGCTGAACAAATAAGCAAGAGACCTCTAAAAGAGGTGGTGGGGATGTATTTATACACCCCACAGTCAAATTCAACCGTTACCTGCCAACTCAGCAAAATACGAGGTGACCGGACGCGCCGGTCGAAGTGACCGGATGCGCCGGTCGCTCGTAACGGTCGAAAACCCGAAATAACGGCTGAGTGACCGGACACGCTGATCAGGGGTGACCGGACGCGTCCGATCATGCAGGGAGCTTACTGTACTCTGACCTGACGCGCGACCGCGTCCGATCAGTGATGACCGGAAGCGTCCGGTCGTCAGAGTACCTTACTGGAACGTGACCGGACGCGCCGATCACACCCCAGTCGCGTCTGATTAGGTGATTTCCCTCAAGTGACACGTGTCAGCCTGAACACCGCGTCCGGTCCTCGCAAGGATCGCGTCCGATCAACAGCGCTGAGACACAATAGCGGTTTAGAACTGACCGGACGCGTCTGGTCAAGCCAGACACCGCGTCCGGTCAAGGGAAAACGTCTCTAAACACTCCAAAACGCGACGCAACTTGAACCAAGTTGCTTCCAACTGAACTTTGAGCTATTCTAGAGCTTCCTAGTGCTAAGTTTGACAAGTATGCACCACACCTAAACGCAAGACTCACCTAGGTCAAGCTACTCGCTCATGCCCCCCTTTATAGTACGGCCAAAAGAGAAAACGAAGATCCTAACGACTATTCCGAATGTAACTCAACACCTTGACATCCAGAACTAACCGTCCTTGACGTCAATCCTTTGAAAACCAAAATGATTTCCATCAAGGGGCATGAATACCATAGTGCCCAAAGCAGTTATCAACCCCATGACCTAACTTACCAAAGTTTCTGCAAAACACACGTTAGTCATGGTAATAAAGCGTTGTCATCAATTGCCGAAACCAACTCTCGGGGCCTAGATGCTTTCAATCTCCCCCTTTTTGGTGATTGATGACAACACTAAGATTCAGAAGATAAGAGTTGAGGTTTTCGAACATGCTTGGTTCACATAAGCAAAAAGCAATAAGCACAAGGGGTCAGGAATTGCTTATGTGCCCCAAGCCAACAGTGTGTACTTATAAGATAAAACATAAAGCGTTAGTACACATGAAAACATAGCTCAAAAGAAATCGGAGTAAGGCACGGAAGCACAACCTTATGAGCTAAAACCAAACAAGTGACATGATTTAAAAAAGGTGACTAGATAGACCATATAGACTCAAAGTATCTCACACGACCACATGTCACAAGATGCAAGTACTAGAATGTAAACATGATGCATGAATGTAGCACACAAATAAAAGCGAAAACTCTCTATCAAAACTCCCCCTGAATCTACTCTCTCTCCCCCTTTGGCATCAAACGCCAAAAACTAATCTAAGGATCTGACGGGGGAACAGACGGAGTCGAGTCAGGTGCCGAGGAGCGCGGAGTGATCACAAACTGAGAAGTATCTTCCTCGGACTCGGAGCTGTCAGGCTGACCCTCTGAAGAAGCACGCGGCTGTGAAGCAGTCTGGGTCTGAACTACAGGAGCAGGTACTGACGAAGTAGTAGCAACTAGTGGAGCAGTCTCTGTGACCTGAGCCTGAAGTGAGCCAACAGCTGGGGTATCTGTCGAGGCAACTGACGAAGGTACAGTTTCTGTAGTGCCCGTCCCTATCACAGGAGGAACAACTGCCTCTGAAGCGGACAACCCTGAAGAAGTAACTAGAGTAGTGTGCGAGGGCGTCGGCTGACCAGTCAACTCACTATAGGTGGCACTCAAGTCAACAAACGGAGTGCCTGTCGGTAGGTGAGGGCGAGGCTGGTCTGAAGGAGTGAACCCTGTCTGAATAGGCATGTAGCTCGGGGACTGGAACGACTGGGGAACTTGCTGCTGTGGAGAGATGAACTGAAAGCTCGGCTGTCCCTAACTCTGAAGTCCACTAGACTGTAAAGCTGGAGTCAGGACAGATGCAGGTGGAGGAACCCCAACTGTAACCAAGTGATGCAGGAGCTCTAAGTACTGCTGCTGGTTTGCTGCCTGCTGTCGCTGCATCTCGACCTGCTAACGCTGTATCTCAAGCTGCTGCCTCTGGAACTCGTCCTGTCGTGCCTGTATCTGAGCAAAAGTGGCGGCTGTGTCCTGAGCCTGTCTCTGTATCTGAAGCTCCTGTCTCTCCTGTGCCTGGGTCAGCCTCTCAAGAATAGCCACCATGGCTGGGTCTGAGCGGGAGGCTGAGCCAGAACCACCGGCCTCATGGTCGTGAGGCCGAGGAGAGCGATACCTGGGGATGGGCTGGTAATCCTCATCAATGCTGTCAGAGGCCTCATCCTCAACAGGATCAGCAGGCTGAGCATCTAGATCTGCAAGCTCTGCCTCAGCAAGACCCTCAACGGTCACGTCCTGCTCAGCCGCTGTCTCTGGCACCTTAGATCTCTCTCGCTGTCCTGGCACTGGGGCCTGCTCTCTGGTGACAGAAGCCCATAGCTGACGGATATCATACTCTGGAAAGGCAGTGGTAGTGTCTGATATCTCAGCTCTAATCTCAGAAGGCAGCTCAAGTGAAGATCTGATGAAAAAGCATATCCAATGAGCATAGGGCAGCTGACGGTGTCCCTTGAAGCCTTCTGCCAAGGTGTCCTCCATCTCACATAGCATAAGATCCCATATATCAAACGGTGTCTGTGAGAGAAGATGGTGCACTACCCATAACTGCATACGGGTCAGTCCCTCTCTGTAGCCCAACCTCGGAAGAAGTGTACATCTGACAATGGCATCCAAGACTCTGGCAAGAGGTGTCAAGCTGGCAGGTGTACAATGGGACCCTTCGCCAAAAGGCTCACGAAAGCAGGGTCAGATTAGATCAGTAGGGGGCACAGTCCCACCGTGAGGGCATCTAGGTGGAGCAGTCTGACCAAAGCACAGCTGATGTATCTTCGTGTCTGACGCTGGAAGTCTGAGAATCTCCTGCACTCTGGTGCTATATAGTCTGCGGTCACGGCCTCGGAAAGCAAAATGAATAAACTCATGTGCCGGGTCAATCCATAGTGAGGCATAGAACTCCCTGACCCAAGTGCCACAGTAAGCTCCTGTCCGTCCAAGAAAATCTGATAAACCCGGAAGAAAGGACAAGTGCGGACAAAGATGCTCACCCACTACCTCAACAAGAGCCTCAAGACGACAGACCCTCTGAGGTCTAAAAGCAATCCCACTGTCGACATATGCTCTGTAGAAGTCCTCCTGTAGAGGTGTATAGAATCCCTCTGACGCTCTGGAATCCCTCACAGGTGGGAACCATCGGCTAACCTCAACGAACCTCAGGGCTTGCACCTGACGTGCTGTAGCTCCCCTCAAGTCAAAGTACTCGACTGGGGGGTGTCCTCGAGCCCTGGGAGGTGGACGTCCTCCACGACGCTGGCCCTCTGGCCTAGGAGTCACCTGAGCTCACGTGCATGCGGAGCGATGACGCGGTGGAGTCTGGACTAGCTGCTCCTCTGTCTCCTCTGGAGCCTCTGCAGGTGGATCAACTGACATAGCCTCTGTCTCCTCTGTGCCCTCTGTGGCCTCAGTACCAAGCTGTCGACCTTCAAGATGAAAGCGACACTCGCCAATGTGAATACCACTGCTCCTGCCTCCCCTCTCTGCCTACTCAGCTGCATCTGTGACTACCTGAGCGATCTTTGCATCTGTAAGAGTCTTCTTCTTCTTCTTTCTGGCCATGGTCTTTATGCGCTTACCATGCGCAACCTCTGTCAGACGAGGACTCTCGTCCCCGTCACTAGGAGCACCCCCGGCATTCTTGCAGCGAACCATACTGACCGACTGTCGAGAACCTCTGAAAGATGATGTACTATCACTCAAGAGGCTTGGCCTCAATCCGTATCCGCAGGCTTGGCCTCGGATTAAAGCACTGAACTGCTGTCACCCCAACACACCGACAAACTCGCTGAAAAGACGGAATAGATGGATCTACTATAAGCAACATATATAATCTAAAAGATAAGAGATCCTAAGGATAGCAAGCACATAAGATGAGATGTGAATCGAACAGCGATAGCTACCTCGGATCGACGAGAACTCGGTGACGAGATGAGATGACCTAGTTTCGCAAGATTTCCCGAACACGCCGGATGAGCGCTGAAAAAGCTGAGACAATGAGCGACGATAAGCAATTGAGTGTGACTGTCACGGCAAACCCTAACGATGGAATTGAAGGAGTGAAAACGAAAAACTTGATTTCACCTTGCAATGACAGGAGCGAAGGGGGGGGTTAGGGCTAACCTTAAGAACATATGCTTGGCTGACGCGGTGGCTAGGGCAATGATGGATTGGCTCGGTGGAGGCACGAGGGTAGAGGCATGAGGGTGCGCAGGGCGGCACAGCAAGGCGGCAGCGTGAGCAGCGATGCGCGACAGCAGCTGCACGAGCAGACAGCGGTGCGCGGTGAGGGCGCAGGGAGGCGCACGGTGCGGGCTGTGGCGGAGGAAGCATGGGCGGTGGCGTGGGAAGCACGGGCGGCGGTGGAGAGGCTGTAGGCGGCGATTCCGGCGAACTAGGGCACGGATTCGGCGAGAAGAACGCGGCGGCGGATGGCGAATAGGAAAAACGGATCGAAGACGAAGGGTTATATGAGAACTCAGATCCGCTCGCTGCGCACTGACGGGACGCGGTGGTCGTATGATCGGACGCGGTGGTGCAGCGTCCGGTCGCAGTCCAGTAAGCTCCTGGAACGACCGGACGCGTCCGGTTAGGGCTGACCGGACGCGGACAGAGTCCGGTCGAGGGTCATCCGGGAAATTCATCGCGCATGACCGGACGCGGTGGTGGATACCGGGACCGGACGCGGTGGTCAACAACGACGCGTCCGGTCGAGCGTCCGGTCATAAGGTCAAGAGAAAGTCTTCGGGATGACCGGATGCGCTAGTGGTCGCCGGGACCGGACGCAGTGGTGAAGCATCACTGCGTCCGGTGCAGCGTCCGGTCCAGCGTCCGGTCACTGTTTTTCGCCTTTCTTCAATCCGATCTTCGACGCAACTTCTCCCAATCAAGTTCCAATTCAAAGAGACTCAAGTAAACACCAATTGGAACTTGATATGAGTGACCTCACTCAAACCCTCAAGTTTTTCAAAATAATTTGCCTTAGGCTAGTATTGTTTTTAGGAAAATAAGCAATAAACACCCGAGGAGCAACGTATGGCCATGCAATAGAGTTTGTGAACCCTTAGGAGCGTCAAATGCTCTCTCTATTCATGGACGAACACAGAGGTTGCTTAAAGCCAAACCAAAAAGAAATGACAAAGCAACAACCATGCATATGCAATGCAATACAAATAAGTAAAACTAGGTTGCTTGTCAAGTTTGATCCACGACTAGGCTTCTTCACTCCTCCAAAGGAGGGTTATCGTAACCATGTTAGACAAGCCCTAGATGCATTGCGGGAAATTTAAACATGACATATAATACAATGCAATGCAAGGGACAACACAAGCTCACTTTTTAAAGTTACTAGAGTCAAGCACATTAAGTTCACTTCTCAACCTACAAAAGGTAGCCTCATCTAAGGGTTTAGTGAAGATATCCGCTAATTGATTTTCACTTCTTACACCTTCTAGTGATATATCATTTTTAGCAACATGATCTCTTAGAAAGTGGTGGCGGATATCAATGTGCTTGGTGCGAGAGTGTTGTACCGGATTATTAGCAATTTTAATGGCACTTTCATTGTCACATAAAAGTGGCACCTTTTCAAGAACAACTCCATAGTCTAGGAGGATTTGTTTCATGTATAAGATTTGTGCACAACAAGCCCCCGCGGCAATGTATTCCGCCTCGACGGTGGACAAGGCCATACTATTTTGCTTTTTAGATGACCAAGATACTAAAGACCTCCCAAGCAAATGGCACCCTCCGGATGTGCTTTTTCTATCAATTTTGCAACCGGTATAGTCTGAATCGGAATAGCCAACTAGTTGGAATCTAGCTCCTTTGGGATACCAAAGACCAATGCTTGGGGTGTACTTAAGATATCTTAAAATTCTTTTTACGGCACTTAAGTGAGGTTCTTTAGGGCACGCTTGAAAGCGAGCACACATGCACACACTAAACATGATATCGGGCCTAGATGCGGTAAGGTACAACAAACTACCAATCATAGGACGGTAGAGAGTTTGATCAACTGGTTTACCTCCCTCATCTAGGTCGAGATGTCCATTAGATGGCATTGGGGTCTTGATTGGCTTACATTCTTCCATCTTGAATCTTTTGAGAAGATCCTTTGTATACTTTTCTTGAGAGATGAAAATCCCTTCTCTCATTTGCTTGACTTGAAAACCAAGGAAGAATGTGAGCTCACCAATCATAGACATCTCGAACTCCTTTGACATCAATTCACCAAATTCCTTGCAATACTCTTCATTTGTTGATCCGAAGATGATATCATCAACATAAACTTGACAAATGAAGATCTCCCCATTAAGCTTCTTGGTGAATAGTGTGGTGTCGACCTTCCCAATGGTGAAGCCCTTCTCAATGAGGAAGTCCCGGAGGCGCTCATACCACGCTCTAGGGGCTTGCTTGAGCCCATATAGCGCCTTAGATAACCTATAAACATGATTAGGATATCTAGGGTCTTCAAACCCAGGAGGTTGATTAACATAGACTAGTTCATTTATGAAGTCATTTAAGAATGCACTTTTCACATCCATTTGATATAATTTCATATCATGATGTGATGCATATGCAAGGAGGATACGAATGGCTTCAAGTCTTGCAACGGGTGCAAAGGTCTCTCCAAAATCAAGACCTTCAACTTGAGAGAACCCCTTTGCAACTAGTCTTGCCTTGTTCCTCACAACTATGCCTTGGTCATCTTGCTTGTTGCGGCACACCCACTTGGTTCCAATGACTCTTGCACCTTTTGGATGCTCTTCAAGTGTCCACACTTGATTGCGGGTGAAGTTGTTCAATTCTTTATGCATAGCATTCACCCAATCCGGATCTTGAAGAGCTTCTTCTACATTCTTAGGTTCAACACAAGAGACAAAAGAGTGATGTTCAATAAAAGAAGCAAGCTTTTGAGATCGAGTCATTACTCCCTTAGTAGGACTCCCTATGATGAGATCTTGTGGATGTGCTTGAAGTAGAGGTGAGTTTCTTCTATCAACCACTTGAGGAGGAGGATGGAGAGCATCAACATCTTGAGCTTGTGCATCGGCTTGTTCATGAGAGACATGAGTGTCTTCATTTTCAACTCTCTCATTCTTGTCATCATCTTGAGGCACATGTGATGAAGATGGTGGATCGACAATTTGTACATCGTCTTCATCATCTTTTGGCTTGATATCTCCCACCGGCATGTTCTTAATTGCCTCCCTCAAGGGTTCATCACCTACATCATCACAATTCTCAATTGCTCCTTGGGAGCCATTAGATTCATCAAATTCCACATCATATGTTTCTTCAACCAAATCGGTGGCATGGTTAAATACTCTATATGCTTTGGACTTTGATGAGTAACCAACAAGAAAACCAATATCACAACATCTTTGAAACTTCCCTAGGTGTTGACGCTTCTTGTAGATGTAGCATTTGCAACCAAACACCCGGAAGAATGAGACGTCCGGCTTCTTTCCATTTAGCAACTCATAGGGGGTCTTGCCAAGAAACTTTTGTAGGCAGAGGCAATTTGAAGCATAGCATGCGGTGTTGATTGCCTCGGCCCACAACTTCTCCGGAGTGTTGTACTCATCTAACATTGTTCTTGCAAGGGTGATCAAAGTCCGGTTCTTTCTCTCAACTACACCATTTTGTTGAGGAGTGTAGGTTGAAGAGACTTCATGCTTGATTCCAATTTCATCATAATAAGCTTCAATGTTTGTGTTGTCAAACTCTTTCCCATTGTCACTTTTAATCTTCTTTATCTTGACTTCAAATTCATTTTGAGCTCTCTTTGCAAACTTCTTGAAGCAATTGGCCACTTCAGATTTGTCATGAAGGAAGAAGGTCCATGTGTACCTTGAGTAGTCATCCACTATCACAAGACAATAGAGATTTCCACCCAAGCTCTTGTAGGTTGTAGGCCCAAACAAATCCATGTGTAGAAGTTCTAGCACTCTTGAAGTTGACATGTAAGCTTTGGTTGGATGAGTGTTTGCAACTTGTTTGCCAGCTTGACATGCACTACAAGGTTTGTCCTTTTCAAACTTTACATCCTTCAATCCTCTCACTAGTTCTTTCTTCAATAGCTTGTTGAGAGTGTTCATTCCAACATGAGCAAGCCTCCTATGCCAAAGCCATCCAAGTGAGGTCTTGGTGAACAAGCATGTCATCAAGTTTGCATCTTCGGAGGTGAAGTCAACAAGATAAAGATTATTGTATCTAAAGCCTTTGAATATCACTTGCTTGTCATCTATCTTTGAGACTACCACTTCATTAGGTGTGAACAAGCATGGGAAGCCAAGGTCACAAAGTTGCCCAACGGATAACAAGTTGAAACTCAATGAAGCAACATAGAGCACATTTGAGAGAGAGTGATCATTTGATATTGCAATCTTGCCTATACCCTTGACTTTGCTCTTTGAATTATCCCCAAATGTGATCTTCTCTTGACATATCCCATTCTCTTCAATGGAGGTGAACATACGAGGATCACCGGTCATATGTTGAGTGCAACCACTATCAATAACCCAATGAGATCCACCGGTCTTGTAGTTCACCTACACACAAGAGATCAAGCTTTTTGTTTAGGGACCCACACTTGAGAGGGACCCTTGACTTTCTCAACTAGTGACTTGGCAACCCATATTTTCTTAGGCCTATTCTTGTTTGGGGGACCCAAGAACATAACTTTCATCTTTCCACTTGAGTATTTTCTTAGCATGTAATGAGCATTGAAGGCAAAGGGTCTAGCATGCTTGGGCAAGGGTTGTGGTGGTGGAGTTTTGCACTCATGAGCAAAATGGCCTTCTTGCCCACGCTCAATACATCTCTTTGGCTTGGGCTTTGACTTGCTTTATTGTTGTTGAGCTTTAGCCTTCTTCTCTTGATTTGCCAAATAACCAATGCCACTTCTATCCATCTTCATTACGGTGTTCATGAGTAGCTCACTTTGCAAATATTGGCCTCTTGTGAACTTGCTTAGGCCGGTCTTGAGATGCTCTTTCTCTTGCTTGAGCTTTTTGTTTTCTTCAATAAGTGACTCATTTGATGTTTGCTTCTCAAGAGCCATCAACCCTTTTAGCTTCTTGTTCTCATTTGCAAGCTTCTCATTTTCACTCTTGATCTTGGCATAATCATCATAGTTGTTGGACTCAACCACACTCTTGCCTTTGCTACTAGAACCTTGCTCAATGCTTTCAATGATCAAGTCATCACATGATGTAGCTATATCAAACTTAACAACTTTGTTAGTAGCATCATGTGTCTCAAGAGAAAGCTCATTAGCTACCACAAGACTATCATAGTCAATTTTCAATGTAGTATATTTGTCTTTTAGAGAGTTGTGCCTAGTGATGAGCTCATCATGCTTCTTCTCAAGTTTATCATGTTGATCTCTAAGCTCTTTGTTAGAAGTTTTGAGCTCCTTGAGAGTAGAAGACATAATTTCATTTTGATCTTTGAGCTCATCGCTAGCCTTTTGTGCACTTTCAATCTTAGATGAGAGTGATTCATTTTCATTTTGAAGCTCATCATTTTCATTTCTAGTCCTTCTTATGACTTTAGAGTATTTGTTCAACAATTTTACAAGTTCATCATAAGAAGGTGCGTCATATTCATCATCACTATCACTATCATCATCATCATCACTATCATGGTTTTGTACCTTTCGTTCACCCTTGGCCATAAGGCATAGGTGAGTAGTGGACGATGATGGTGAAGGTGGCGGTGAAGGTGGTGATGAAGATGTCAGTGAAGATGATGGCCCCATCACAAATGCGGCAACCTTCTCTTTCTCATCATTGCTCTCATCACCGGAGGACTCACAAGATGATTCAATGTCGGTGAGCCAATCACCAACAATATATGCTTTTTCTCCCTTCTTCTTGTGGAACTCTTTCTTCTTGCCATCCTTCTTCTTGTATGGCTTGTTTTTCTTCCTCTCTTCTTCTTCATCACTTGAATCATTCTTCTTGCCCTTGTTCTTGTTCTTGTACTTGTCTTTTGGAGGTCTAGGGCATTGATGAGCTAAGTGGCCAAGTTCACCACAATTGTAGCAATCCATCTCCGAGATGGGCCCTTTTGCTACTTGTGAAGAATTTCTTCTTCTTGCCATCGAACTTGATTCCACTCTTGTTGAGCTTCTTTAGCATCTTGGTGGTCTTCTTCACCATGAGTGCAAGTGATGCATCATCAATATCACTTTCACTTGAGCTTTCTTGTACCATCATGGCTTGGCCCTTCTTCTTCTTCTTGTCATGGCTAGCTTTGAAGGCCAAGTCTTTCTTCTTGGAAGATGATGAGCCCTCTTCCGGAGTGATGTGCATGTACATCTCATGTGCATTGATCTTCCCCGATACTTGTGTCGGTGTTGCGGTGGAGAGATCACTTTGATGAAGCACGGTGACAATGTGACCATACTTCTCAATGGGAAGAACACTCAAGATCCTCCTTGCAACATCCGATTGGCTCATTTGGGTGAGCCCAAGAGCATTGAGGTCCTCTACAAGAACATTCAATCGAGTGTACATGTCATTAGCACTTTCTTTAGGAAGCATCTCAAAAGAATTGATTTTCTTTAAAGCAATATGATAGCGTTCCTCACGCTCACTCTTAGTTCCCTCATGGAGAGCACAAAGGTTTTCCCACAATTCATGAGCGTTCTTTGCATTACGCACATGATTGAAGATATCCTTGCCTAAGCCCCGGTAGAGTGCATTTTTGGCCTTTGCATTCCACCGGTCGTACTTCTCCTCATCACCACTTGGGTTGGCGGGATCCTTGATAGCGGGAAGCCCTTCGGTTGCGGCTCTAAGGCACCCAACATCTATGGCTTCGAGGTACGCCTCCATTCAGATTTTTCAATATGGAAAATCATCCCCCTCAAAGGTGGGAGGTGGTCCTTCCCCGTTAGACATCTTGCTCTAGACGGTAAAGCCTAAATTAGGAGCAACTCGGCTCCGATACCAATTGAAAGGATCAAGATGCCCAAGAGGGGGTGAATTGGGCTTTTCTAAAAAATAATTGCAAGAATTAAATCCTACAAGCTGGAATTCACCCCTAGTGCCTACTTGTGTTCCTAGAGATTCTACCGGTAAAAGTTTTGCACCCTAAGTTCCAATCCTAGTCTAGCATGGAAATTCTAGAAAAGTAAACCAAGTAATGAAAGTAATACAAGAAGGTAAATGCTTGAAAGTAAGGGGCAAGGAACAAGGCGATGTTTTCCCGAGGTATCGGAGAGTCGCCACTCCCTACTAGTCCTCGTTGGAGCACCCGCGCAAGGGTGTAGCTCCCCCTTGATCCGCGCAAGGATCAAGTGCTCTCTATGGGCTGATTCTTCGACACTCTGTCGCGGTGAATCGCCCAAAACCGCTCATAAGATGTGTTGGGTCATCCACAAGCTCCACCGGATGATCACCAAACTCCCAATCACCACCAAGCCATCTAGGTGATGGCGATCACCAAGAGTAACAAGCTAGAACTCTCACTTGACCACAACAAGCCTAATGAGAAGATGGATGCACACTTGCTAATCTCTATTCACTAGTGAGGGACTCTCAAGCTTTGATTCTCAAAACACAATCCTCACTAGAGCTCTTGCACTCCCTTGCACTCCAAAGGTGTTTCTCAGCTAAACAAATGAGCAAGAGACCTCTAAAAGAGGTGGTGGGGATGTATTTATACACACCACAGTCAAATCCAACCGTTACCTGCCAACTCAGCAAAATACGAGGTGACCGGACGCGCCGGTCGAAGTGACCGGACGCGCCGGTCGCTCGTAACAGTCGAAAACCTGAAATAACGGCTGAGTGACCGGACGTGCCGATCAGGGGTGACCGGACGTGTCCTATCGTGCAGGGAGCTTACTGTACTCTGACCTGACGCGCGACCGCGTCCGATCAGTGATGACTGGACGCGTCCGGTCATCAGAGTACCTTACTGGAACGTGACCAGACGCGCCAATCACACCCCAGTCGCGTCCGATTAGGTGATTTCCCTCAAGTGACACGTGTCAGCCTGAACACCACGTCCGGTCCTCGCAAGGACCGTGTCCGATCAACAGCACTGAGATACAGTAGCGGTTTAGAACTGACCGGACGCGTCCGGTCAAGCCAGACACCGCGTCCGGTCAAGGGAAAACGTCTCTAAACACTCCGAAACGCGACGCAACTTGAACCAAGTTGCTTCCAACTGAACTTTGAGCTATTCTAGAGCTTCCTAGTGCTAAGTTTGACAAGTGTGCACCACACCTAAACACAAGACTCACCTAGGTCAAGCTACTCGCTCATGCCCCACTTTATAGTACGGCCAAAAGATAAAACGAAGATCTTAACGACTATTCCGAATGTAACTCAACACCTTGACATCCAGAACTAACCGTCCTTAATCTTGACGTCAATCCTTTGAAAACCGAAATGATTTCCATCAAGGGGCATGAATACCATAGTGCCCAAAGCAGTTATCAACCCCATGACCTAACTTACCAAAGTTTCTGCAAAACACACGTTAGTCATGGTAATAAAGCGTTGCCATCAATTGCCGAAACCAACTCTCGGGGCCGCTTTCAGATACAATTGGGAAAAATTGTGCCAATCTTTGTAATCAAGTATGTTCTGTATATTATGGTTTAAACCACCAAAAAAATCTGGCACTAGCATCATTATCATCTTCATTTATACCACAACGGGCTAAACCAACAAGCAATTCTTGATAGTAAGCTTCTACTCCTTTATCACCTTGCTTTAAAGTTTGTAGTTTCAAACGTAAATCACGTTGGTAATAAGGAGGAACAAAACGAGATTTCATACGTTGCTTTAAAGCATTCCAAGTTTGAGGCACAACAGCAGCATTATTAGCATTGCAAAGATCACTCCACCAGAACAAAGCAAAATTAGTAAACTCACTAGTAGCAAGTCTAACTCTATGCTCAGCAGGAACATTATGAGAATCAAATTTTTGTTAAACAGCAAGCTCCCAATCTAAATAAGCCTCTGGATCAACATTACCAGCAAAAGGAGGAAGGCTAAATTTAATTTTAGCAAAAGGATCATTATTACCATGATTATTACCTCCCATACCGTGACAGTTGAAGTTGAAGCGGCGACGGGCATAACCATCAGCATCTGCATCATCATCACCAAAATCACCGGCATCGTCATCATCAGCACGATGAGGTGGAGGGCGTTGCTTGAGTTGTTCTATGCGGGTGACTAGATTGTTCACATTGCGCGTCAGCTCGGTCATAAGATTGCGTTGTTCAGTCATGAACGTTGTAAGCTCGCCCTTGGACACGCAATCATTGAAGTCCGTCAGAGATCCTGCCATGGTTAGAAGATAGAAAAAGACAACACCAAAGTATTATCCCTATCAACTAAAAGGAACCAAGTGGTGGTGGTGAAAGTGGAATGCAAAATCACAAGCGGCTTACCACCATCTTGCCTGTATTCTTACCAACGCCAAACAAGAGCAAAACCAACGTGACGAAGCAATCTGTTGTTAAGCGTGGGTAACAGTTGCAAGATGAACCTGTGCTGACAGAAGAATATGTGAAGCTATGGGTAGACACACAATATGACAGCAAGGATTAGCAATTAACAAAAGCAGATTAGCGATTGTTCAATCTAGATCCAAAGTACAAATCACAGCTGCTGACTAAGACGTGTTGAGACGTAGCGCAACAAGGTGAAAACAAAGGACGACGGAAAGAACGCACAGAACAAGCAAATAATCTAGATTTTTCCTTTTTCCTGAATTTTTCCCTGATTTTTCCAAAAGGCACTAGTAGGAATCAAACTTTTTTTATTTTTTCACTATTTTTTTTATATTTTTCTCTGAACAAGGATCACAAAAGATGCAACCACAAAAATTGGCACCTACAACTGAGGTGGGATGTGGTCTATAGAAATACAGCACGTTCTCTAAAAAGCGTGCAAAAACTTTGATAATTTTTTTCTTTATTTTCCTGATTTTTTTGGCAAATTTGATGAAACCAAATAGGGCGTAGCCGAGTTTGGGTCAGCTCCAAACGGTGTCAAGAAGCTGCTGTAAAAATTTCAGATTTTTCTGATAAACGAGCGAAAAGTTATGCCTGTTTTACCGAAGGTATCTCAAGTTATGTTTTGACTGGAGGCACAACACGACAGCGGCAGTTAGGGCAAAGCGTCTCTAAACTCCAACACCGATCACAAGAGTGTCCCTGTGACTCCAACAATGACAGTAGGTATTCTCCTGATGATGAAAGGAGGGCTGCGATGCAGGCAAATATAAGAGTGGCTGGCAACCTATCTAGGGTTTGCGCGGCGGCAAGAAGTTACACAAGGCGGCTAGCGGAGGCAAGTCAAGTAATGTGGTGGCTTCGACTTGTTGTTTGGGAACGGTGGATGGGATAGCGGCAGAAAACAAAAATCACAGCAACGGGCGATTGAACTACGACCACGAACACAATCCTAAACCAGCAACAAGACTCGACCACGGACACAAACTCAACCACGCGAATCTAAAACGAAATTGCAAAGGCACAAGAGGTGATAGGACAGCGGAAATTGAAATCTTTTTGGGCTTTTTGTGGACTCTAGGTAATGAACAAATATGAGTCTAAGGCAAATGAGAATATACCTCACGGTAAACCTAAAACCTCTGATATCAATTGATGAGATACAGGCCCGATCTTTCGAGAGGTAACCGGTAAGTTCGATTTGTGGAGATCTCGACGTTGGCGATCCGGCTTCAAATCAAACATGATTCGAACCCTGCAACCGTTACACCACTGCTCCATTGGTTATCAACCAAGCACAACTTGATTGACCTCGCCAAGAAGGCTTTTCCTGCAAGCGAATCGAAGAACACAAGCAAGAAGGTAAAAACACGCAATCTGAAATTGCAAATATGAATGATGCAAATATCAATAGAGGGTTCAAGAACTCGGTTCCAAAGGACTAATCGACACAGTGGAGGAGATCAAGAACAGGGGCCCTGGATCACTGTAAAAGGATTTGTCACCACAGTTACAATGAACGATTTAGTTTCTCGATGGAAAACTAAACTCTAAACAAAACCCAATTGTCTAGCAGTGGCGGCGGCTGTTTTTATAGTCTAAGACTCGACCTAGGGTTGAGGACGGCCAGGGGTTGGACGTCCACAACTTGGGCTTAAGGCCTGACACGATACATGGCCAAGTTGGCCCAAATAGGTGACGCATCACCTTGCCGTGGTCACACAGAATGATCCACGGATCTTCTGGAGCTGGGACCAGATCCAAAACGACGGCGTCGTCGTCCCCTTTCCAACGCATCCAAGAACACCCCGTTTCGATGTCGTATGAGAGAGTTATGACCAAAACAGTGACGACGTGTCTGCTGAATCCGAGGGTGACGTGGCAGCTGAGTTGGGACGAATTGCAACTTGGAGAAGACCATAGCGTCGGTGTGTCCAGCGTGGCGATGTCCTCATCATCTGGTTGTCAAGGGCAGTGAGCCCAAGGGTAGGAGGACCTCGGCTACGTAGATCGTAGCCGCTGTCCGTGGTGGCCGGCAGGGTTATACCCCCTTGCCGCCGTTCCTCATCGGTGGGTTATGCCCCCAGCCGCCAGCTTAGATAGAAGAGAGGGAGAGAGATTAGATGGTAATTCTTTCTTAATTGCCAAGTGTCTGGTTACAAGATATGTATAGCCTCCGGCTCAACCAAAAGGAGTAACAAACTCCACTAATTAAGGACTAACTAAAATAGCTAATAGATTTCCTACTTCCCCTCCTAGCCACTGCTGGAGGACGCCCCCTGGGTGTTGGCCGTGCGCACAGCAGCGCGTTCCTGGGCCCTGCGCACATCTCGGGCCCTATGGCGCCTAGTGCAGACTAGTTTGAACATGACATCTCCCTCCCCGTCGAGAGCCAGCTCGTCCTCGAGCTGGAATTGGGGAAACTTGGAGCGGAGTGTGGCGACGTCTTCCCAGGTGGCCGACGCGGCTGAAGCTCCCTTCCACTGAACCAGTGCTTGATGCACACCCCGGGCCAGCCTGTACCGCACCGCGCGCTCCGGCTCAAGATCAATGGCACCATGGTGAAGTAGCGGCAGCTGTGGAGGCTCGGTCGGCGGTGTCCCTTGGTACTTCTTGAGCAGCCCCACATGGAACACGTTGTGGATGCGAGCGCGAGGGGGTAGTTCCAGCCGGACAGCAACCTCGTTGATGAGTTCGACGACGCGGTATGGGCCGAAGAAGCGCGGCTTCAGCTTGCCGCCCACAGCTTGAGGTAGAGACGACGTCGTGCGCTGACGGAGTCGAAGCAGCGCCCAGTCACCCACCTGATAGGTGACCTCTCGGTGCGCGCGGTCGTAGAAGCGCTTCTGGTACGCCTGTGCCTGCTCCAGGCGATAGCGGATGTCCGCTAGGAACGCTGCACGCTCCTCCATGGTCTTGGCGACGGCCGGCACCCTGGTGTCCCCAGGTTCATAGGAGCGGATGGAGGATCACGCCCGTAGACAATGCGGAAGGGAGTGTCCCGCAAAGACGTCTGGTACGCCGTGTTGAAGAGGTACTCTGCCCATGGCAGCCACCGAAGCCATTCGCGCGGTCTGTCCCCCACTAAGCACCGGAGGTACATGATGATGACGCGATTGGCCGACTCGGACTGCCCGTTGGACTGGGGGTGAAACGCCGAGGTCATCTGTAGCTTGGTGCCCATCAACCGCATCAGCTCCTGCCAGAACGACGACGTGAACACCGTGTCCCGGTCGGAGACCATGGACTGAGGGAATTTTCAAATGATTTTCAATTCCTTTTTGGCATTTGAATAAAACCACTCATCACATAAAATAAAATGCAGCAGCATGGGTGCATCAACAAGTTGCTAACCTTATGATTAATTTTAATTTCACAAAAATTACTATTTCCTATATGTGAAATGCACACATAATTACATAATTAACTCAATTTTATCTATTTTGAAACAATGCAAAATTTAGGGTGTTACAACAGTGTGTGCTCAAAATTAAGTTTTAATCTAAAACTAAACTTAAAAGCACTCATAATAAGCTATTATTATTCGACAAGTGACATCATCTTTGACTTTGGTATTTCTACGGCATGGTTATCGTGTGGATCTTTCGAATGCTTCTAAATTTAATTTTGAACTAAAATTGAATTTTGAGCATAAACTTTGGGTTTTATCTTAGCACATATGATAAGAAATGACATGACAAAATATTATTTTATGACCCATGAATTTATATGTTTTTCTTAGATTTTCAAGACCATTTGGAGGCTAAATAGCTTAATCGAAAACTTAGATATAGTATTACTAGAAGAAATTTAATTTCAAAACTATAAAAAATACAATGGCAGATTTTAGCAAAATAGGTTGCACTAAATTTTTTGGTATCTGTGTTTTAGATTTTTTCCTTGTCAATCCAAAACAAAGAATCTAGTGGCCCCTAAATATTATGGAAATTTGTAAGTAGATATAAAATGTCAAGCACGATTCATTTTGTTTGGAACTGGTATCATAGTTCTTGTAGTTTTTAAATTAAAATTCTTCCAGTGATGCTATATTTAAGTCTTCGGTTAAGCTGTTTAGCCCCCAAATGCTATCAAAAAATCTAGAAAATATATTTAAATATATGGCATAGAAAGTAGTATTTTTTCATGTGATTTCTCAACATAGCTGGGCCGACCCAAGGTTTGCTTGATAAGACTTCACGAGTTCACAGTGCGCGCTGAGTCAGTTCTACAGTACAAAGTACCAGATTCTGTTTCATTTCACCCAAGTGACTCTACGGTACACTAACGGACAGTCCTCTTTCCAGATTTTCATCTGAAGTGTCTGATGGACGGTTTCTTGCTTTTATCAGGGGGGGGGGGGGGTGATATGGGGCCCCTGTTGAAGTGGCTTCCCACCTGAAGCTTTGTTATTGCGAAGTAATCTTAAGTTCTTCAATTACCGAGTATTCTATATTCGGGGGCTGTAGCATTATGGTTTTACAGACAAATTCACTTTGCTCGCTAGTCGGATTATTTTATCGCACCTCTAAGAATGCTTTTATGGTCCTATATTTGAGTGCCAGGTACTCAGATTTAGGGTCGGGTGCTATAGGCTATTCAGGGACGAAGCCAGAATCAGACCGGAGCTAGGGCTGCTTCCTCTTCTTTTTCCTCCCGCCCCTCCTTCCCTTCTTCTTCCTCCTCATGGCGGTAGGTAGGGCTTAGGGGGGGCTGTGTGTTCCCATGGCCGGTAGGAGGGGCTGGAGCCCGGGTTGCCCCCCGCTGGCTTCGTCCCTGAGGCTATTTATCCTTAGCAGTTGCTTAAAAAATTTTCTCAGAGAAATTGTGGAAATTTCAAGATTGACCCTCTAGTTGTTTATGCTAAATAGTAAGAGGTTCGGGGGTACACCCAATGGATGCGCTTTTCAAGAAAAGCACACACCATTAGAGTTCTTTAAGAGCACATCATGGTTTCCCTCAAGAAAGTACTCGGGTGAAGCTTGATTCTACTCGGTATGCTCTAAAAAGATTCAAAAAGATTTCTGTCAATCAACCATGAAGAGCTCGGGGGCTTGTCCGACCAGGATCCTATGGGTTCCTTATTAGACCAACTACTCGGAGGTTTCCTGGGCCAGTCCAAGGTTTGCTTGAAGACACGGAACAAGGTGGCATGATCTCCAAGTATTCAAGAACCGACCTAGACGAACATTTAGGGAAAGTAGTCTTTATAATAGAACTAGGACTTCTCCAAATGTAATCGACTAGGACTAGAATAATCGCCCTGCCCTTGGACCTATATAAAGAGAGGTAGGCGGCACCCCTTGTACATCAACTCAATCATACAATCCAACACAAAGGCTCACGCCGAACTGGACGTAAAGGCTATTACTCGATTACGAGGGCCTGAACCAGTATAAAAATCGTTCGTCTTCGTGTTTTCCGCCGAGTTCTACATACGCCGAAGCCCACCTAACACTGTCCCGAGTACCACCGTGACAGGTTGTTAGTCGTCAAACACCAACATGTGCATCTACTCCGACACATATGTATTGAGGTGGAAACGAGTGTATCTAAACTAGACCGGAAATATCCAAGTTTTTTTTTAACAAAGAAGCATATGCTCAAATAAGGATGAATCCTGCGTCCCTGGTTCCTCTCAGTTGGCGTTCGCGGCCTCCCGCCTCCCAATCCTCGGCTGGATCCTGCGTCGCTGTTTCTTGGCTCTGGGTGTGGCAGCATGTGTGCATGCAGATGCAGTGTAGCAGCAAGGAGTAGCCTCAGGACATGTGTGCATGCAGTGTAGCGTCGCTGTTCCTCTTAGATGCATGTGTGTGCACAGGCGGTCAGGACTCCGAGAAAAATCGCGTACGGACCACGTAGGAGAGAATGACCACGTAGGAGAGAATGAGGACCTAAGACGGTGGTTCCGCATGGTGTTTAGCAGGTCCTGGTCAGAATCACTCTACGTCCGCACCATGCAGGGTACGGTCGGTCCGTACACGATTTTTTTTCCCAGGACTCAGCAGGAAACAGCGACAGCAGGAAGTAGCCAAGCTGAGCAGTTTAGCTTATTCACCTTTACTAATCATGTGAGATTTATTATTTGTTTACTTATTCTACTTTTGTATCTTGGTTATCATACGTGATATGTAATCCGGCTTAAGTTCCCGGCTACCGTCCATTTCCGTTGATTTTCCGGTCGTATTTACCTGTTTTTCGTATTACCATTTATCCCAATATTGTTTCCGCTCCTGGCTGTCCTGCTCCCGCTCCCGTTTCCATTAAACAGAAATATAGAAATAGAAACGGTAGAGATATTTTTTGTCCATTTTTGTCCGTTTTCATCCTTATGCTCAAAATTAAGTTTTATTTTAAAAATAACTCTAAAAGCATTTAGAAAAAGTTATTATTTATACACAAGTGACATCATCTCATACTTTGTATGGCATGATTATCACGTGGAAGTTTTGAATGCTTCTGAATTTGATTTCGAACTAAAATCGAACATTGGGTTTCATCTAAGCACATGCCGAGAAATCACATGAAAAATATATAATCGAAATTTGGGAAATTACTTGGCATCACCCAACAAAGAAAGCAATTATATTTATCTAGGAAATATAGAAATTTCATTTACAAAACATGTAATGGATGACTTTTTTATTCATGCAAACATGGAAATACATATATAATATAATGGCACACAAGAAAACATAGGAGAAATAGATACATATTAAAGCACGAGGCCAGATCCTTTGAGCTTCTCTTTCACGATACAATCTAACTTTTTTCCCATCTCCTCACTTATGTGATTCACCCAGTCACCCACCTTTCCTTTCCTGAAATACGATCACTTCTCAATAATAGTGTCGCCAAGCATAGTAAATCCTCCTGTTTGGTTGCCAGGAAAGCTACTAAGCTTCTCAAAACTGCACAACCTCACCACCTTCTCTGGTACCCCATCCTCTTCTTCCCTAGTACTAAATGGGGCACCAAGGAACGATGCGAGCCTTATGACATGCTTTATTGGCTCTAAGATCACATCCTCATACTTGAGGAAAAGAACCTTATCAGGTCTTGCAATGCCGTCCCTCCAGTACTCAAGGTAATGGTTCCAAGAAGGCCCATGGTCAGAGAAACCTTCAAAGACCATGTTAAATGATGTTTTCAAGTCAATATGATATCCACTATGCAGCTTATTATAAAAGTACCACCAAGACACAAATGCATCCTTAGGGTCTCGACACATGTACACAATGCGACAACCAGAACTGACTACAGACTTCGGGAGCAATGAAAGGGGCATATGGGTGAAAAGAAGCCTTGGGGATGGGAGTGTCTCTAAATAGGTGAGGTTACCTTGGTGTAACACCCTAAAATTTGCTCTTTTCAAAATAGATGCAAAGTAATTTAATTCTGTATTCCAGTGCTCATGAAAACATAGGAAAAATAATATTTTTTTAAGTTAAAATTCATTATAGGGGTAGCAACATTGTTGTGCATTCATGCCGGTGCATTTGATTTAATTGTGATGAGTGGTTTGACTAAAATTCAAAATGATTTAAATTGTTTTTAAAAATGGCTTTGAAATAGTTTTGAAATAAATAAAGGAAACAAAGACGGGAAGTCAATGTATATGCATGTGCGACAGGCTAGCGTGTAATACATATATATACTTAATGTATATACGTATATGTATTTGTAAAGAAAAAAAAATCGCTTCCTCTGTTGGCCGAAGTGTGGCCTAGCAGCTGCTCCTGCGTAAGCCCAATTAGCCACGCCCGGCCCTGCATGTTAGCTGCTCCTTCTCATACCTCCTGTGCAGCTATTGGGCTCTAGTCTGATGGCAACCTGCCAACGTCGACCATGTGGGATACAGCTTGGTTGCCGGTTGCCGCATCCGCCAGCCTATAAAACTCGGAGGACCCAAACCGTGTGCCCTTGTTTCATCTACGCCGCCGCCGTATCTGCCCTAGCTGCTCGCCACCGCTCGGTTGATCACGCCGAGTAGCAGAGCACATCCGCCGCGAAGTCATTGCGGCCGCCTGTTACTTCTCCGCCGAATCCTAGCAGGAAGCCACTGTCCATCTGGCGAGCCAGTGCAAGTCGCCGCGCTGTTGATGCCATTCGCTGTTTCCCTGGTGTCCGTGAACCCTTGCCGCCATCAGAGAGTCGAGGGAGCCGTATGTCATCTGCCGTACCAAGCTACACACCAACTCCAAGTTTTCTACGGCCTTGAGAAAGCCCTAGGTGAGCTTGCAATCATCCGTTCTTTCTCCCTATGCCTTTGGTCAAAACGTGGTCCGTAGGCCCTTCACCGTGCTCGCTGGCAAACTACTCGTGGCCGGCAATGGAGCCTCGCCGTGCGTCATGCGAGTGCTCTGCTCTGGTCCAGTACCTAATTAGCTTGATGACATTCATCTCTGTCGGATCCATCCCTGTCTTTGCATACTTGACATTCATCTCCGACCTCCAACCTCGGAAACTAATTGCACACTGCTTCATTGTATATGCCTTCACTAGATCATCTGGCACGTTCCGAGGAAACTGAAACCTCGTCTTCATCTTATCCCAAATTTTCGTCTTGTCATCATCGGACACACCGGACCAGTTTTTAATTGTGATGTCAAGAATGTCCCTCACACAGAAACCAACTGCGTTCCGGTATTTGGGTAGGGCTTCCTCTGGAGCTAGGGGCTGTCCGATCGGGCTCACATCTGTGATGGCATATGTGTCATCTGGAAATTGGTTCAGCCCTCTCTCGCCTCGTTTCAAACCTAGCCGCTTCCTTTTCCTAGGCCAACATGGCCTCTCAGTGCTCGTCATCGTGGTCGTCGGTTCCGGTGTGTCTTCGTGTGCCACTTCCTCCTGAGACATGATCTCTCTAAACTGAGACATTGCCTTCTAAGTATAGACATGTGAATCATGGACGGGTTTCTATGTAGAAACTACGAATCGAAATCATGAATGTCTCTAATTTATCTCATCGGCTTCTGGATTGTAATCAGGGTCACGTGCCAATTCACGATGAGCCTTCCTCACTTCTGGAGGCTCCATGTCGTCGCTAGCTTCTTGTTCGTATGACGACTCTGATGATTTGTCCGTTTCTACTTGCTTCGTGGGGTGGGATGACCCCAGGATGACCCCTGGATCTTGTTCCATAGGGTGGGATGACCCTTCTACTTGCTCCGTGGGATGGGACTGTAGTGCTTCGTCCTTGTGCGGAGAACTCATCGTAGAAATCTATGTAAACGAGAAACACGGTTTATATTGCATATCGAATTCATTGGACCTAGATCGATCGCATGTAGAGTCTCCTCGAGGTCTTAAGCCTATAATTCATTGGACATATATTTATAAAAGGATAGGCACAAATAATACATACATATATTTCCATACATCATAATCACATATGAAATAATAATTATGAATCCTATTACATATACAAAGAGAAATAATAACAAGTATTAATAAAAGGATAGACACAAATAATAATTATGAATAAAATTACATGTAAAAGACATAATAATATTTCTCTGATTTTATTTATATTTCTTCTGATTTTTTTATAATTTTTTAACTGTTTTTTATATGGTTTTATTCAAATTTTCACTAAAAAAATTGCTAAAGTAAAAAAACTGCCTCTCCTCTCCCCTCCCTCCCCTTCCCGGCCGCCACCGCGCCCGCCCACCGTCCGCCGGCGCACCACCGCGCCCGCCCCTTTCCCGTCCACCACCACCACCGCGCCCGCCCCTTCCCCGTTCGGCCCCACCACCGCCGCCACCACCACACCCGCCGCCACCAACGCCGCCGCACGCAATGCCGCCACCACTACCGCGCCCGCCCTTCCCCGTCCGCCGCCGCACCACCGCGCCCGCCCCTTCACCGTCCGCCACCACCACCGCGCCCGCCCCTTCCCCGTTCGGCCCCAACACCGCGCCACCACCACAGCCGCCGCCACCAACGCCGCCGCACGCCATAGCCGCCACCGCCGTCACGCACGCACGCGCAGAGAGAGAGAGAGAGAGAGAGAGCGAGGAGGAGAAGCTCACCGCAGTGCTCGACGGCGGCTAGGTGCGATGAAGACGGAGGGGTCCGGCTAGACGGCGTCGAGGGTGGCGACGGCGGCGTGGAAAATTTGGGCAGCCTGCCGGCGTTTTTTCAAATGAACTGGGCGCCAGGACTTAGAAAAATTTGGGGCGGAAGAGCTGAAATATATAAGGGGGCGTTTCTACAGGCGGTTGGTGTTGACCACCGCATGTAGAAATGACCAACCGCCTTTAGAAATGATTTCTGCAAGCGGTTCACTACGAGGGCCGCCTGTAGAAATGCATTTCTACAGGCAGTTCACTACAAGGGCCGCCTGTAGAAACACATTTCTACAGGCGGTTCCCAAAGAAAACCGCCTGTAGAAATAATTTTTAATTTATTTTAAGTTTTCCTTATATATATTTTCAGAAATTGTTTAAATGATTCAAAAAATCATTTCTTCAAAAATATTTGTCCTAAATTAGTGAAAAAAATGTTGTTGTATTCCTCTTGACTAGATATACATGTTAAAAATATGAAATTTCATGTTTGAGGTACTTTTGTATGCAGCTTTATTTAAAATGATTTAAATTGAATATGTGCCTAATATCTTGTTTAATACATAAATAATTCTAGGAATACCAGAAAAATATGAATCCAATTTTGTTAGCTTTATTGTTTTGTGTAAATGCTACAAAAAATATAGTCCTTGGTGCAATTTATCGTTGACAATATAAAGCTGAGGAACCCATATGTTTGATCATGGTTTGGTGGAAGGGCTCTTCTACGTATGTGAAGCATGTATCTTATGCCTATCTCCAAATGTCTTGAAATTTTTTTGGCAACCTCCTACACCCAAATGATGGCCCAACATAAGATCTCAGGATTTTCTAGTCATGCAAGCTATTATTACATTTTTCTTCACGCTAAATGAGATGAAAAATGGTGGACTACACCTAGATCCCACTAGGTTTTTCCATCAACCGCAACAAAGTTTTGTTTCCTACGGTAGATGAGACCCTGTGGAGAAGTTTGGCACCATTTGGAGTCGTTTCAGGGGTAGACTCAGTTCAAGCGCTAATTATCGGGTGACGTCACGCAGAAATTCAATTAAACCGGATAAAGTACCAAACCACATCAGAAAAATCCCAAACTTGGTGGGTTGAACATCAATGGCACTAGTAAGCCTTAGAAAAAGTGAAATAAGCATAGGGTCTTACATGTAGAAATAGAGAAGGGCACATAGCATAAGGTACACATTTTATCATAAATGGATTACATGGCAAATGACAAATAAAATCTAGGCAGCTACTGTTCTTCCTTGTCCATCGTGACGCACCCAGGGCAACGAGCTCTGTGGAATGCTTCGCTCAATATTCCTTATCTTTACTGGATGATCGTCTACATAGAGAGACATGTCGCTGAACTGGTTAAATTCATCCGGGTCAGATACACCATCCTCCTATGGCTTGTTGCTTTCCAGGGAAAACTACATGCTTTGTCTTGTCGGTACTTTTCTTTTGATCATTAGGAGACAGGATCTGTTCAGCATAGAAGACTTGTGCAGCGCGATTAGCCATTATCCATGGATCATCTTTGTAGCCTACCTTACTTAGATCAAGAACTCTAACCCCATAGTTGTCCAATGTGACATGTTTGTCTTCAACCCATTGACATCGAAACACAGGGATCTGAAATGTACCATAGTCTAGTTCCCATATGTCCTCAACGAAGCCAAAGTATGTAGTTTCCTCACCAGTTTTAGAGTCTATGGCGTCGCATCGAACCCCACTGTTTTATGCCATGCTCTTTTGGTCCTTGAACTTGGTACAGAACGTGAAGCCACTAATGTCATAGGTTTGCCATGTCCTGACCTGGCGTGATGGTCCAGATGCTAACACCTTGATGGTGCGTTCCTTGAGTGTTTCCCCATTTGGTATGTCCTGCTCCCTTAGCCATGAAGTGAACCGATTCTTGTGTTCCTTCATTAACCATTTTTCCATGCGCCCATGATTATGTTCGCGAATCTCTTTAATGTGTTGGTTGATCAAAGGCTCCATTATCAATAGCTAATGTAGGACGTTGTGATGTGCCTCAAGAACTGTATTGTAATAGTTTGGGAGCAATGTTTTCTTTCCCATCCTCCCTCTTCCAGTCAGCCTACCCTCATCGTGATGGAGGTAGACCTATTGCAACCTGGTCTTTTAGGACCCTGTTGCAGAATGGACCTCTGAACTCAATAGCCTCTTCGGTTAAGTACCCCTCCTACCATAGACGCCTCTAGAGGAGCACGAGTTGATACATAGCCATTTAGTATTGACATGAAACGCTCATACGTCCACATCTCATGCAAGTACATGGGACCCAGTGCCTCTATTTGTGGAACCAAGTGCACCACAAGGTGAACCATCATGTCGAAGAATGCTGGGGGAAACACATCTCAAACTGTGACACTGTCTCCACTATAAATTCCTTAAGAGATGCCAACTCATCACAGTCTATCACCTTCTGTGAGATCCTATTGAAGAAGTAGCAGAACCGTGTGACTGCAACCTTTATCCACACTGGGTTTATAGCCCTGATGGCAATAGGGAGGAAAGTAGTTAGCATGACATAACAATCATGTGAGTTGTAGTTGGTGAGTGTAAGGTCTTTCATTGACATAATACTCCGTATGCTAGAGCAGAATCCAGATGGAACTTTCAATTTCTTTAACCACACACACATTGCATGTTTCTCACCGTTGTTGAGGTTGTAGCTTGCTGCAGGGAGGTGGTACTTGCCATTTTCTAGCCGAATAGGGTGAAGTTCTTTTTTTATGCCTAATTGTACCATGTCCATGCATGAATTTAGTCCTTCCTTTGTCTTGCCCTTCATGTCTAGCAAGGTGCCAATTAGACTTTCAAACACGTTCTTCTAAACGTGCATACCATCGATCGCGTGTCGTACGTCTAACTCTGGCCAGCATTCCAAATACTCAAAGAAAATAGACTTCTTCTTGAATGTAGCCCCTGGAGCTGGTTTGACATTCTTTCTTGGTTTTCCGTCTTTTGTCTTCTTCCCGAAAATAAATTTGAGTTTACTGACTATGCTGAAAACTTTTTTGCCTTTACTGTTACCTGATGGAGCAATAGACTGTAGTTCACTATTATTGTCAAAGTACTTATCCATCTTTTTCTGCCGGTACCTGTGTCCTTTCGATAAGAAGCGTCTATGCCTCATGTACGCTATCTTCTTAGATGCAGTAAGGTACACGTAAGCGGTGTCATCTATGCATACCACGCAACCAAGCTTCCCCTTGAACTGCCCTGATAATGTAAAGAGAGCAGGGTAGTCGTTGATCGTAACAAAAATAATTGCTCTGAGCGTGAATGATTCTTTACGGTACTCGTCCAACATTTGAACACCTGTTTCCCACAGTATCTTCATGTCCTGCATTAAGGGCTCTAAGAAAACATCCATATCAACTCCAGGCTGTGTAGGTCCAGAGATAAGGATGGTTAGCAAAAGGTACTTTTGCTTCTGCATCAACCATGGAGGAAGGTTGTAGATGGTGAGGATCACCGGCCATGTGCTGTGCTTGCTGCTCCTCTCAGCAAATGGATTCATTCCATCAGTACTCAGTGTGAACCTAACATTCCTTGGTTCCCTTGCAAAGTCCTTGTGGTTTTCATTGAAATCTTTCCACTGCTGGCCATCGGCTGGGTGCTGAAGCTTCCCATCATCTTTGTGCTCATCAGAAGCATGCCAGCTCATAAGTTGGACATCCTCTGGGTTAGCGAACAAACACCTCAATCGATCGACCACATGAAGGTACCACATCACCAAAGCAGGAATCTTTTTCTACGCATAATAGTCTACTTCTTCCTTTTCTTTGCCGGTGGGTTTTGAACTACTCTTCTGGGTCTTTTGTTGGGTCTTCTTTCATTTTTTCCCTTAGACACGGAGGTAGCACACTCTTCCTCTATGTAGTCTTTATTTGTCTTGTACCTACTTGCACCACACTTCGGACAGTTGTCCAAGTCCTTATAATCATCACCTTGATATAGGATACAGTGATTTCTACAAGCGTGGATCTTCTCAACACCCATCGTGAGTGGACTGATTAGCTTCTTTGCATAGTACGTGTTAGCAGGCACTTTGTTCTCCTTAGGAAGCATGTCTGCGATAATGCTCAAGAACACATCGAAGCCAGCATCAGAAAGACCATATCTAGCTTTGCACACCAACAACCTTAGCACAGACCGCAGCGTCGTGAACTCTTTGGTGCAACCCTTGGACTCATCGTACAAAGGCTCTTCTGCTGCCTTCATCAGGGTCTCCATACCTTTCATGAAGAACACTGATGAATCTTCCACATGACGACGCAACATTGCCTCTAGAAATTCTGCATCTTCCGCATCCATATTAGTTTCGGCGCCATCTTCATTTCCTCCAGCGAAACCATGATTAGGAACATTTGGCACAACATGTTCAGTGGCTAGACCATCGGTGTCATGTTGTTGTGTCTCGTGTATGAACTCAAACCCGTCAACAAGCACTTCTGGACCATCGGCATCGATGTTCGTAGGAATTCCAGTTGCATAAGGCGCAGAGCTACCCTCTCCATGCTTTGTCCAAATCAAGTAATCCTTCATAAATCCTCGACGGACAAGATGAGTAAGGATTTGTTGAATGTCATCACATACAGCAAAATTGCTACAATCCATGCATGGCCAATGTATGTGCGTCTTTCTTGTTCTTGAAGCATGGTTCTTAGCAGCATCAATAAACCTCTGGACTTCAGTTATGTATGATGGATCTAGTCTTGATAAATTATACATCCAGAATGACCTCTCCATCACTACCTGTAAAACACCATTCATGATCTAGGGTTTAGATAGGATTTATCTAGGGTTTATTATCTAGGGTTTATGGTTTAGCTTGGGATTAAAGGAAAAACCCTAAGTTGTATGATTAAAAAAAATCTAAGTATATAGCATAATTATAGAAACACACAATTCATTAGAAATGTATAGATGTGGAAAAAATAAATTGAGAAATAAGGAGAGATATTGAAGTAAAAAACCAAAGTACCACATAATTGAAAAAAAAATCTACATTTCTCTCTCTACATAAATATACAAGAACACACCATTGATTCAATCTTGCATAAACTAACTAAAAATTGAGAAGCAAACATGAAAAGAGAGAGAGGAGAGGCATTATCCAACCATCTTGAGCAACCTCATCTAACCATCTTAAGAAATAAAGACAAGAAGCTAGCTATTCTTCTCCCACACTCATGGTGAAACCCTAGATCCAAAAAGTGGCTCTAATTGAGCATTAATGAGCAAATTGAGGCAATTGGGACATAAACTAACCTTTTTTGGCAACCTCCTTCCAAGAAATCAAAATCAAAACCTCCCCCTTGTATTTTGTAAAATCTGGACCTCCAAAATCGCCTCCAATGAAAGGTGGCTGCGAGATACAGTGCTGCTCGGGGAGGAAGAAGTGGTATTTACACCCAGAGAAATCACAGGCTGTGGTAATGAAACATTTACACAGGCAGTTGGCTTAAAGCCAACCGCATATGGTAATGCATTACCACAGGCGGTTGGCCGCCTGTGTAAATGAAACATTTACACAGGTAATGCATCTTCACAAGCGGTTGGCAGCACTGAGACCGTTCTTTTTATACCACAGGCGCGTGATAACTAAAACCGCCTGTGGTATAAAAAGGGGGCGTCGGTGTTGTACTCTTTTCTACTAGTGTTAGCTTGATGACATCACAATGGTGTCATGCTCACCTTACACACACATTATTGCCGTTTCCTTTCACAAAAACAAATCAATAAATACAATAGAAATACAAATACGTATACATACGTACAATCTTGTTTAGGCCATAACTTCTACGTTTTAACTCCGTTTCAACCCGTTCAACTTGCGTTAGATTCATAACGACATAATTTACGCATTAGTAACAATGTTTGTCATATATTTAGCTCTGTAATTTCATGGCTTAAATCCTAACTTAAATAATGATTATGCAACTTAATTTTACAAATAAAATATGATTAATTTTATTTTAGTTTTCCAATTCAAATATTAATATGGTTAGTTGCTTATTTACATGAGTTTCTAAATTCGAAGTTTTGCTTAGTAAACACGTTATATATCAGATAAACTCGAGTAATTGCTTTCACATCACTTAATTATATGACATTCTTTACAAATAAACTATGAGTAGTTTTATCCGGCTTTTGAATTAAATTATGTTTCGTGTTTTAATAAATCTATACATGTTTTTGCTTAATTAAAATAAATCAAGTATATAAATATAGTCTTTTCTTTAATATAATATAAAAGACTCGGTAGTCGTTTCTTTCAAACCGTAGCTCCGATTAGCGTGCTTTTCGTGTCTGTGTGATCATAGCGAGACGTAGAATCGTTTTACAACTTTTCCATCTTGTTTAACTATTGATGGTGTACTGTTCTAATTGTAGCTATCGTTTGCTTTGTGTATGATTGCATGGATACTTGTGTGGTGCTTTATGATCTTGTCTAGTCGGTGAGCTTTATGTGGTGATCAAGAAGCAGCTCTTTGGAGGTTACAAATCTACAGAAAGAAAGATCTCAATTTAATGCAAGTATAGCATGGGATCATCTTTGTTTCCTATTCACCTTTAATACACTTAATTCATGTGCATGTGTCTACCTTGTTACCACTATGGATGTCCTAGTTTTTTTGTATCTTGTACCTTGACACCCATGGGACATTGTATTGGGTAGTATTTATGCTAGTGCTCAAGATAAATAACCATGATCTGTAACTTGACTAATGGTATATGCAATAAATGTTTAAAAGATGCTTTATAGCAATATGGTGCAAGAGGGCTATAGCATATTGGGTTATTTTTATGGTGCTCTAGTTTCTCTCCACAAGGACTCATCTGTAAGCGAACATTCGGGACTTACAGTACAACTGTGAGGGCTATATGGCTCTAGCTTGAGTCAAGTATGAGGACCTTTTCTAGCTTGTTAGTGGTAACCTTTATGGCGTAAGAATGGCTTGATGAATCGGATATAGTGCGGCCTCTGTCCTTATGTGTATAGGCTACGCGTCATTGTGCCATTTGGAAGGGGGGCTCTACATCTGTTTGCCGAGTGAATCTAATGGCCCTAACTTGTTAGACGAACCTTTGAAAGACTTCATAGTGAACCCTGCTGACCTTCCTTGGAAGTGGGTCAAGAGATTAGCTACCTTGGGCAAAAGGGTAAATCACGACTCACAGTGAAAGTGTACAACCTCTGCAGAGTGTAAAACTGTTATAACAGCCGTGCTCACGGTCACGAGTGGCCTTGGACCCTTACAGAATAAATGATGAACACTGATGATAATGTTAATACTGATGATATTGATGCTCACTAATGATTATTGTTTCTTGCTATACATTATTCTCGTTTACACGATCATGAGGTTATTTGGGCTTATGATAACTTGTTGCTACCAAATTGCTAAAAGATGACTCACTAAAAGCTAATCGCAGTAAACCAGTGTCAGCCTTTTTGAGCTTCATGAACCCCATGATATATTTGCTGAGTTCGACATGGAATCACTCTTGCTATTTCCCACACCTCAGGATAGTCTCTGGAGTTTTTAGGCTTGTGATCAACCAGTCTGTTTGTTCCTGAAGTGAAGTCTACACCCGGTATTCGGAGTTGTCTTTCCGCTGTGTTGCTCTTTAAGGTATATTTTATACTATTGTGTTTTGTATATTAAGCATTTGTCTCTTGATATTACACTTATCTGTAGCTATATGTGATATTTGACTCCTTTATTTCACATATAGTGTATGTCTGGTTTTGTCCTTAAAACCGGGTGTGACACTTGGATAGGTGCCTCTATGAATGGTAACACCTCCTCAGGATGGTGAAAGAGAAGAGGGTGATTGTCAAAGTCATACTGGGAGCGGTTGGTTACTGCGAACACGAGGGCCTTTAGCCACGTGGTTCCGCACTTGAGGTAAGTAGCAATGATCGTGTCTTCGGGACGAGGTTTGAAACTATTTTGGGCATGTACTCCCTCCATCCCAAATTATAAGACGTTTGACTTTTTTGATATCAAGTTTGACCACTCGTCTTATTCAAAAATTTGTGCAAAATATCAATTCTTTTATCGTGGCTTGGTATATTAATAAAAGTTCCTCAAGAATGACTTAAATTTGACTATGTTTGCACAAATTTTTTGAATAAGACGAATGGTCAAACTTGGGATAAAAAAAGTCAAACGTCTTATAATTTGGGATGGAGGGAGTAGTATGCTCTCAGTGATGCTCAAACGGAACCAGTAGTTCTTGTATAGTATCATCGGCTGTAACCACCCCTCTCTTGATGGGAGTTTGGATATAAGATCAGCAGCATAGTTTTCAAACGAAATGGCTTCAGAGGATCCTTTTGTGGCACTTTTTTCATCCTCGACTTGTGACATATAGCTCAACTACTTTGGAGTTTTGCAGTCTCTCGCTAGCTAGAATGGATTGGATGGGCAAGAGAGATATGGCTACAATCCTGCCTCGCAGGGCACAATAAATAGCACAAGGTCCCTGGCATTCTACCGGAAAATGGAGTAGATGGACAGCGGAGGTAGGTGTACATTTTTTTTGTTGGTGGAATAGATCTTGTCCTCACGTATATGTAATCCACTGATAGCGACGTGTTTTTTCTATAGCAAAATAAATAAAATAGAAACCTCGTGATTTGCGAGTGTACTGTACGTGTTTTTCTAAGCAAAAAGGTTATATACGTATATATGTTGAAGGGAAAATGAGACGCCCCACTAGCATTCGTCAATCAATAACCGCCGTGTCGTGTTTGGGCCTGGAAAGAAACAGGCTAATGGGCCTCTGCGTTGGCCGATGGGAAGCCGCCACGAGACGGCCAACAACCCAGTTCCTGTATCCATTTTTGGATATGTCAATGTGGATAGATTAGATTATTGTGTTGATATATATTGACCTATCTAGATCTTAATTATTTTGGCTTATAGCTACTTGACATCTCGTGAAGTGTTTTTTTTCTCCGTTTTTTTAAGAAAGGATGGCAAAAGCTTTGCTGCGATTTCTATTAGACGAAGAAAGAAAAAAAAAGCAAGTGCCCACCCAGTTTTTTGAATGAAAACTGAGCTCAAAAACCATACAATTGAGGAGAGTGCACCACTTATCCTACATGACTTTGGTACAACAACTGGACAAAAAAAACAACTCACGCCACTACTCGCTCCAAATTGGTCGACTCAACCAAAAAAACAACTCAACTAACTGTTAAGAATCGGCCTATCCACGGATTGTCAGATCTGTGTTTCATTCCTGGTCCCAAGAAAAAGACGTGTAGAAGTTGTAGATCGATTCCGTCTCCCTTGCCTAATCCCAAAAACAATACACAAGAACACACAGGAGACGCATGTATACTGTGAAACTCATATCTCTTATTTCATTATAGATCGGTACATGTTCCTTTATATAGTCTTAACCCTTCAGGGGTATATTTGGTATGAGCCCACAATAATATTAGGGTTATTGTTTCTCAACACTCCCCCTTAGGCGAATACCGCGATCAACTCATGCCTCATTAAAACTCCTAAAAACCTAGTGGAAAAATATGGAGAAAGAGTACATGGTGCCGCTTAATGCATTTGCACATTGTTGCCTCATTAAAACCTTACGTGAGAAACTTCAGGAAAACTCATCAAGAAAAAAGAGTACAACCTATGTCTTTAGGACAAATTGTAACCTTCTGGATCATATCATTTTGAATCTTCTAGAATTCTGATCAAGGGTTAATATTCTAGGGAAATTCTCCCCTGGTCCTTGTAACTGTCCTGCTATGCCCAGAACGCTTTCTACAGGAAGCATGTGCACATAGAGACTTAACAAATATATCGCATACATTACAAGGATTATTTCATAATTTTAGCCTCATCTTACTTCTGGAACTCGTGAGGTAAAAATATGAAGTGTACATAAACAATAAACCCACTTTCATAAATGGTGTCATGATAAAGCCTTCAACAGTGTTTGAGACTTTTAGAGTCTCATGAATGATAATCAATATCTCATAAATACTCCCCCTGATGACGACATCTGTTGAAGTAATTCATTCCCATGACATTAACCATTATTCAAAAATAAATATAAATGTGGATAGTGCTAGTGATATTACAAGATTTCCACAATATTTAGTCTTCATGACATTTGTCTCGCTATTCTTCAAGAATATTGAGATAGAAAATATTATATTCTAGCATGCATATATCAGAATGCATGTTTGTGCAACTTAAAGTAGCAATGACACATATCTTCCAGATGTGATTAATAATCATTATTCTTATATCATTATAATTTTCATGATTCATAATAGTCGTGCCTCCTTTTAGGATTGACTATGCATTCTTCAAGAATCTTTAATCTTTAATACATAGTAAGACATCACAAGTCTGTATTTCTAGCGTAACGGGGAAAGTATTGCTAGTAACACCACATATATCATTTTTTTCAGAGGATACTTCAACTCCAAATCTTCAGGTGGAGAACACATTATATCACAAGTATATATACACTCATAGTAAAAGCTCATGTGCCTATATGGTATACCTTTGTTCTTTTCAGTTCCTCTTTTCATTCTTACTTCTCGGATCTTATATGGGTCTTTATTTCTTTCAAGGAATTCACTTACTTTGGTGCATTCAGACTTATAACCATGCATTCCTTCAAGGAAAATCCTTCATGGAGTTATTGTCCTTATAGGGAGATCATTTCACATAAAGACAATATTGGTACGAGATTTCAATGTTGCTCATCATGGATTTTCAGAATCCCATAACTGCATATTTTAATTCATGCCATTAGCCAGATTTATTATATAGTGGAACATATTTTTGTAAAAATTATGTCGGAACTGGTCTCTATTAGGACCTTTTGAACCATCGCTTTTCACCACCCATTATTCAACGATAACCCATAATTATCCGAACATCAGGTTCAAGATATTCACTTAGCGATTTTTGGTTCAACCTCAATCGCATGTTTCATTTGACCCAATATGAGAGCTTCAAGCACTCTTGCCATGGACTTTGTTCCGGATCCGGGTTCTCCCGAAGAGACTAATTTAGCAATTATAGAGGCAAACAAATGTCGACATATATTTTCTGACTTTAAACATCTTAATAATGATCTTCGTTATTTCCCAAAACGATAGATCCATTATTGTTCCGTTTTCCTAGCTTTATAAGACGCGCGCATTGCTAGGATTTTCATCTTTAGGATGAACCTCGTCGTGAGGTAACTCACCTGTAGGGTGATTTCTCTACAAGAGTAGGAGAGAAGTTTTATCACACATAATGTGAGTTTGCTTCATGAGCATATGCTTTTGACTTAGGCCACTAGATCTTACTTGCAGGCGTCCCCGCATGATTTGATCAAAATACCAATGTCAAATGGATATAAAATTAATCCCGGGTATATCCATATCTACTTCGGGTAGAAGCATTCATTTAGATTTTAACCAATCTGGTTGCTCCTCATCAATATAAATAGCTATCTGGCATAACTCTATGCTACAAAATAGAGGAGTGTAACTAAACAACTAGTTTAGTTTGGATTTGTGCGTTTTGATTCATAAGTATCAAGGCATTTCATAATATGGGCTTTCATCTCCCCCTAATGCCGAGATATTTAATAGCATACTAAAATTCCCCATTCACCAACTTCTAGTGGTGTATATGTATGCTTTAGTGGTCGTTTATTTGGGAAAATATTACGTACTTTATTAGGGGGTCTATTACTATATACAGTGAGCTTGGACTTCATAATGCAGTTGCATGAATACTGCGTATATTTCCTTCTACAGGAGGAGTATATATATCCTCAACTTCTTGTTGAGTCCATAACTTCTGGTGAATTATAAATTATTGCTCTGCAAGTTCTTGGTTTCAACAAATGCATATGTAGTCTTCTGGACTTAACACCTATAGTTACTGACGTAACCCACAATTTAGCCATAACAATCCTTCAGGGGCTAATGCTTACCAATTGTTGTATAATTGACAATCAATCTGTCCATTACCTATATTGACCTTCTAGGTCTATGTATGAGAAAAGATAACTAATGGCGGCATTGCGCTTTCAGGCGCGTTAAACTTGGTGTGCATAAGTATGATACAAGAAGAATATGGCAATTAGCCATGGTTGCTAAGCATAAATTTCGGATGCAGAGTTATTTTATAGTCTAGCTCTTTTTGTTTATTGCCCAAATTTGACCCAATTACTCATACCACATTGAAAAATTGAGTCATTATATTTATTGCAACATATTCCATGTTCTATATAAAACATGACTTGGATCAATTCATTATTCAGCATGAAGAGAAGCCAAGGATTTTTATTTATCTAGGAAATATTATTTTAATGCAAAGTCATTGACTTAAGAAAAAAAACAGCTGCTTCGCAAAAGCAATAGTGACCAATATCCTTCTGGGATAAACTCTCAACTAATAGCACAACTTTTCATTGGTAAAAGGTACATCTGAGAAACATATGCAGTTGTCAAGATCCATATGGCCTTCCAGAGCCTAGGATGACTGCTATAACCGATAACTAATTAATATCCAAAAATTAGCTTCCAGCTTTATTGTGATGTGAGATTCATACTTGTTGCCTGCTTTCCATCTTCTGGCAGATGACAGGTAGATCTTAATAAATTATTTGAGGTGTGCCATGAACGGGACTACTAGCCAGCATATTATTGCGTAGAGAAGTCACTCCACCATATAATTCGTCTTACTGTACTTGTAGACTATACAACAGTTTCCCAAGATAATGCCCACTGTCATTTCAGCGACTATGGGTACCTCTAATTATTCTGAGATTTGATATGCACTTCAGGGCTTTATTAGTCCAAGGAAGGACATGCAATTTTCTTGATCAGGAAGAAGTATTGTGCTTTCGCACTAATTAGGAAAAAAAACTCAGAATATTAATTTCTTCGGTACTTTTGTAGCAACTTCTTATTGCCTAGTGGGATATATTAGTTTAAAGTCACATAACGTTGCTTTGAAACAAACCTCAATTATGATGGCATCTCATGCTTATTCCGCAGCAGAGAGACAAGGGCAACATATTGACTTTAGGTCACGTTTGGCAAATATGCCTAGGCGAGGTATTAGTTCTCTTTTTTTTATAAAAGAATCCCAAATTTATTTGTGTGATATACCAACAAGTCTCATGCAATGGTTTTTCTTCAGGTTACTTCTGGTAAATAAACCAAAGCATTAAAAGAGAGCGCTAGAGTAAGAAAAAATGGTCTTATATAGCTATACATATTTCATTTATTTCCCAGAGTTTTCCAAGCATATGTGTTTTTCCAGGTTATTTATATTGGCCTTGGTAATACTTCAGGATTATAATCCCATATAATATTCACATACAAACAATGCAAGGAAAACATAAAGCCAATATAAAACTTCCATGGGGTTCTAAACCATCTTATCCAAAACATATGGAAGATCATAAAATATCCGCATAATATACCATTGCAAAAAAAATCATGCTATTATCATTAACTTCAAGTTTTTTAATAGCAATATATATACACACACACAATACACTAAGCTCATGTGCAAGATATTACCATAAAAATACATAAACCTTCAGGGCTTTTCAAACACCTAAAAAATCATAGATGTGGTGGCACAAAAGCACCAAGGTGTTTTTATATCGGCACATCTTTGACTACTCTTGCTTCGACTTCTGATGGTGAGCAGTGCATGGTGACAACTTCGGGCGTCACACATGTTGTGTCCGACTTCGAGCGGTGTGGTTTAAACATAGCAATAGTGGGGCCAATATGCCTTCTAAGCCTGGTGGGGGCTATGCCGATAAAAAAAACTCTATCTAGAATTCAATCGGGCATGTCAAACAATACATCAGCATGTGTTTGGTCATGGCAAAAAAATCTATTAGCATATAAAAGTAATCTTCAGGATTGATCTAGCTGAACTAGACTAGAAAAGCATGACAGCACTGTTCATTCACGAAAACTAATAACATGCAAGGATTTACAAGCTAGTATGTGGGCATCATTAGCCGTGGTCCGTGAAACGTACCAGAGAAATACTAGTAGGACACTTCGGGTGTTATATGGAAATAATCTACTAGTCTGTGTGCTTCAGAAGATCTACTAGAAATATTAAAATCTACCGGATTTATAATATAAATTTAGTAGAACAGTAATAACAAAGATATTCAAAGACAAACCGTTGCACAATCGTTGTTGTGGAAAAATTCGTGCCGCGTAGGGCATATAGGCTAGGCCATGACCTGCCTAGTCGTCGACATGCCCAGAGAAACAATTACCCGTCCTTTGACGTTGCTTGCTCGGTGTTCAATGATGCTGGCGCATCAAACATGGGATGGCAATCGGCCATGCATCTCATGATGGGTTTAGTGGCCTCCATGCCAATAATTGACAAATAGATCCGTACATGCCAGAGCCAAGAAACGAGATCAGAAAAATGTCAACGTTTGAATCAAGACCAATTCTTGATTAATGGAAAAAAATAAGACAAATCTAATATATATAGATCAAGAACGACTTACGCATCTAAGCACAAGGGCGCAGCCACGCAAATTGCGAGCTCAGATGCGGTGGTTAATCTCACGCCATGCAACTGATTGCATCGATTCTCTTGTGGTGGATTGAGGCTCTAATGGAAAACATCAACGGATGCCATGCAATAGATTGCGTCAGGATGCCAGCAGATCGGGTCCACGGATCACGGCGGCTCGCTCTGGCTCCTAGCGGCGCGGATGACTGACGACGGCCATGAGCACCTCCATGGCTCACGTGTTGCCGAGATGGTCATATCGAGAGAAAAAAAATCAATCTATTATTAGCAAAACCGAAATAGAGATTGATTTGATGGCAAACATATCATGGAATGACTCACCCAGTTGGAAGAGCTATTGATAACGTGTTAAGAATCGGCCTATCCACGGATTGTCAGATCTGTGTTCCGTTCCTGGTCCCAAGAAAAAGACGTGTAGAAGTTGTAGATTGATTCCGTCTCCCTTGCCTAATCCCAAAAACAATACACAAGAACACACAGGTATACTGTGGAACTCATATCTCTTATTTCATTATAGATTGGTACAGGTTCCTTTATATAGTCTTAACCCTTCAGGGGTATATTTGGTATGAGCCCACAATAATATTAGTGTTATTGTTTCTCAACACTAACAACTAGCACGACGGCCTGCCGGGCGACACTAGACAACACAGCTTGGGCACCACCACGGCCAGACGACAATGAGTAACCACAAAACTAGATCGCCTAACAATGCCTCCAAGGAGGAAACGACGCTAAAAGCGCCAGCAAGGTAGCAACCTAAGGGAAGGTTTTCACCTGCAATATCGAGTACGACAGGAGAAGAGGTAGGAAAGGACGCCTCCAAGAAGGTAACGACGTCTGTAGACGTCACCGTCCAAGCTTTTACCCCAACCTCAAGCAACCTCCACAACGTCGCCGCCGGATACCGAACCCTACCAAGGAGGCAGGGTGCAACGATAGATCAGCAGCACCTCGCCCTACCGCCGCCCCTAGAGACACCGGTCAGGAGAAATGCCTGGAGAAGCTCATTGGAGAGCCTGCCCTCCGCCGAAACCGGCGAAGCCGGCCAGCAGCTTGCAGATCCGGCCAGCTCTGCCACGAAAGCTAGCCCGAGGAAGGAGGAAGGCAGATGGTGGGAAGAAGAGGGCCGGGATCAGAAGAAGCCCTAGTCGCCTAGCCCACCACTGTCCCAACCCCTGCCAAGCCAGCCCTACATCAACCACGCCATGCACGGCCTCCAGCAGCTTCCATCCCACAGCCACCGCCGCCTCGTCGCAACTTAAAAGGTCCTTGTCTGGTTTTGGTAATTGAGTGACAATCTTAGGTGGACTAATTGTGTTTATGTGAGATACACAGGTGATTAGTCAACCAGTACATGTGTGTGAGCAACATATGCCATGGAGGTGGAAATGGCTTGAAGATGTTGCAAAGCTCACACATGTGATGATGAAGGAGCTCATTGCATATGAGACATGACATTGAGTCATGTGATCAATGTGGAGAAGATCAAGACATGACTTGGCTCGACGGAGTGAAGGGTAAGTTGAGTGATGACTTGGCGCCGATGGACCGAAGCAATGGTGAAGAGCAAGTGAAGTCAAGATCGATGAACCAATACAGTCACATGATGATATGAAGTGGATCATATCATTGTTGATCATGTTGGTGCATGTGTTGCGTCAACATTGGAGGAGATGAAATGGAAGTGCGCAATGCAAAGGTATAACTTAGGGAATTTCATTCCACCTGTCATATGTGTGTAGAGAAGTTGATGACCAGGTTTAGAATAGATGGCCGTACTATCAAGAGGGGTAAACTTGTTTGGATATCGATCATCTAGTGCCACTCGAGTGATCTAACTTTGCATCGTTGCTAGGATCGAGTGGTGTGAGAAGTTGAGTGGCTAACTCCTTTGGAAAAATGTTTGTGAAAATACTAACGCACATACACATGGTGGTGTTGGCACATTTACAAAGAAGAAGTGTTTGGAGTTGAAGTGGATCAACTCGGCGAAGAAACGGAGGCGAAAAGAGATCACTGGAAGTGACCGGACGCTGGCCTCGATGGGACCTGCGCGTTCGATCATATATTCCAGAGAAGGCGCAGCTCTCGGTCTTCCACTAGATGCTGGCATTGAAGAGTGACCTGACGCGCAGGGGGCCACGTCCAGTCGTTGGTCACGTTCACTGACGCAGTGGCGCAGGCGTGGCGAAGACACATGGCAAGCAGTGAACGACTGGACTCTGGTGCTGTGTCCGATTGTGACTCACCTGACGCGTTTGGTCGCAAAACAGAGGCTTGGGGATCTCTCTGGAAACGACCGGACTCTGAGGTTCGGGCGTCAAGTCGTGGAGCAGTGGCGCGTCCGGTCAGGTGTTGGCTGCGCGTGGGTGGGCGTGATCTGACGTGGCGTGGCGCGTCCGGTTTCGGCATAGGGGTGCGTCCGGTCGCCTGGTGACCATTGGCGCGAAGTAGCCATTGGAGATCTGAGGTCCCGGTCAAATGGTGGAGGACAGGTGGATGGTGGATGGTGACCGGATGCTGGTCGCAGCGTCAGGTCATAACAACCAGCGTGTCTGGTCATCCTGAGTTGAGCCCAGTGAAGGGGTACTGCGGCTCTTTTTGTGTGGAGGCTTATAAATATCCTCTTGGTTAGCCTTTGGCCGGTAGCTGAGCACACTAGAGCCTTGGTGACTTGTGTGGTGGTGCTTGGGAGACCTTTAACTCACTTGAGCTTGATAGTGTTCATCCGATCGAGTGAGTGAACGATTCTAATGCGATTGCATCGTGAGGTTGCATCGAGTGGCAATAGGTGATCATCTTGCAAGCCGGTGAGCTTGTTACTCTTGGAGGTTACCACCTCCTAGACGGCTTGGTGGTAGTCTCCGTCGAAGCCCGCAAGAAGCTTGTGTAGCGCTCTGGAGAAGAGGTTTGTGAGGGGCATTGTGCTCGCCCCGCGGGAGCCACGAAGAGCAACTCTAGTTGAGCGTGTCATTGAGGTACGCTCACTTTTAGGGTAGGTTCTTGCGGTGCCCGACGTGCGGGCTTGGCGGGTGATGCCAATTAGCCGCCGAACCACCAAGTGAGCGGTCGACACACACTACACCATGACACACAATTGCCTACAGTTATGTGTTGGCAAAGGGTTGGTTTCAATTACACATTATGTGTTGGTAATACTAGAACCTTTTAATGTCATATAATCTGTCGGCATTGGTTATGTATGGGCACACTAAAACTGTCGGCGTTGCTCTGGGGACACTAAAACTGTCGGGAAACATTTGTAGACATAATAAGTGTCGGCGTAGCTTGACCGGGCCAACTATCTAAGTGTCGGAGAAGGTGTGTACGGTCCTGTCCTCCTGTGTCTGCAGATCTTTTCACAAAAGAATGCACGCGCGGGAGTGAAAAGGGCTTTTCGCGCCATGTGTGGAGCCAATCCATCCTTAGCATTATAAAAAAAATCCATCCTTAGCGCGCGGTGAAGTGAATGAAACCATTGATCAAAAAAAAAAGTGAATGAAACAAAAAAAAATGAAACACCGGCCCAATATCCCTCTCGCCCACGAGCCTACACGCCTGAAGCACGAAAAGGAAAAATCCCCGTCGTCCCGCTCGCGACCCGCGCGTGAGCCCGCCGCCGCCGCCTCCGACGCCAAGCCTCGCCGCCGCTGCCTCCCACGGCAAGCCTCGCTGCGGCCGCCTCCCACGCCATGCCTCGCCGCCGCTGCCGCCGCCTCCCACACCAGCGCCCGCCGCCGCCCTCCTGCACAGCGCCGCCGGCGGCCGGAACCCTAACCACGCCGGCCGCCCCCATTCCAGCCCCTACCACTCGCAGCTCCGCCACCCCAGCCCCCGACAGCACCACGCACCCAGCCACATCCACCTGGACCCGCCACCGACGCCTCAACTAACAACGGCCGCCACCTGCTTCGCCGGCCCCCAAGATTCGTCGTCACACACACATCTGGTGGCGCCCGTGTTCGATTCCAGGCCCGGCCCTGGACAGGGGGGCAGCCGCTCCAGACCCTCCAGACCAAGGGGCCTCAGGTATGTACGATGTATATACGTATTGATTCACAGCCACCTTGAAAGCTATTAGTAGCTGCTAGTGCTAGAAAGTAGCAGCCCGTAATAGCAATCTATATTTATTCATTATACTTTGTTTCATTGGCTTCTTTTGTCTGTTTATTAAATTTCAACACCACCATGTTATGTCAAAAGTAGTCTTCCAGAAATGAGAAAGCTGATAAAAAGGAGCAAGAAGAAATAAGTAAATGAATTAATGAGTCAGAGAGTATCCATTATAAATCTTTTAAGAGTCGTACAAGCTAAGAAATCTATATGAAACAATACTTTTTTGCCAAACCAGTTAAAATAGAATAGCTCCTCAAGTGGAGATCCTTAAAACCCACTCTTATAGGGGTTGGGTGCAAGATGGAGTATGTAAATTTATTTGATATAAAAGAAAATTTTAAGGCAAATTTAGTATGTACAATTTATTTGATATAAATATTGCCTTTTCATCATACTCTTTAAATGCTTCTAATAATATTCCATTTATACCTAAATTTATTACAGTTGTTATGATTTTTATATTAAGGGGGACTGAGTTTGAGTTTGGCTCTAGGCCTCAACAATCCCAGGACCGGCACTGTCGATTCCTGGCCAGGCTGAAGTCCGCCGCCGTCCCCGGTGCCATCCCTGACCTATCTCATCTCCCATTGATTCTATTCTTTGGAAATAGTAGCAGGCGAGCAGCTTACTTCGATTCCTATTTCTTTTGGTTGCAGAAAGGATCAGAAGAAGGTGACAAAGGACCAACAGATTCAAGCTTTAGGTTATTTCTCTTGCCAATATTCCATTCATTCCAGATTTACCCATCTGTCCCCTTCCCCTCTTTAGAGAAGGATTGTATTCAGCTGAATTGGATATGGTGTTTATTGCATTAAGTTGATTTTGTAGAGGAACCTGTGTAGAAGTACCAAAGGATTCCATAGTTCACCTCTGCTTCTGTACATGAGACACTGTTTTGCATGCAAGTTTTTTTTGAGCTGGATGTGCAACTTAATACTATGAAGTCAGAGTTCATACATGTCTCCTTGCAGCCAAAGGATCAGTTCTGACTTGTTTTTTTCTTCCTTAGTTCCAAAATATCTAATTAGTTGTCAATGATCGTGGTCAACCTTGTGGATCATCGGGTTTAGGTGAGGAGCTAGGGCGTCCCCCTCATAGAGATGCATTGTTTATCATTATATTTTGCTGATTAGTAATATATATTTTTTCTACTAGATAAGGGATGACAAGAAGTCACTGCAACACTCAAAAGGTGGTGGCACAGCTTGAAGGTATTTTACTTGAACATTTTGATGTATATATTTAGCTAGCAGCAACACTTATATGTATTGCAGGATTGATTTAGCAATATTCACTTTCAGATTATTTTTTACAGTTTCTATTGTATGGCAATCAGTTTACAGAGCTAGCAGCAACACTTATATGTAATGCATATAATTAGAATTGTATATGGTGCATACAGAGAACATCTTACAGAGCTCTAATTATCCAAATAGTACACAATCTCATGGCTGTTATATCTTAGTCCCTTGAGCTCCGCATGAATTAGCCATCATATTATCTGCAAACTGAGAAAAAAGATAAAGACATTTGTTATGATAGCTAGATCCATCAGTGCAATTTGGTAAAAAAAAGATCCATCAGTGCAATCCAATGAAGCAGAGGAAGCAAGAACTATTTACATATTTGTTTGTTGTAAAGTTTAATATA